>LPNX011142878.1:4429-89101 GCA_001517045.1 Pseudotsuga menziesii
GATATCTCTTTAGAGATTTACATTCCATCAGCCTCGAAGACAAGCAAGCCAGTTGCATGTAACAATACTCTATGTGATTTACAAAATCAATGCTCCAAATCTAGTGATCAATGCCCATACAAAGTTTCATATGTCTCTGCAAATACATCCACTTCAGGAGATTTAGTGGAGGATATTCTTTATCTGATTCCTGGAGATGGGTCACGGAATGGAACGGTGGTGAAGGCGCCTATCACATTCGGGTATGATTTGTTTTATGTCGTTGTAAGTGAGTCTGCTTGTTCTGAAGATTTAGCGTTCTTCTTGTAGAGGGCAGTTGATAATGAGGTCATTTTTCAGTTTCCGATTATTCTTTTAAGACAACTGAACCACAGAAAACTCACACTGTTCCTTCTCTCTCTGATACTAGAATTTTTAAAATTTGAGTTTTCTACCTCTAGATAGCAGCCTGAGGCCATACTGAATCTGACTATTTCACATGACCTGAGTATTACTGTGCAGTGTCCACTATCAAGTGTTTTTCCCTTTTTAAGTGCTACAAATGAATGAACACTAATTGAGTTAGTCTTTGCTTATGCATTTTATAGGTGTGGAAAGGTACAAACAGGCTCATTTCTAGAAGGTGTAGCCCCAAATGGCCTACTTGGGCTTGGCATTGAATCTATCTCTGTCCCTACCATCTTACACAATTCAGGCTTTGTATCAAATTCGTTCTCTATGTGCTTCCCATACAATTCAACTGTTGGAAGGTTTACCTTTGGAGATAAAGGGAGTTCAGACCAAAAGGAAAGTCCATTTATTATTGATCAAACACAGTATCAGCCATGCTCTATGCATGCAACACGTGACAGTTAGGACTCAGTATGACTTATAAATCATTTACCAAGAGCTAACTATCTAGGCTATTATATCATATCCTGAATCATACTTTACTGATGTCACTTGCAACATGAGTTGCTGATAAGGCGTTTATTGGATTGCAGCCCGACATATTATATAGGTGTGAAGGAATTTTACGTGGGAAATGCTCTTGTGAAAAGCCAATTTCAAGCCCTTTTTGACACTGGCACCTCATTTACATATTTGGCTGATCCATTTTACAAAATCCTTACCTCAAATGTGAGTGATTACAGGCATTTGTTACTTTATTGTACATTCACACTCTTTTGAGGATTTATCCAATTGACTAACGAGTTTTGAAGGGAACAGTATCATCTGCAGATGCAAGACTCTCCATTGGAAGTTGATCAATCAAGCCTTCCTTTTGAGTATTGCTATAATGCCAGGTTGGTACTAGTCACAAAAACTTTTGTCCATCTTTTTCAGAAAAATTAACAGGTCCATATTATGGAAAGAACTAATATCCTTGCTGCTATCTGTGTAGCAACCGTCAAAGTGTTATTAGTCAAGGGCGTAAGATATGTTTCAACCTCAATGGAGGAAATAACTTTTCTGCTATTCAACCATTAGTCTTTCTTACCAATAAGGTAGAATTTCAATCCGATTGAAATTTGATGCAACCCTTCTCTTGGTGTTTGTTGCTAGTAAAGAAATGATAAACTATTGCTTATATCTATTCTTGTTCTGGCAGAATGACAACTTGGTAGGTTACTGTCTGGCAGTGCTTCAAAGCTCGAGTCTAACAATTATTGGTCGTAAGTTCATGCACTCATAACCTATCTTGATTTTTTGAAGAGGTTTATTATATCAATTTTGCTGGTCATTTTTGAAGGGCTCACTATCTACTAACCCTTCAAAGCGAAATGGGACCCTGCACTTCAAATTTGATTCCTGGTAGGGTTGTATACACAATCCATCATCCATTTTACCGAATTGATGAAGGGCATAATGGTTGGTCGTGCAACAATGGCATGTAGGTGAGACTTGTTGATATTCTGGCAGGTTGGGGGCTTATGGATATTTAATATATATATATATTTTTTTAAATTCACTGTCGTCGCTTAAGCGACAGCTATATCTGTCAAACATGCGATGCTTCTTGTTAATACGCGTCGCTTAATCGACGGTTCCTGGCTGGATATGTAAGGTTTTTAAAAAAAAAATCAGATCGCGCTGTCGCAAATGCGACGCTTCTTGTTAACACGCGTCGCTTAAGCGACAGTTTCTGGCTTGATATTTAAGGGGTTCGCTGTCGGAAATGCGACGATTCTTCTTCATATCCGTCGCTTATGCGACAGCTATATCTGTCGTTGTTTCGACGCCTTGTCTTGATATTCGTCGCTTAAGCGACAGCTATATCTGTCGTTTTTGCGACGCCTTGTCTTGATAGCCGTCGCTTAAGCGACAGATATATCTGTCGTTTATGCGATGCTCACTCTTTAAAGCCATGGTTTAAGCGATGGTTATACCTGTCGCTTATCCGACGGTTGACATTTAACCGACGGTTAGTTGAGTGTCGCTTAACCGACGGGTACTTAAGTGTCGGATAACCGATGCCAAGTTTCTGACACTTAAGAAAAAATCAAAGTGTCGTACATGCGACAGGAAAGTGTCGAAAATCCGACATGACGGCCATCGAATTTTGGGTCGAAATGTAGTAGTGCGATGGTCTCGGCTAGGTTGACCCGATACACAACCGATAAGGAATCCGGGAGAAAAATTTTGAAAGTTCTTTTTGAAGTATCGAAATCATTGAAAGGCATTAGCTGAAGTTAGTCGATACATCGGCTCAGTTAGCCGGAAGGACTTCTGATGACGCCGGAGGAGAAAATGTGAAGGGAGTCGAAGCTCTCGGCTGGGAGGACCTGAAGGTATCGGCCAGGCAGAGCTGAGGTGTCGGAAAGGGTCACCAGAAGGGAGCTGACACGGCGGAAAAAAGGAGAAAAAGAAGATAAAAAAATAAAATTTCCAATTTTTTTTCTAAGTATAGGAAACGTCAGAAAAAAATAGAGGATCGGTCAGCCGATGTGTGTCAGAAGCTAGAGGAAGATCAGTCTGAAACGTAGGAAAAAATAGAGAATTGGTCAGCCGAAGTGCATCGGAAGATAGAGGAAGATTGGTTCGAAACATCGAAAAAAAATAGAGGATCGGTCAGCCGATGTGTATCGGAAGCTAGAGGAAGGTCGGTCCGAAACGTCGAAAAAAAATAGAGGATCGGTTAGCCGATGTGTATCGGAATCTAGAGCAAGATCGGTTCGAAACGTCGGGAAAAAATAGAGGATCGATCAACTGATGTGTATCGGAAGCTAGAGGAAGATTGGTCTGAAACGTCGGAAAAAAATAGAGGATCGGTCAGCCGATGTGTATCGGAAGATCAGTCCAAAACATCGGAAGAAAATAGAGAATTGGTCAGCCGATCTGCATTGGAAGGCAGAGGAAGAATGATTCGATGTGCATCAAAAGACGAATGAAGATCGGTCCATCGAGGTATCAAAAGCGTAGTCAACTAGTGATTCGATACATCGAATGGCTAGTTGGGAAGAGATTCTATATATTAAAAACAAAATCTAATTTTTCAGTGGGATTTTTCAACGGATTTTAGTAGTTTTTTAGTGGATTTATAGGGCCAAAAAAGAGGAAAATGGCAGCGATCTTATGCGCCAGATTGCATGAAAATCAAATATTTAGAACAAAAAAAAAATGAGGGCACTGCCTTCGACCCGCCCTGCAGCAAGGGGGAAATACCCCTTGACCCCCGTCATCCCCTTCAGATAGTTTCTCTTTTGAAAAGAAAAATCCCGTTTGAAATTGTTAATATGAGGTTTCCCAATAAAGGTAAGTGATTTATGATTGATATGAATGATATGCAGCTAATAATTGTGTTACTAACACATTTTGTAGAATCATAGTCACCTTCAAGGGCAGTATTCCAGGTAGTGCAGTTTGGTAAAGTAAGTTGTGATTCAGCCATGAGAACCCATGACAGATATGATGCTCGGGATTCCTACGAGCGTGCGCAAGATGCCATGGAATAAAATGTCCAAGTTGGAAATGATGACATAGAATCTAATGGAAGGAGATTCCAAGAGACACCGCAAGATATTGCAGCCACCATGAGAAGCTTGATTAAGTCCATGAAAAGCAACATCAGTTGAATGCTGCTATGTTGCAGAGTTTGACAGACTTGCAAAGGAAGAAAGACTCTGGGCAGGGTACAGTAAAACTAGAAGGCAGTAAGAGTAGTACCAGGAGAAGAACAAGGACTTCTAGTAGATCATCTGACTCAGAAGAATCCAGTGGGGATTCAAGCTCTTCATCTCATAAGGGAAAGAGAAATAAGCACCATATGGATTGCTCTCAAGATTAATTTAAGAAGGCTAAACCTCCTACATTTGACGGTGAGGTAAAGACTGGACAAGAGGCTGAAGCTTGGATTCTTGGGATAAAGAAGTACTTCCAAGTTTAGGATTATTCGGGAAACACGAAGGCAAGGGTTTCCATATTCAATCTGAATGGAAGACCATCCATTTGGTGGGAACACTTCAAGCAAGTAAAGAGGATCAGTGAAAGGAGAATTAAGTGGAAACAGTTCAAGATGTATTTCAAGCAGAAATACCTCTCTGACAGGTATTATGATGATAAGATTAAGGAGTTTCATGAGCTGAGATTGAGACAGCAGACCATGGAAGAGTATGCAAATAAGTTCTTGAAATTATTGAGGTATGTCAGGTACATCAAAGATGAAAAAGTGAAGGTCCATGGTTTTCTGAGTGGATTTCCTCAGTCTTACAAAGACAGAATTGAGTTTTATGAACCTAGAACTCTTGAAGAAGCAATAAGGAAGGCTAAGTATTGCTATGAGAAAAGAAAAGGTAAACTTGATTACCATAAGGCATGGAAGGACAAGAAGAATGAGAAATTTGACCAAATAAGGAAAGGTTTCAAAGCTTCTAACTTTAGGAATTAGCAAAAGCAGCCATCCCAAGCTGTGAGTAAGCCAATTGGAGTGATAGGAGAAAAGCCTAAAGATCCACAACAGAATAGAGGACCACTCCAATGTTGGAAATGTGGAGGACCCCACATGCGCAGAAGTTGTCCACTCGAGAATGAGAGTGCAAGGCCAGCTTACAACATTCAAGAAGCATAAACAGTGGGTCAAGTAGCAAGGGCAGTCCCTAGGATTTATGTAGCACTGGAGGACTACCAAGCAGATCACCAATCAACTATGGTTGAAGTTGCAGGTAAGATTGTTAAGCAATCTGTTTCTATTTTGACTAACCCCAGTTCTACTCATAGTTACATTACTCCTAGAATAGTGGATATTTGTGCTTTTAAGAAAGTAAAGCATAGAAAATCTTGGTTAGTTCAGCTAGCCAATGGAACTAAGAGAAAGGCTAGTGAAGTGGTAGAGAAATGTCCATTGGTCATGAATGGATTGGTCACTTGTGTGGATATGAATGTTCTACCACTTGGCTGCTATGATGTTCTCATTGGAATGGATTGGTTAGAAGATCACAAGGTAAAGCTTGACCGTTACAATAAGACTTTTGAAGGCATGGATAAAGAAGGGAACCCAGTAGTGGTAAAAGGTATTCCAAAGGTGATTTCAGTAAGGCAGGTTTTAACAATGTAGTTAAATAAGTTCTGTAGGAAAGGTTGCTAGTTGTATGCAGCTCATATTTTGGAGGCAACAAAGGATGAAACTCCTGGGTTGGAAGACTATCAGGTGCAACTGGAATTCAAGGATGTGTTTCTTGATGAGATTCCAGTGATTCCTCCAACGAGGGACATTGATTTCACAATTGAACTTGTGTCAGGAGCAGCACGAGTGTCCAAGACACCCTACAGGATGAGTACACTAGAGATGTTAGAACTGAAGATGCAACTTCAAGAGTTGTTGGAAAAAAAGTATATCAGGCTGAGTGTGTCTCCTTGGGGAGCACCATTTCATTTTGTAAAGAAGAAATATGGTACACTCAGGTTGTGTATTGATTACAGACAACTGAACAAAGTCACTATGAAGAATAAATACCCGTTGCCTAGGATTGATGACCTCTTTGATCAAATGAGAGGAGCAAAGGTATTTTCCAAGATTGACTTGGGGTCTGGTTACCATTAGGTGAGAATAAAGGATGAATACATTCATAAGACAACCTTCAGAATAAGGTATGGACACCATGAGTTTGTAGTGGTACCATTTGGACTTACAAATGCACCCGCTACGTTTATGTGCCTTATGAATAGTGTCTTCAACAGGTATTTGGACAAGTTTGTTCTTGTTTTCCTTGATGACATTCTTATTTATTCTAAGAATGAGGAAGAGCATGAAGAGCATTTGATATTGACATTGCAATTGCTCAGGGAGCATCAACCGTATGCAAATCTGAGCAAGTGTGACTTCTATAGAGATAGAATTCAGTGTTTGGGTCACATTATCTCAGAAGAGGGTATATCTATGGACCCTGAAAATATTCAAGCGATTATGAATTGGCCTACTCCAAGAAATGTGACAGATGTAAGATCTTTTATGGGACTTGCAGGATACTACAGGAGATTCATTGAAGGATTCTCCAAAGTTGCACATGCCTTCACTAATTTGCAAAAGAAGGGGATAAAGTTTGAATGGACGTTGAGGTGTGAAGAAAGCTTCTAGTAGTTGAAGAATATTCTCACCAGTGCACCAGTATTGAAATTTGCAAATCCAGAGAAAGATTTTGTGGTTTGTATCGATGCATGCGGACAAGGGCTTGGAGGAGTCCTTATGCAAGACAACCACGTGATATGTTATGAGTCAAGAAAGCTGAAGGAGCATGAGAAGAACTATGCCACTCATGATCTAGAGCTTGCAGCCATAGTACATGCACTCAAGATGTGGAGGCAATACTTGATGGTTTGAATATTTGAGCTCAAGACAGACCATTGCGGTCTGAAGTATCTATTTGATCAGCCTACTCTGAATGCTAGGAAAGTGAGATGGCTGGAGTTTTTATGTGAGTTTGATTTTGAAATCAAGCACATAAAGGGAAAGGAGAATAAGGTAGCTAATGCACTCAGCAGGAAGGTGTAGGAAATGCATGTGGCATCTCTTAGTATTTTCCAATCAGAGTAGAGGCAATAGATTGTTAATTGTACTGCTGGAGATGAATTGTATGAGCTGGTAAAAGACAAATTACAGCAGCAAAGTCTTGAGAAGAGGTATGAGGGATATAAATTGGAAGAAGATGGACTTCTTACTTATAAAAGTAGAATTTATATTCCAAATGTAGCAGAGTTGAGGAGAATTGTTATGGATGAAATCCATCACGCTCCGTATTCTGGTCACCTAGGATACCAGAAGACAATTGCTACCACCAAAAAACAGTACTTTTGGCCAGGAATGAAAAAGGACATGGCTGAATACATTTCAAGGTGCATGAAATGTCAGCAGGTGAAGGTTGATCATCAACACCCAGCAGGTTTGTTGTAGCCTTTGCCAGTTCTAGAATGGAAATGGGAAGTTATTTCCATGGATTTTATTACAGGATTGCTGATGAATTGGAGACAACATGATTCCATCATGGTTGTGGTGGACAAGTTGAAAAAGGGATCACATTTTATACCGGCTGAGTCTACGCATAATACTGATGACATTGCAAAGATATTCATGAAGGATATTTTCAAATTGCATGGATTGCCTAAGGCAATAGTCTCTGACAGAGATGTCAAGTTCACTTCCAATTTTTGGAAGGGGTTGTTTGCAGATTTGGGTACAAAGCTAAACTTTAGCATTGCATACCATCCTCAGACAGATGGGAAAACAGAGAGAGTTAATCAGGTGCTTGAAGATATGCTTCGCATGTACATGATGGACAAACCAACCAAGTGGGAAGATTACTTACACTTGGTAGAGTTTGCTTATAACAATGGATAGTAGGCATCCTTGGGGATGAGTCTGTATAAAGCTTTGTATGGGAGAAGGTGTAGGACACCAGTGAATAGGGTTGTGCTTGGTCCAAAATTTCTCAAGGAGATGGAGCAGGAGGTTGTAAAGATCAGGCATAATTTGAAAACAACACATGATAGGAAGAAAAGATATGGAGATAAGCATAGGGTGAACAGGGAGTTAAGTGTCGGGGATCATGTCTACCTCAGAGTGAGGGAAAAGAAGAGTTCCTTGAAGCTTGGGAGTTGTGCCAAGCTCTCACCAAGATATTGTGGGCCGTTTGAAGTGCTTGAAAGAATAGGGCTAGTTGCATATAGACTTGCATTTCCTGCTAGCACTAGAGCTCATAATGTTTTTCATGTTTCTTTGCTTAAGAAATATGTACATGATCCTAACCATGTGATAAATTGGTATGTGATTCAGGTGGAACCCGAGGGAGAGTTCCAAATTGAGCTAATGTGCATCCTTGACAGGAAGGTCACAATGCTCTGGAACCGAGCCATAGGGCAGGTAAAGGTGCAATGGGAGCACTACATGCCTAAAGAGTCTACGTGGGAGCTAGAGGATGTCATGTGATTGGCACATCCATTTTTGTTCAATTTTGCGGAACATTGAGGCGGCACCAGTGTAGCATTTTGTTCAAATTTTGTAAAGCACTAACTTGGATAGTGCTATTGAAGGGGGAGGGGAATGTAACACCCCAGTTTTGAACCCGTTTGCATTAAATGTATATGATGTATATATTGAATTTAATCATGGTGTGGGGCTAAAGGAAAAAACCCCACCATCGATTTGGTTGTTTTATGTTTCAGTGATTGAAATCCTTGCCAATGGTATATCATGCTATCTGACACATTATAGTTTTGGCATCATGTAAATATGCACTTTAATTAAAATAAACCCCAACCATCTATGTCAATGCAACCATGATGAAAATGGAATGATTTTCCTAAGGACAGGGAGGGAAATTATTTAACCCTTGGGAGCCATTTGGGAAAATCCAAGTGTCAGCTGTTAAACCCATTTAGTTGTCACCCACCCTTTTTACTTACTCACTTTCCCTTGTCTCAATCAGTCAACTACCACATTAGAACCTCTGATGTTAGTTGGGCATTTATTGCTGGGAAGTGGTGTGAGGCAGGACTGTCAGTCCTTTCCCACACACACACTCCACCAACAGACTTGTCCACCCTCACGTGGGCAGAGAAAGCACCATGACCCCATTTTTCTTCATTATTTTCCTCACGCAAAGAGCTGGGAGAGGCATTTTCTGGCATTCATAATTTTTCCTGTGTAGGTGCCATTCATGTTTTGGGTTGTTGTGGGTTCTCATTTATGATTTGGATTCCTGTATATTGTATACTCACGCGCAAGCTTGGAATTCACCTCCATGCAGATTGTTTTTTCTTGCCTCATGTAGCTGAGAAATCGCTGTTGGTTTCCCCACAATTTTGGTTTGTTGTGGGTTCATTTACGTTTTTGGGGTTGTTGTGGGTTCTTATTGGGTCATTTTGGCCACGATAGGGCCAAGACCGACTTAGGAATCGAATTTCCCAGTCAGAGCTATTAATTGCTTGTTTTCCTGTGTGCATGCATTGGTTGGTATTTGGACTGTGTTGGAGTGGGAATGAAGGCTTGGTATGCTTGATAAACCTGGTGTGTTTGGGAGCCACATAGACAAAGCTAGAGGGCTAGCTTTCTTCTCCATAGCCCTTGAATAGCACTGGAAGGGAATTCAGGGCCTGAGGGACTTTGTAGCAGAGAAGGGACTGATTCCTTGTGTTGGGTGTGTGTGGGTGTCCTAGAAGTTAGGCTAGTTTTGGTGTAGGTGTCCTTAGCTCTTCAGTGAGCCCACCAACTTAGCATTTAACTTTTCCCAGCTCCCTGCTGGCCTGATAAACCCAACTGTGTTGGCTTGGATGATTTGTGTACCTTTGGCTATGTGTGAGCCTGCTTAGTTCCTTATTCCTTGGAGAATCATGCCCAGCTCGGGGGTGGCAGTGTTGCTGAGAGATTAAGGAGCACATTGGCCTATGGTTGGGTGGAATGTTGAAGCGATGTAGCTAGTTGTGGGATGAATTCTTCATAAGATAAGTATTCTTGTGTTCAATCTTTGCAGTCATATTTGATGTTTAATGAATCATGATGAATATGTTGAATGCCTAAGTGTATGTTTTGCTTCCGCTGTATGTTGAATAATTATGCATCTCTGCATGTTTTACTTCAAGGCATTTCAGTTTTTATGTATGTACATGTTCATGGGGCTCGTTGCCCAGATAGTTAATGGTTTGGTAGCGTCCTCTTTGCCAGTCAAAGGGTCGGACGAGATGTTACGAAAGGCCTGCTTTTCTTCACACATCCACTTGATCTCTTTGTCTTTTCCTAGCATGTTAGTTATGCACCTTACTATCTCAGAAAAAGCAGTGATAAACCTTCTCAAAAAATTTACCTTTCCCAAAAAGGAATGAACCTCAACCTTATTCCGAGAGAGCTCAATTTTAGATATTGCCTCAACTCTCTTTTGGTCTATTTCTATGCCTTCATGAGAAATTATGTTCCCTAGCAGCTTCCCTTCCTTCATAGAAAAGTATGACTTCTTTGGATTCAAAGAGATGTTGGACTTTCTAAACTTTCTAAACATCCTCAGCAGGTGTGCAATGATTTCCTCATCATACTTTGAAAGGACAACAATGTCATCCAAATAGATGACAAAAATATTGTTCGTTTCGTTAGCAAAAGTTATGTCCATGGACCGCTAAAAGGTTTCCCCTACATTCATGAGCCCGAATGGATTTTTTGCATACATAAAAGTGCCCCACGGTGTGGTGAAAGCTGTCTTTTCTTGGTCCTCTAGGTGCACCATGATCTTATTGTAGCCTGAGAAGCCATCCAAGGTGGAGATCCTTTGGGAGCCCACAACCCTCTGCAAAATGTGGTCCATCTTGGGAAGAGGATAATGATGTTTTAAAGAAACTTTGTTCAGATTTCTGAAATCAATGCATATCCTTATCTCTCCATTATTCTTCCTCATCGGGACCAAGTTGGCCACCCACCTTGAGAATCTAAGGGATACAATGATTTTTTCCTCGTATAGTTTCTTTATTTATTTTTCCACCATGCGTAGCATCTTGGGGTCCATTCTCCTTAGATTTTGTCTAAAAGGCATCTCATCCTTTTTTATTGGTATAGTGTGTCGGATGATACTAGTATCATAAGCCTTGATACCACTGTAGATCCAAGCAAAAAAATCTGAGTACTCCTTCATTAGTGAAATGTATTTATGTTCAGCCTTAGGTGAGAGTGCTCTTGAGATTTTGATGACTTTTGGATGATCTTCTATCCCAATATTAACATTTTCCATATCCTCACAACTTGGGACAAGCTGAGGTTCCTTGGAAATATCATTTGGATAAAAAATATTTTCTAGAGGAGCTAAACCCCTGGGGATAGAGTTACCTTTGAGCTACAAGATTTCTTTCCATAAATATTGTTTAGATATTCTTGCTGCGTATCAATCCCTTACAACTCGGGCACAACAGCTTCTTTAGTTTCTCCACCCTCAACATATTTAGCAGGGGTAGCAAGATCATCCTGCAACATTTCTTTGGGAATAACAGACTGAATTTGTAGGGGTTCTTGGTTGAGAGTAGGCCCTTATAGCAGTACATTATTTTCATCAATGATTAGGGCATCAAACTCCCCAGTGAGATTGAAGAACTTTGAGGTTATGTGCCTAACCTCAAACTCATATTTTCTATTGGGGTGCATGGGAATATTGAAAGCAACAACAGAAGTGGCCAAATAATCAACTATAAAATTCTGTAACCTAGGAATCAGATCAAAATCACATTCTTCAAAACATTCTATCAGGTCTTGGGAAGAATTTCTGTAGCTTTTCATCTTGGGATTCCTGTCCTGATACTCGCATTGCGTCTGTTTAATCGCCAGCTCGAAGTTCCCATGTATCACCACCCTCCTGAATTGGAAATCCTTCAGGATATGAATTTCTAATATCATAGCCTCATACTATGCTTCATTATTTGTGCAATCAAAGACAAGTTTGTACGAAAAATTTAAAGCTCTCCCTCCTAGGGGTTTCACCCAAAATCCAGCTCCCGCCCCTTCTCTCCTTACATCAAAACTTACATCCCACACTCCTTCCAGTTCCTCTTGAGTGGATAGAAAGGCAATGTAATGTGAACTAAAAATAAATTTTCCTCCTCCTGTAAAGGAAATAGTTGATCCCATCTTAGTATCCAACAAATAGATGGGGTGGTTGTTTGGTCTCTCAGCACTAGTCACCATGTATGCCAACTTTTTCTCTATAAACACACTTCTCTGTACCCAAAAGACAGGTATGGTGGCATAGGACATATCCATTTGAAGAGAACCTTTGATTTTGGATGCACAAGATCTCAATGTTAGCACTCAAGACGTACCCAAGGTTGTGGAAGATAAATCCCACAGTAACAAAAAAAACCATTTAAGAAAGGGAGTTGGCTTCTTCCTTTCTAGAGAGGGATCTCTCACAAATTTTTAATAGGGCTAGATATCAAAATAAAACAAAATTCGGATTGAGTTTGTGGTTGGAACAAGGAAAGCATAAATTGGGCTATGGAGTCACAAATATAAATGAATTACATAAAAGTTTGTAGGGAAATACATACAAAGGAAACATAGCACTCGGTTACATTCAAATGTTGTTGGTCTGGTGATAAAACAAGAAAGACGACAGTTCATCAACAAAGGGTATCAGAAAGATGAATTTTGCATCGATTTTGGTGGAAAGGGTTAGTGAAAACCTAGAACATTAGCCAGAGCATTACAATATCAATTCTGAACTATTATACACTCATTCTAGATCTAAAAGAAAACACAATGGAAAGTTAAACAATAATACATACACAGAGGAAAGTAAATAATAGACTCTAATTACGAATTGCACATGAATCCATGCAACAACAACCAGCATCTGGTTCTGCAATTTTATTGCTAATAGATCACAAAATGCATAACACAAAATTCTCACAGGTTCCAACCCTTGCCTTCCTCTATTGAGGACATATTTATAGTGTTAAGAGGCTCCCAAGACCAACCTCTAAAAATTAAAATTAGTTACAAAGTCGGGGATCAATCTCAACAACTTATGATCTGGAAGATTTGACATGATCATTTACAAAATGGGAAAGCATGTTGGGATATGCATGATGGACCAAAATGGAGAAAATCAGACACTTAGAAACCACGTATGTTGGCTGAAAATGATGGACCAAAGCACCTTCGATAGTCTACAACAAAATTCCTCCTTCTTTGTGTCTTTATGTTAGGATTATAATCCTCTCTTGTCTATTTTGGTCATTTATGTCTAAATCAAGAGTCCTTTCAGTCTATTTTTAGTCATTAGCACCATTGGGTTGACTTGGCCTAATTGGGGCACATATACCAGTTACTAAAGTGTGGGGAGCACTAACTGAGGCCAACTGCCACTGATTTCACTTACATGCATCAGTTTAGGAGCCTCCTAGATCAATCCCTACAAATTAGGAGCCACTGGGAGTGCCAATACCAACCTCCATTAGTTGAGTTAAGTTGGTGACTAATTAAGCTCAGTTAGGAGACAGTTACATTCAGTTCTACTTAGTTAGTGCTAGGTTTGCATGGATTCATGTAGGTGAGGCACATTTACTCACCTACCTTAGTCAGTTATACTAGTTAACACTGAATTAGACACTTGAGTTTGGATTTTGAACTCCGATAATGATTTAGACAAGGTCAGTTAACCATTCAGTCAAGTAGAGTCAAACCAATTCAAATTTCCTCACATGGATTTGAATTGCATGAGGATATTTAGCCATTGTGTTTCATTGTAATTAATTATCTAATTACTTTTGATTAATGAAAGCATTCACAGTTGCAAGCCATTTTTGCACTATTTCATTCTTCAATTTCTGAGTAAAATTGTGTGATCTATCTTGGGAGTTGTGTGTTTTTCCACAGATATATGTGCTCAATTTAATATGGTATTAGAGCCTCGACAAGAAAATGCACTTCTCCTACTATAGATTCATACTTGGATCAAAAAAAAAATTGAGCAAAATTTCTCCTTCTAGTGCTACACCAGAAGCGGAGAATTTACCACTTAATATCCCAAGTAAAGGAATTGTTGATCAAGCTTACTTGATCAACTATGATGGGTGTGAAGGAAATTACAAAAGTGTAGGCTGTTGACCTTACGCTGTATGTTTGATTGTGTGATTTACAGGTTTATTAGTCTCCTTCACTGCATTCGCTACAAGCAGCTCTATCTCCTTCATTGCATTCGCTACAATAGCTCGGTTTCCTTCACAACATTCTAAATGGCCCCTCCAATGGAGCTTCTCACTCCTTTAAACTATCACCAGTGGAAGGAGGACATGGAGATGCAGCTATTCTCCAAAATACTCTTTAGAATCACAATGGAGACAGAGGCAGAGCCAGTTCATTATGTTGACAAAGAAAAGTACTGGAATAGCCTTTATGAAGCATATGGATGCTTGTGCCTCTCAATCTCTCGAGGTATTCTCTTCCACATCAATGGATTGAAGACTCCCAAGAAGGTTTGGGATAGTCTTGATTCCTTATTTGATAAGCAAGATGACCTAAGGATCTATCAGCTAGAGAATGAGTTGATTTCTCTTCATCCAGCCAATTTCGAAACACTAAATGACTTCTTCACCAAATTCAAGCATCTAGTGTTCCAGTTGAAGTTGTGCAAGGTCGAGAAGGAAGATGATCAACTCATCCTTTCCATTCTCTCAAAACTTGGTGCATACTACTCAGTCTTTGTATCAACCTTTCATTCAGTGAAGCTCACTACTCCAAATTGGAGATTCCTACACTTAACTCCTTCATTGAATCTCTCACCCAGGAGCATAACAATTTGATCCAAATGGGGATCATTCGATCTTCCAGAGATCAAGCACTGGTTGGAGGAGGACCTAAGGTAGCGAATGATAAAGGAAAGAAAAAGGATGAGTCTCCTATGGAGAAAGAGTAGTCAAATGATCCTTCAGGTTCAAATAGAAGCAAGAAGAATGGCAGAGGAAAGACCCTCCATTCTTACTGTGGAAGGGGCTTTCATCCATAAAGGTCATGTATGAGAAGAACAATTTATGAGATTGATCTTATTTTGAAGAAACATAACATTATTGTACCTGTTAGCGCAAGGAAGGCTGACCATAGAGAAGAAACTGAAGAACAATAAGTCACATGCCATGCACTGAAGGATAACTGCTCAACATCACATTCCTTCCTCATTGATTCTAGAGCTTTCCAATAATATGGTTGCATCCATAGAATCATTCTCTTCCTTCTAGTATTTTGATGGTCCTAGTATTCCAACGGGCAATAACAGTAAAATTTGAGCCAAAGGGAAGGGTTCTATCAAGCTTGAACATGGAAAGGTCAGAGATGTGCTTTATGTGCCCTCCTTAGCTGCAAATCTGTTATCTGTATACTAGATTACTCATACTGGCTCTCCAAAGCGAGTGATATTTGGTCCTAAATCAATGGACATCAAAGATATCTCTACTGGGAAAATCATAGCGAAGGGTACTGCAAATCCTTCCTCCAAGGCATATGAGTTCTCACACTTCATTCTATTTTTATAACCAGTGCATTCTCAACAGCCACTTGCAAGGGAAGGTAAAAACATTCCATCTACTTCTTTTCCAGTTTCCACTAGTATTGCCTAACTAGTTGTATCAGTTTATGAGATTGAGATTCAGGGTGATTTAGATCCAGATCCAGTCCCTACTCCCAAGTGGGAAGCTAGGGAGATGACTGGAAATCCATCTGACACTCAGAAGAAAAAGAACCTTGTGCTATGTTGTTGCACATGAAAATCTCACATTACTTAGCCAACCTTCAGATAACTTTCTTGTTGCCTGCTAACCTCCCATAAAGCCTGAGATGGGTCACTTTGGCCAATTTTTATCCTGACCTAGGAAGAACAGTGCTCTTCTACCTTTTCCAAAGATCACTATCGACGCCTCCATCAGCTGTTCAAGGAGCGCCGTTAGCCCTTTTGAAATGGAAAAAATCCTAGATCGGCGCTCTATCCACTTTACCAAAAAGCGTCAATGGTCCTTAAAGGAGAAAAAAAGAAGTTTCTAGAAGGTTCTGTACGGAATCCTTCATGGAATTAGTTCCTGCATGTGTGGGAGAGGTGGAATTTGCCTCCCTCATATTTTGGGATCTAATTCTATCCTTTTGTCAAGTCATCCTATTGATTTTTGTCCTATAAATGTAGCCTCCATGAAGGGAATGTGGGGAGATCAAAAAAGGAATCCTTATGCTGCTGGTTTGAAGTCTGAATAGAGGCAAAGTAGAGGTAGTTTATAACTGGAGAGGTCTTCGTAGGAGTTTGTAGATGTGTGTTGAGACAGAAGCTGTCAACATCAAGGATTTGGTTGTACTTCTTCACACTCATTATTAATGCAAAAACATTCCCCTTCCATATATTTAGTTGTTGTGTTTATGATTAAATATTACTGGACTCCTTGATCACTAGTTTGGATAATTTATTATCATGATGCTCTCATATTTTTGTTTGTCTTGTGATCTGTCTTACAGGTATTAAATCATCTCATGGGCTCTCCGGAAAGAAGATAAACGAGTCTACAATTGAGGTATGTGATGTGTTATGTTAATTAATTTAACTATTCAAGGGAAGGGTATGTGGCCGTGATTTTTTGTTCTTTAGTTTTGTCTTGTATTATAGAGGAACAAGCAGTGTCAACACTGGTTGGAAATTCCTAGTAACAAAATTGACAACTCCGTTGGGGATAGTATAATCGATCAGATCTGGGGAAGATCCAGTCAGATCTAGTGTAGATCCAATCAGATCTACAACTCTTTGGTAACCATCCCACTGGTGAATTTTTCTCTCTGCTCTTTGTTGTTTCAATCTACAAGGTAAGCTAATCAATTCATTTTATTTATGATAATTTGCCTCAGTTCTGGAGTATAGTTTACTGATCTTTGGGTAATTGATTTTTCTTTACTGTTTTCAATTCAACTGAGACCTTTTTTGTTTCTCCTGCAGTTCTAAACTTTCAGCACACTATCTAGACGACACACCTCTCTGTGGGTGACAGAGCACCGATCTTCGTCCAGGGTGCTTTTTCCATTGACTAACAGAGCGCCACCCTCCTTCCACGACGTTTCTTCTTTTGGCTGACAGAGCGTCGTCCTTCCTTCCAGGGTGATTTTCCCTTCAATTGACAGAGCGTCGTAGGCGCCTAAGGCCTGAATTCCTAGCACGCCAATTCGACTTGTGAGGTAGGATTCAAAAACTTCTTGTAAATTTGCTTTTTTGTTTGTTTGGAAAGTTCTTTATCTTTCAGAAAAGTCTGTGTTGTTTGTCTATTTGGAAATTTATTTATCTTTCAGAAAAGTCTGTGTGGTTTGTTTGCTTCTCTTAGATTTCTCTGTGTTCTTTGCATTTGCCTGCTGGTTGAGAGTACTTTGTGAACCTGATTCTCTTTTGAGCTCAGTTCTGAAGGCTTGATCTTTTCTATTCTTATAGGGGAAAATCGTAGATAGTTTTAGTTTTGGTTTCAACAAAAATATCTGGAAATGTTTCCTTTTGAAAAGAAAATCATAGCCTCTTTTAAATTAGTTCATTTTAGACTGCTTTGGGTGCCTCATATTTTCCAGAAAAATACAAAAAATAACCATTTTAGTTTCTTCTTATTTGTGCTTTATAAGTTGTCCTTTTTTTTGCATAAATAGATTAGAAGAAATAGATTTTTTGACATTATAGCAAAGATAGTTTGCATGCACACTAGAGGCTTAGTTTCTTTGTTAAAATTTTCAGAAATCTCTTGAGTGCTTGTTGAAAAACAAATTTCATGTTTGAGAAGGCTCTTTTTGCATCTTCGATCTTGTTCTACTATTGAAATCAGATTTCTATTGATATATTGTTGAAAAGAAATGAAAATTTTCTCCTTACCCTAAACAGTTTTCATCGAAAGTCAAAGAAGTGTTTCATGTTGCATATAGAGTTAATCTGCATTATTGGAGACAACATTTCCACAAACATTCACCTGATCATCGAGATAAAATCAACGGTAGCTTTAGGTTAAAATTTGTATAGAAAGTTGAGTGATAGGCTAGAGACATGTTCGGGCATCGTTAAGAATAGGAGCTGTCGTTATTTGTCCGCACTACATCCCAGGACTCACGTGGTTCTACCACGTACTGTCAGTATATAGAAATAGTCTTTCACATACCCTTGAGGTATATCGAAAAGTTCTTTCATGTACTCGATTGTATATAGGAAGGGCCCTTGTGAATGGTTGTGCATTAGACAACACCACTACCGATTTGAGCTCCAACGTACCTTGCATATATCGGGAGACCCCACTAGGATATCCTATCCAAACCGAGTTAACCTTTTGGCCGTCTTGGCTTTACGGGTGAAGCTTGTAAAGTCTTGATAATCCTGGTGAGAAACTGGACTCTGAACCCTTGCTATCATTTTAAGATTGCTTGTGACCTTTAGCTCTGTGTAGGTATCTTTGTGTGATTTTTTCTTTTTTTCTTTGACCTAGGTTAGAAGAATTCCAGCCACCACCATGGCTGAGCAGCTTGCGCAGCGTCAATCCCGTAGGTTGCAAGGTTTGCCTCTTGACTCTCCTCCAACCATGGAAGGGGAAGAAGGGGTAGCCATGGAGATACTAGCTTTGGCTGAGAATCGTATGGAACTTACTCCAACTAGATAATATTTCATTGTTTACATGAATCCTTTGGTCCAATTGCCTCCTACAACCGATGCTTTTGTGCATCCACCATTAGAAAGCCATGGCGATACTTATACCCCACTAGATTATGGCTCAGATGCTCCTTTTTGGAGAACTTCTATGGTCCAAGCTATTGCTGAATTCTAGATTATTAGACCTTCACCAGGGAAACCTCCTTTGGGAGAAGAGGAACAGAGAAGAATTAATGCATCTCTCAATAGAGCTCACAAATTTTCAGAGAGAGTTGAAAGGATCATTCCTCCACCTGCATCTTACCATGAATTTATATCAGCTCATTTACCCCATAACATAGACCCTTGGCCTTTATCAGAAATTAAACCTTCTTCTAAAGGTCATCCTGCTCATGGTGAGACTTCTTATCACCCCTAGCCTGAAGGATATCGTTCACTAGCTCAATTGTTAGGTCCTATTGAAGAAGTTCCATTTTGAGGTAATCCAGTTCCAAACCACAACCCTACAGTTTCACATCCTGGACCCATTACTAGACCCTCCTTACCTGTCATGGTTGGGGGGGAATCCTCAAATAAAGCCATGTTAGTAAACTCTCATGTCGGGGGGCAACCCATGGTGTGAGTTACGTTACCTGTTAGTGGAATTGTGGCTAGTTTAGGAAAATTCGAAGCTGTAACACAACCAGCAGTAGTCGTACCCTCGACCAATACCAATGTTGTTTCCCCCCATCTAGTACAGGTCAATCCTTAGCAACACAACCTGTTAACAACATAGCTTCTTAGGGATATACTTGTCCAGGAACTCAACAGCCTATGGTTAATCAAGTTTACCAACAACCATTACCAACGTCTATTTATCCTGGCATGCCTTACCATAGAAATACTTTTGTAGCTTGGGGACAACCCAATTCGTCAAATATCCCGTCATACGGAGGAACTTTTGTCAATACTACCAGAGGATATGGTGGACCTCCTCCCGTAGGACCATCGCAAGGACTTGGAGGTCTTGGAGGACCTAGTGGGCCATTTGGCGGACCACCACCACCACCTGGAACCGGAGGACCAACACCACCACCTGGAGGTGGAGGGCCACCACCACCATCTGGAGGAGGAGGACCAACACCACCACATGGAGGAGGAGGAGGACCACCACCACCTGGAGGCGGAGGACCACCACCTTCTGGAGGACCCCCTCCCTCAGTGGGCCCACCTCCCCATGGAAATTCTGGAAACCAACAACTTTTTCAACAAGCTTCGGGGGCATCATCTATACCCATCTATCAATATGCATACGGTCCCACTGGTCAACAAATTCCCTATCAATATTACCAGTATCCGATACCGAATCAACAACTCCCATTCCTAGCCACTTTAGATTTTCCAGACTTGTCAAGATTGATAAATGACCCAATTCATCATGACCCTTCTTGGCCCATAATTCCTGTAAAGCTGCCCTCTGATATACCTAAGTTTGATGGTAAACCCAGTGAAGACCCCTAAAACCACATGATGACATTTCACTTGTATCGCCGCTTAGTAGTACATCGAGTTACCACAACACTCTTTTTGGGATTTTAACACCCTAGCAATGGCCTTTTTAATGCACTTTCAACTACCAATCTGATATGAAATACGTACAAACCTTCTAACTTCACTTTGTCAAACCACATACACCCACATCTCCGATCATATTCATGAATGGAGAAGAAGACAAAGGTTGATTAAGGCCCCTATTCCTGATCAGTTGCTAGCTAATTGGTTCACAAAGTCTTTACTACCACCTATTTCTAGAGATGTTTCCATGGGAGGTGTTGTTACTGAGGAACAAGCTATTAGGCACACTCAATACCTAGACTTGGTGTATTCCTAGTCAGGTACTATGTATGACCTAATCCCAAATGCTCCTTGACCTACAACAGATCCATCTAGACCTGCAACTGAACCACCTGCTGATGGCATTTTGGGTTTAGTCCAAACACAATCGGCGGCTAAATCTTCCAAGAAACAAACTGCCACAACACCTAATCAACAAGCACCACCTGCCAAAACTGCATCCTCTCCTGTTGCTTCCGCTGAAATAAATGCAGTTCAATCCACCAAATCTTCAGGTGAAAAGAAAAAAAAGGTAAAATAAACCTAAAAATCCTAATAACCAATAGGAAGGAGCTAAAACACAGAATACAGATAATGATTCAAAAGGAAAGAGAAAGGTGAAATAACCTTGTTTAATCGGTGAAGGTGATCATTTTACAAAAGAATGTCCTCGTCATGAGGAAGTGGGAATGTTTTTAAAAGCTTCACCCACCCCCACTGTTTTAAAAGATCCTTTCCCTTCCCAACAACAGTTATTTGATCATAAGTCCTTGAACGAAACTTCTTCGTCCACTGATGAAGTTCATATGATGTCTAGTGAAACAATGAACTTGAATACTAGGTCACAAAGCTATGATCCTCCTCCTGAAAAGAAACCCGATGACAATCCACTTGAAAAACCCTCAGTTTCCACACTACCTCCTAATAATGGCCTTCACATTGAAAAACCCATTCCAGAAGCCATTTTCCGCCCACCAAAAGGTACGCTATGTAAGTCCATCATTAACCTTAACGCACATGATGCCCAATATTATAACATTGTTTAATATTTGGCTCAAGCACCTTGCACTATGTCGGCTTTAGAGGTACTTCAGACCTGTCCAACCCAACAGAAAAACTTGCTTACTACCCTTGGAGCTATGGATCCTAAGAATTCCAATATCATCACTTTCAAGTTGGATGATTATAAGTCGAGGCTCTCACATCAATTAGCTTTCTAGATAGCCACAAAAATTGCTGGGAAGACTATTCGTCGAACTGTGTTAGACGAAGGTGCCTCTACATCGGTCATGTCTTTATCTTGTTGGAGAGCCATTGGTTCTCCAGAAATCAACCGTTCACTTACCACTCTCAAGGCTTTTGACGGTTGCAGTTTCCAACTTTATGGATTACTACCTTCCATCCATGTTGAACTAGGGGGAAAGTTGGTCTCCGTCTACATTGAAGTCATTGACGCTCCTTTGGATTACAGCTTACTCCTAGTCATAACTGGTTCTATGCTATGCAAGTTGTAGCATCTTCCGTCTTTCGGACTGTCCAGTTCCCATTCCAAGGAAAGATTGTTACTATTGATTAGCTAGATTTCCTCACACCTAGTGCCATTATTATTGATGCAACTAGTGTTCCACTTCTGAACACACCATAGTATAAAGACATTGGAGTATGTCTTATCAAAGACTCTTCACTTATGGGCATTTTCCCCTCATCCGACCCTCCTCTGGATTCCCAAAGTGCATCCATTAATATGATTTCTAGCTCTCATACAAACAAAGGAAAAGCAATTGCTGATGAATCCTCACCCTTTTCCCCTTTTGAAGAAATGTACAATCCAATCTAAGTTACCGATGATCCCGCCATCAATGACCAGTTCTTAGTGGCCTCAGACCGTTATCATATGCCATGTTGGCTCGAACACCCCTCCCCATATCTAGATTACCTTTCACTTACACTTCCTATGGATGAGTCTATTATGGAAGTTATGTCATTAGATGAGATGCCTTGGGAAGATTATCATCACAGGTCTTCTTTCCTTCCCCCTAGCCATATGGTAGAAAACCACTTTGCCTCTGTTTCCCACCTATTTCGACTAGGTGGAAACTCCATGTACATGAAGATGTACATAATTGTACAAATTGTACCTTGGAAAAATCTGAGGATTTTTCACTTCTGCAGGGCAATTGCCCCTTTGTAAAACGAAATGTCCGCTCCCCTGCGTGGGAAAATTAATGTAATTATATGTGCTAGTGTGGGTCATATGATATGGATGCCACACCATGGAACTGGTTGTTAGAGAAGTCCCCTCATCGAGTGTTTTTTCCCTTTCCAATTAATCTTGTTGTTTAAACGATTTTAATTGGTTTGGTTTTTCACTCAAAATCCTCCAAAGTGGTGATGGGCGTTCTACCAATCAAGTCCATGGGGTGGCTAAGGGTTCAAAATGTTGTTCATGACCATGCTAGACATTTTTATAGAGTCTTGCGGAGTTTTGTTATGTTGTTGTATTTTTTTTTATTTTTTCTAGTTAATTAATTTCACCCCTTGGTGGTTAATTAACTCATTTTTGATGTAATAATGTAATTGCTCAAGCACTGGCATTTTGTAATAGGGGCTATGAATGCAAGGTAAATTTATATGAAACCCCCTAAGACACTGCTTCGAGTCCCATGTCATTCAGACAAGTGGTTGAAGAGATAGACCAATTTTGGTCAGGAGGGGTCTATCTCCCCTAGGGAATTAATTAATCTCCCTAAGTCAAAAATTCATATTATTTGATTTTGAAGGAAAAAATAAAATAATGCCATGGTAATTTTGTTTGGGAGTTTCCAAGCCTAGGAAAATTTATTTCAAAATTTTTCCACCCCCCCATGGCCAAGATATATTTTTTTCAAGTTATTTTTAATTTTTTTCCTAAGTCAAAATTGGAAAAATTTAAAAATTAAATTGAAAAATTAAATCTAAGGTGAATTAAAATATATTTTTAACCTAAGTCTAAAGGTTAAATGATAGTTTGGAGCAATGGCTAAATCCAAAGCCAAGTTTAGAGTCATGTTTAGAGTGGATTAAAACCCCAGCTAAAGGTGGGGCGCTACTATATAATGAGGGCGTCACATAAGGGGAGGCTTCATATTATTAAGGTGGGCGCTACCATTTTAGTGGGGCGCTACCAAATATAGAGGAGGCTCCATTTTAAAGGAAGACGCCCCCAACATAGTGGGGTGCTATATGATAAAGGGAGGCGCTACCCACATAGAGGAGGGCGCTAGTTTGGAAGAGGGTGTCACTATATTTGGTGGAGGGCGCTAGCTCTAGAGGGGCGCCTACCTTGGGCCCACACCAAAACCCTAAAACTCATCTAAGGTGAACACTTGGTCAAAACTCTAGATCTAAGGGTGAAGATTGATTAAGACATGGATCAAGCACTCAGGCCATGGATTGAAAAGTAATCTAAGGGTGGAGAATGATTGAGGAGGGTGCAAAGTCAAATACCTAGATCTAGTGGTGGAGATCTAATCTAGATCTAGATGTAATCTTGGCCGTTGATATTCAAGGGGTTGGGGTCTTTCTCAACTATATAATGAGGGTCTCACTCCCTCATTTTACAACTTCTCTCAGGATATTGTTATGCTGCTGAAATTATTCCATATTATCCTCTCGTATTCTCTCAAGCTTCTTTGGCTATTGTAATGTTCTTGCCCTAGTTGGGCTTAATACAAGTAATCTTTGGAGGAATTATTGGTGTCTCTCTTCTACATTTCATGCTTCTTTTGTGCGGTAACTTGCTTTATATTTATTTGATTTGCATTTGTATTAGCTTAGATAGCTCTCCACAAAGTATTTTGTGGAGAGACTTGTAGGTAGAAATATTTCTATCTGCATTTGTGAGTAGATTAGTAAGATTCTACAAAGTATTTTGTAGGACTTATTTTTGTGCTCACCTCTTTGCTTACATTTTGCAGCTCTCATAAGTTTATTTGCAGGGATCTAGAACAAAGGAGCATTTTCTCCATTGGTTATATTTCTGTTTTCCATTTTCGCACATTTGTTTACAAGGGTTTTAAAACTCAGTTTTTATCATTGTATAGTGATAAAAACCTTGGTTTTAAGGCCCTAACCCTTAGTATATTAGTTAAGTGCTTCAGATTTACTGTTTTAACATCATTTAGGTGGCTGGAAACTCAGTTTTCAGCCCTCTAAACATCATATTTCTGTTATCTTTTCACTCAGATTTTTGCTGTAAATTAGTGATTTTTTGGTATTAATTTTTTCTGACAATTTCTTTGAGTTTTTCTGTGATTTTCAGCGGACAAATCTTGCTGGTTTGTGACAGGTTTTACACAGGTGAAGGGGAGGTGCTGCCCAAATTAGCCCAGAAATACCTCAACCTTCAACTGGTTCCAAAAGGGGTTCAAGCCCTCACTCTTCTCTTCTTTTTTTTCTGATATTTGTAAACCCCAACGAGAATTTCTCTTGGGGTATTCTACAAAATTTATAAAGCACCTGTAATCTATATGTAAATAGATTAGGAAGTAGAGTAGGAAGTAGATGACTAGTTTTATTTCTGTTTACCCACCTATCTCTGTTACAGACCACCATCTCTGTAAGAGAGATTGAAGTGAGGTTATTTTAGTCTCTTTTACTTCTGTTTCCCACCTATCTCGGTTACAGACCACAATCTCTGTAACAGAGATTGCCGTGCGGTTAGGCATTGCTTTAACTAGTTACAGTTTCCTTCAAGTTTCAGTAATTTTTTAATTTTCTGTTAAAGGGGTAACAATACAACCCACCTATCCGGTGTATCCTCTGTCCACTTGTCATCTCCCTTTAGGGACTTCAAGTTGGATCTGAAAAGCAGGAGAAGTGGAGGCTTAGCTTAGTTAAAACAACTTTCTTTTTTCTGCTACAATTAACACATTTTATTTTTCAGTCCAAGATCAAGTACCAGTACCTCCCATAAGGGATACCGCTTGGTTGATCTTGTTGATAGTTTAAAATAAACCTTGTATGCTAATCATCAAGACTAAAATTTACCCTCTAAAATTAACCAACAACAACTTCACTAGCCTCTGTTCCTCTACTCGGTTATCACCATTCGGGGTACTCACGAGATACGACAGGGGATAGAGAAGTCTTAGTTTAATAGGCATCCATCTAGCTGTTTTTCCAGTTAATTAAAAACAGTGCCCTCGGAGGCGACTTGGGGTAGAAGACCGTGGGAGGTCTCTAGGCGTTCTACGTCCCCCTTGTTGAGCACCAAGGCATTGGGGTTTGACCTGTGAGCTACGGGTGGGCTTTGCTCCCACTTTGTTGAGCGCAACAGCATTCCCTCTTTGACTTGAGAAATACTAGATTGGCGTAGTCACACCACCGGTTTGAAAACTAAATTTCAAGAGGAAAAACCTTAATAAAAACTACCTAAAATAAACCAAGAGACATTGCAAAACCGGTTCTATAACATTTTTTCATTTTAGCACACCTCCACTCCAGCATTGCACTCCAACACTTTACTTCAGTCTCTTTTCAGTTTCATTTACTTTCAGTTCTGCAATTGTTTATGTGGTGAATGCTTAACATTTGTTTAACTGCTTCAAGTAATTCAACTTAAAATTCTTTCCATTTTTCATTTACTATTGGTTTGATAAACTCCATTTAAGGCATTTTCTTTCTGCCTTTTCTTGTCTATAACCTGTAAATCTCGTTCATATGTGTCTAAACTGTAACTATTTTACTTGATTTGTTTATACTGAGAAATTTAGATCATTTGTACATTGCTTAGATATCTTGATTCATCATTGTATCATTTATTTGTTTATTCATCTCATTTGATAGACAACTTAACCTGTGGGATAATTAACTTAGACTGCATCCATTGAAAGTTGCATTCTCTGACTCCATTCTTTAGGCACTGGTTATAAATAAAAGGATTGACTCTCATTTAAATATTGCATCTTGCATTGGTTTGACTGTCATCTCTCAAAACCTTAGCCTCAATCTTAATAAAATATCCCTTTAATTAATTTGTAATTAATTAGTAAATCTGGAACTTAGTCTTCCATAGGGACTTCCCCCTTGGCTCTGTTGGGATCTTGCCTAAACGGAGGAGTTGTGGACTTTGGTGACAGTGGTCCCCAGCTCTCGCTTGCCCCCAAGGACACACATAGCAGGTTGTGACTTTCCTGTGTCTTAAAGTGTGAATTAGGCGGAAACATCTTTGGCGTCGTTGCCGGGGACAAGTCATTTGTCCTTGGTCTGACTTAATTTATTGTTTTTAATTCTTCAATTCATTAAACTGTTAATAAAATTCTTTAATTAAATTTAATAACTTATTTACCCATATTAGAGCTATCTTTTTCTCCAAGTGGCGACTCCACTTCAAAATATAGTGAGGTATTCTACCCGGAGCCATTCAGGTGGTCTACTCAACTCCCTCAAAGAGCCTGAAAGGGTATATAGGAGGAGGTTGAATAGACTTTCTCCTCGTAGACTCCTTGCAAATCTTGGAGAAGAGGCTATCTCTGATATCCATTTGTTGTTTACCCAAAACAACCAGCCCTCACCGATGGATGATCTATGCAAGCCATGTGATTTCTCCAACATCGTTGGTTATCCTCATGATTTGCCAGATAAAGCTATACAAAAGTTACCTTCCTTTCAAGGTAATAATGCCATCAGTGCCAAGTCTCACATCACCAAGTTCAACCAGTGCATGGGCAAGTGGTGTAATGCTCATAACCATGAGGATGTCAAGATGAGGTTGTTTATTTTGTCTTTAGAAGATGATGCCATGGAATGGTTTCAAGATCAGAATGACAATAAGTTCAAGACTCTCAAAGAAATCATTGAAGCATTCAAGGATAGATGGGGTGATAGAAGGGATAACCATTTCTTGTTGGCAGCCTTGCATACTAGTCATAAGCAAGAGAATGAGACCATGGAAGAATTTAATAAAAGGTTTAATGACTTAGTAAAAAGCCTTCCTGTAGACATCAAGCCCCAAGAAGCATCTCTCTTGATTTATTACATCCAAGAATTTGAAGGAGAGATGAAATATCAGATAAGGGATAAGAAACCTGCAAATCTTAAGGATGCACAAGAAAAGGCTATCAAGATAGATAAAAACATGCAAGTTGCTGGTAAATCTAATATTCCTGGGTTTTCAAGGGGTAGTTCTTCAAAGGCTAATGAAGTAAAAAAAGTTAAGTTTGAAAACCAGGAACCTCAAGGTGACTCCATAGATAAGCTCACCCAATTGATTAAACAAATGGAAGTGAATCATGCTAATCAGCTAGCTGCCATGCAGGAAAACCAGACAGCATTACAAAACAAGGTAGTTTCTTTGGAAAGAAACAGAGGAAATAATTTCTATCCAAACAAGCCAAATGATAGGTGGCAAAACCAAAGACAGCCCCCACCTCAAGATCAAAGGCCCCATAATCCTCTAGATTCCACCAATGTGGTTGACCATCAAGCTATTCCATATTGTAGGCCTTGTGGGGATTTTCATGAAGAAAACACTTGTCAAGTATTTTTGCAAATCATAAATGATAAAATGAATGAAAAAACAGAGAATGAACAAGTGAACATGTGTGGGAAGAAGTATGATATTGGCATGTATGAATGGATGGATCTAGTTGAGAATGGTCAAAGTGTTGAATCAATAAATGAAGGAGCAGAAGCAACTTTTGGCCCTAAGCCTAGTGAGCAGCAAGTGTCAGATTTCTCTAGGTATAGGGGAATGACTTACCAAAGAAATGGTAAGAAGAATCAAAGTCAAGAAAGAACTCTAACCAGTGCTCCTAAGGTACCTCCTCCCCCTCCTATTTCAGTTGCTCCTAATACACAATTAAACATTGATCTAGGAGGTTGGTTAAATAATGCTAAGATGTTGGTTCCTGTAGCAGAAATCATGAAGATCCCCTCTCAAAAGGGGAAATTACTCAAAGATATAGAAGAACCTTACCAGAATAATGTTGACAAAGCCATAGCCTACCATGATGCACCTGTCATTCTTCAGAGTATGGACAAAGGAAATGAAAAGAACCAGCCATTCTTCCTCTCGTTGTTAGTAAACAATCATCTTCTACACAACTGCATGTTAGATTCAGGGGCTAGTTCAAATGTGATGAATAAAAAAGTTATGGAACAATTAAATCTAAGGATCTCAAGGCCTTATCATAACATTTGTGCAATGGATAGTAAGATGATTGAAGTGTGTGGTTTAATTAAAGGCTTACAAGTGCACTTAGCAGCTTTTCTAGACATTCAAATAGAAATGGACATAGTAGTGATAGATGTCCCAGATGCTTGGGGTATGTTACTCTCAAGAAAAACTGGAGCAGACTTAGGAGGACATATTCAAATGGACTTGAGTTATGCGACCATTCCAACTCCTGAAGGTAATTTTGTTAGATTGAATCGAGAGTTGGAGATGAGACACCATGTAGAAGACCCAAGAAATCCAAGCAATGAATTAAAGTATAAAACTTATGACTTGGGAAATTATGCAATTTTGGCTAACTCTTTAGGACCTATTGAAGAATCAAGTGAAGATGAAAGAGTTAATCAAATTTGGCATATGCACTTTGATGGGGCTTTCTCTAGAGCTGGCAAAGGTGCAGGCATAGTTATTGAATCCCCTTCTCATAGGGAATTCAATTTTTCCTATAGACTAGAATTTAATGCCACCAACAATGTGGCTGAGTATGAGGCCTTGCTCCTTGGTTTAGAGGTGTGTAAAGATAAGGTTATCAAGAAGTTAGAGGTTAAAGGTGATTCATATTTAATCATTTCACAGGTTAACAAACAATTTGCTTGCAAATCAGAAAGGTTAAGAAGATATAGGGATGCAATTTTGGATCTGATTCCATGTTTTGATCACATAGAATTTATTGCAATTCCTAGAGAATTTAATGCTAAGGCAGATAGACTTGCAGTTGCTGCTTCCACCCTTCAGAGACCACCAAAGTTAGTAGATGAAGAAGTTAAAATGGAAGTTATCTTCAGGCCTTCAGTTCCAGATAATGTAGATAATTGGCAGGTCTTTGATGATGATAAACAAGTGATTAAGTTTTTGAGTAATGTAGGAGAATCTGCTGACTTTCACATTAGTGAAGAGGAAGAAGGTTGTTATTATGTAGAAGAAAGTCAAAAGCTTAATCCAGCCCCTAGGAAAGTTGTGTCTTTAGAAAGGGCATTTGATAGAGAAGATGGCCATAAACCTAAAGAAGAATCAGGTACAAAGCCAAGTGATTACATAGAGGTAAACATAGGCACAAAGGAAGAACCTAGGATGGTTAAAATTGGGAAATCAACACCCAAAGATGAAAGAGAATAGATTATTAATTTACTAAGGGAATATAGGGATGTTTTGGCCTTCACATATGACGAACTTAAAGTCTATAGGGAAGATGTGATTCAGCACACTATTCCACTTAAAGAAGAAGCCAAACCATTTAGACGGAAACTTAGGCAAATAAATCCTAAGTTGGCTCCCTTAGTACAACAAGAACTTCAAAAGATGTTGAAAGCTGGAATAATAGCCCACACTAGACATTCTTCTTGGTGCTCCAATTTGGTGGTGGTTAGAAAGAAGAATGGTCAAATCAGGTTGTGTGTGGACTTCAGGAATCTAAATATTGTGTGCAAGAAAGATAATTATCCCCTCCCTAAAATGGAAGCCTTATCGCAAAGAGTAACAGGATCTGGTATGATTTCAATGCTTGATGGTTTTTCTGGTTATAACCAAGTCAAAGTCAAAGAAGAAGATAGGCACAAAACAACTTTTACAACTCCTTGGGGAACCTTTGAATATATAAGAATGCCTTTCGGTTTATCTAATGCTGGAGCTACTTTTCAAAGAGCAATGGACTATGCTTTCAGAGGTTTAATTGGGAAAATTATTGAAATTTATCAGGATGATCTAACGGTTTTTTCAAAGGATGGGAAAAGTCACATAGGGCATTTAAAACAGGTTTTTGAAAGATGCAGAGAATTTGGGATCTCTTTAAATCAAGCCAAGTCAGTCTTTGGGGTTACTGAGGGGAAATTACTGGGTCACATAATTTGCAAAGAAGGTGTCAAAATAGATCCAGAAAGAGTTGCAGCCATTGCTAAACTCCCCCTGTCTAATACAAAGAAAGGCCTCCAATCTTTCTTTGGTACAATTAATTTCCTTAGGAGATTTATTCCTAATCTAGCAGAAGTAACTAATCCTTTGAATAAGTTGCTTAGAAATGATGTCAAGTTTCAATGGGATGAAACAGGAAAAAGAGCTTTCCAGCAAATAAAAGATGCATGTGGTCAAGCTCCCGTATTAATCAGCCCGGATTACACTAAGGAATTCTATCTTTTCTCCTTTGCATATGAAGACACCATTGCTGGTGTTTTATTACAGAATAATGACCAAGGTCAAGAAAAACCCATAGCATACATGAGCAAAATCTTAAGAGATTCAAAATTAAAGTACCATATAATAGAAAAACAGGCTTATGCCTTGGTAAAATCTCTTAAGCATTTCAGTATTTTCATAGGGTATGCCAAAGTAATTGGGTATGTTCCTAATACAGCAATTAAGGATGTATTAACTCAAGAAGAAGGCCTAGGTCCAAGAAGTAGATGGGTTGCTAAAATTCAGGAATATGATTTGGAAATCAGGCCCACTAAATTAATCAAAGGACAAGGATTAGCTAATATGTTGACAGAAAGTAATGAGAAGGCTTTAGGTTTGGTTGATCAGAATATGGTTTGTGAGATTGATATTCCAGATTCATCCCCAGAGTTGTTAAATCTTGAGCAAGTTGAATGGTATTCTGATATTATTTTTTATCTTAAAAACTTGATTTGCCCAAGTCACCTTGTTGGTCATAAGAGAAGAGCCTTAAGGCTCAAAGCATCCAAGTATATCTTAATTAAAGATGGTTTAGGATGGAGGAATCTAGATGGGATTATCCTTAGATGTGTGGACGAGAATGAATCTAAAAAACTAATGGATGACTTTCATAATGGTTTTTGTGGCGGTCACTTTGTTGCTAGAACCACCACCCATAAGATTCTTAGAGGTGGATATTATTGTCCCACCATATTTTCAGATGTGCATCAGTTCGTGAGGAAGTGTGAGCCTTGTCAATTGTTCACTGGAAAACAAAAGTTAGTTGCCCTTCCCCTTCAGCCAGTTGTTGTAGAAGCACCTTTTCAGCAATGGGGTTTAGACTTTATAGGGAAGTTTAAAGATAATTCAAGTAATGGGTTTTCATGGATTATAACAACTACAGATTACTTCACTAAATGGGTTGAAGCCATTCCCACTAAGTCAGCAAATGAAAAAGTAATCATGGATTTTCTTGAAGATAGGATAATAACAAGATTTGGAGTGCCTTCAAAGATAGTAACAAATAATGCTAAGGCCTTTTGTTCAGCAAAAATGTCTGCATTTTGTTTGAAGTATGGCATTATATTATCTCATGTATCATATTATTATCCTCAAGGAAATGGTCAAGCAGAGTCTAGTAATAAAAATCTAATGACCATAGTCAAGAAAATTGTTGGGGAAAACAAAAGATTTTGGGACAGTAAAATAAAGCATGCTTTATGGGCTGATAGAATAACAAAGAAAGCATCTACAGGCAAGAGTCCTTTTGAGTTGGTATATGGTGTAGAAGCACAACTACCAGTTCACCTTACCCTGCCAGAGTATCAGTTGCTCCGAGAGTTTGACATAGAAGAGTCTGCCCTTCAAAACAGAATAAATTAGTTAGTAGAATTGGATGAAATAAGGAGAAAAGCTTATGATCAAAACTTCAAAATTCAAGTGAAGACTAAGAGAGCCTTTGACAAGTCAGCTAGACAGAGAGACTTCAAAGTGGGGGATACAGTTGTCCTATGGGACAAAGGCAGAGAAAAGCCAGGGAAGCATGGGAAATTTGACAGCCTATGGTTAAGCCCTTATGTGATCAGATCAGTTGCAGGTCCAAATTCTTTCAACCTGAGTCACTTGGATGGTGAGCCATTGAACATTCCAAGGAATGGTCAACAGCTCAAGTTTTATTACACATAGAGTCAACATGGTGTCCAAAGGGACACCCTTTGAAACATATCTCTAACCCTTTTCCTTGCATTTCTTTAAAGTTTTGTATTATTTCATTTGTTTATTATTTATGCATATATGTATAGCAATTTCATTTATTTATATTGTTTATTGTTTATTTATTGGTTTTGCTGGAGGTCTTATGTTGGTTATTGGTGAGAAATTTGTGGCTGCAGGATTCTGGAGTTCTCATATGCTCTCCGATGATCAAACACATGTCCCCTAGTTGGAGCCAGATGTTTCCCACCTATTTCGACTAGGTGGCAACTCCATGTACATGAAGATGTACATAATTGTACAAATTGTACCTTGGAAAAATCTGAGGATTTTTCACTTCTGCAGGGCAATTGCCCCTTTGTAAAACGAAATGTCCGCTCCCCTGCGTGGGAAAATTAATGTAATTATATGTGCTAGTGTGGGTGATATGATATGGCTGCCACACCATGGAACTGGTTGTTAGGGAAGTCCCCTCATCGAGTGTTTTTTCCCTTTCCAATTAATCTTGTTGTTTAAACGATTTTAATTGGTTTGGTTTTTCACTCAAAATCCTCCAAAGTGGTGACGGGCGTTCTACCAGTCAAGTCCATGGGGTGGCTAAGGGTTCAAAATGTGGTTCATGACCATGCTAGACATTTGTATAGAGTCTTGCGGAGTTTCGTTATGTTGTTGTATTTATTTTTATTTTTTCTAGTTAATTAATTTCATCCCTTGGTGGTTAATTAACTCATTTTTGATGTAATAATGTAATTGCTCAAGCACTGGCATTTTGTAATAGGGGATATGAATGCAAGGTAAATTGCTATGAAACCCCCTAAGCCACTGCTTCAAGTCCCATGTCATTCAGACAAGTGGTTGAAGAGATAGACCAATTTTGGTCAGGAGGGGTCTATCTCCCCTAGGGAATTAATTAATCTCCTTAAGTCAAAAATTCATATTATTTGATTTTGAAGGAAAAAATAAAATAATGCCATGGTAATTTTGTTTGGGGGTTGCCAAGCCTAGGAAAATTTATTTCAAAAATTTTCCACCCCCCCACTTATGGCCAAGATATATTTTTTTCAAGTTATTTTTAATTTTTTCCTAAGTCAAAATTGGAAAAATTTAAAAATTAAATTGAAAAATTAAATCTAAGGTGAATTAAAATATATTTTTAACCTAAGTCTAAAGGTTAAATGATAGTTTGGAGCAATGGCTAAAGCCAAAGCCAAGTTTAGAGTCATGTTTAGAGTGGATTAAAACCCCAGCTAAAGGTGGGGCGCTACTATATAATGAGGGCGTCACATAAGGGGAGGCGTCATATTATTAAGGTGGGCGCTACCATTTTAGTGAGGCGCTACCAAATATAGAGGAGGCTCCATTTTAAAGGAAGACGACCCCAACATAGTGGGGCGCTATATGATAAAGGGAGGCGCTACCCACATAGAGGAGGGCGCTAGTTTGGAAGAGGGCGTCACTATATTTGGTGGAGGGCGCTAGCTCTAGAGGGGCGCCTACCTTGGGCCCACACCAAAACCCTAAAACTCATCTAAAGTGAACACTTGGTCAAAACCCTAGATCTAAGGGTGAAGATTGATTAAGACATGGATCAAGCACTCAGGCCATGGATTGAAAAGTAATCTAAGGGTGGAGAATGATTGAGGAGGGTGCAAAGTCAAATACTTAGATCTAGTGGTGGAGATCTAATCTATATCTAGATCTAGTCTTGGCCGTTGATCTTCAAGGGGTTGGGGTCTTCCTCAACTATATAATGAGGGTCTCACTCCCTCATTTTACAACTTCTCTCGGGCTATTGTTATGCTGCTAAAATTATTCCATATTCTCCTCTCGTATTCTCTCAAGCTTCTTTGGCTATTGTAATGTTCTTGCCATAGTTGGGCTTAATACAAGTAATCTTTGGAGGAATTCTTGGTGTCTCTCTTATACATTTCATGCTTCTTTTGTGAGGTAACTTGCTTTATATTTATTTGATTTGCATTTGTATTAGCTTAGATAGCTCTCCACAAAGTATTTTGTGGAGAGACTTGTAGGTAGAAGTATTTCTATCTGCATTTGTGAGTAGATTAGTAAGATTCTACAAAGTATTTTGTAGGACTTATTTTTGTGCTCACCTCTTTGCTTACATTTTGTAGCTCTCATAAGTTTATTTGCAGGGATCTAGAACAAAGGAGCATTTTCTCCATTGGTTATATTTCTGTTTTCCATTTTCGCACATTTGTTTACAAGGGTTTTAAAACTCAGTTTTTATCATTGTATAGTGATAAAAACCTTGGTTTTAAGGCCCTAACCCTTAGTATATTAGTTAAGTGCTTCAGATTTACTATTTTAACATCATTTAGGTGGCTGAAAACTGAGTTTTCAGCCCTCTAAACATCATATTTCTGTTATCTTTTCACTCAGATTTTTGCTGTAAATTAGTGATTTTTTGGTACTAATTTTTTTTGACAATTTCTTTGAGTTTTTCTGTGATTTCCAGTGGACAAATCTTGCTGGTTTGTGACAGGTTTTACACAGGTGAAGGGGAGGTGCTTCCCAAATTAGCTCAGAAATACCTCAACCTTCAACCGGTTCCAAAAGGTTTTCAAACCCTCACTCTTCTCTTCTTTTTTTTCTGATATTTGTAAACCCCAATGAGAATTTCTCTTGGGGTATTCTGCAAAATTTATAAAGCACCTGTAATCTATATGTAAATAGATTAGGAAGTAGAGTAAGAAGTAGATAACTAGTTTTATTTCTGTTTACCCACCTATCTCTGTTACAGACCACCATCTCTGTAACAGAGATTGAAGTGAGGTTATTTTAGTCTCTTTTACTTCTGTTTCCCACCTATCTCTGTTACATACCACAATCTCTGTAACAGAGATTGCTGTGTGGTTAGGCATTGCTTTAACTAGTTACAGTTTCCTTCAAGTTTCAGTAATTTTTTAATTTTCTGTTAAAGGGGTAACCATACAACCCACCTATCCGGTGTATCCTCTGTCCACTTGTCATCTCCCTTTAGGGACTTCAAGTTGGATATGAAAAGCAGGAGAAGTGGGGGCTTATCTTAGTTAAAACAACTTTCTTTTTTCTGCTACAATCAACACATTTTATTTTTCAGTCCAAGATCAAGTACCAGCACCTCCCATAAGGGATACCGCTTGGTTGATCTTGTTGATAGTTTAAAATAAACCTTGTATGCTAATCATCAAGACTAAAATTTACCCTCTAAAATTAACCAACAAAAACTTCACTAGCCTATGTTCCTCTACTCGGTTATCACCCTTCGGGGTACTCACGAGATACGACAGGGGATAGAGAAGTCTTAGTTTAATAGGCATCCATCTAGCTGTTTTTCCAGTTAATTAAAAATAGTGCCCTCATAGGCGACTTGGGGTAGAAGACCGTGGGGGGTCTCTAGGCATTCTATGTCCCCCTTGTTGAGCACCAGGGCATTGGGGTTTGACTTGTGAGCTACGGGTGGGCTTTGCTCCCACTTTGTTGAGCGCAACAGCATTCCCTCTTTGACTTGAGAAATACTAGAGTGGGGTAATCACACCACCGGTTCAAAAACTAAATTTCAAGAGGAAAAACCTTAATAAAATCTGCCTAAAATAAACCAAGAGACATTGCAAAACCGGTTCTATAACATTTTTTCATTTTAGCACACCTCCACTCCAGCATTGCACTCCAACACTTTACTTTCAGTCTCTTTTCAGTTTCATTTACTTTCAGTTCTGCAATTGTTTATGTGGTGAATGCTTAACATTTGTTTAACTGCTTCAAGTAATTCAATTTAAAAGTCTTTCCATTTTTCATTTACTATTGGTTTGATAAACTTCATTTAAGGCATTTTCTTTCTGCGTTTTCTTGTCTATAACCTGTAAATCTGGTTCATATGTGTCTAAATTGTAACTATTTTACTTGATTTGTTTATACTGAGAAATTTAGATCATCTGTACATTGCTTAGATATCTTGATTCATCATTGTATCATTTATTTGTTTATTCATCTCATTTGTTAGACAACTTAACCTGTGGGATAATTAACTTAGACTGCATCCATTGAAAGTTGTATTCTCTGACTCCATTCTTTAGGCACTGGTTATAAATAAAAGGATTGACTGTCATTTAAATATTGCATCTTGCATTGGTTTGACTGTCATCTCTCAAAACCTTAGCCTCAATCTTAATAAAAGATCCCTTTAATTAATTTGTAATTAATTAATAAATCTGGAACTTAGTCTTCCGTAGGGACTTCCCCCCTTGGCTCTGTTGGGATCTTGCCTAAACGGAGGAGTTGTGGACTGTGGTGACAGTGGTCCCCAGCTCTCGCTTGCCCCCAAGGACACACATAGTAGGCTATGAATTTCCTGTGTCTTAAAGTGTGAATTAGGCGGCAACAGCCTCCACGGTTTCATCCGATATAGTCCTCCACCCTCAATCTCTGATTCTCACTCATAATGTCGTTTCTGAAGGGAATGTATGCAACATTACCAATACTATACCCATCAACATATCCACGAAACCGAGTGTTTCTAAGCACATTTCCATAGGACATAACTCTTCCTTTGAAGAAATCCAAACATACACGTCTCTTTTCAAAGAATTTCGAGATGTCTTCGCATGGACATATGAAGAAATGCTTGGGATTGATCCCTCCATCATTGTCCATGAAATTAAAACATATCCTAATGCCAAGCCCGTACACCAGAAACTACGATAGGTTCATCCTCGAAAAGAAGCCGCTATTAAGGAAGAAGTTGAAAAAGTTTTGAAAGTTGGTTTTATCTACCCCATACCACTAACTGAATGGGTGTCCAACATAGTCCCTATGAATAAAAAGTAGGATACTATTAGGGTTTGTATCGATTTTAGGGATCTAAATTGTGCTTGTCCAAAAGACAACTTTCCTACCCCTTATATCGATCAAATAATCGATAAATGTGCCGAAAGCGTCATTTTCTCCTTTATGGATGGCTTTTCCAGCTATAATCAGATTGAGATTCTCCCATTCGATCAACATAAGATGGCATTCATTTTCCCATGGGGGACTTTTTCTTACCGTAAACTACCTTTCAACTTAAAAAATGCTGGTGCCACATTCCAACGTGCCATGTCATATGCTTTTCATGACATCAAACATATTGTGGAACCATATTTAGATGACCTGCCTACCAATTCTAAACAGCGGAATCTTCATGTCGATCACCTGAAAGCTATGTTTCTTCGATGTCGTCATTTTAACATCCATCTGAACCCCCACAAATGTTTTTTTTTGTGTCAAAGCTGGTCGACTTCTTGGTTTCATTGTTTCTAAAGATGGCATCCGTATCGATCCTTTGAAAATTGAGACTATCTTGGCCCTTCATGCTCCCACGAATGTTACTGAACTCCAAAGTTTGCAAGGGAAGGAAAACTTTCTGCGTCATTTCGTCTGCAATTATGCAGAGAGGACACATGGTTTCATAAGGTTGCTCAAGAAGGATACCCCTTTCATTTGGGATGATTTCGTGCAACACGCATTTGATAACCTTAAACATGCACTTACCCATGCACCTGTGTTGCAACCACCCAATTATGCCAAGGATTATTCATTGTATGTGGCCGCATCCTTGTCTATGATAGGCATGGTCCTCATTAAAACAGATGAATATGACCAAGAACATGTGATTTATTATGCAAGTAAAAGTCTTTTGGATTCTGAAACCCAATACTCACATGTGGAGAAACTCACTCTGGCCACAGTTATTGCGGTCCAGAGGTTTCGTCATTATATTTTGCTCCACACCACTACTATTTATGCAGACTCTAACCCCATGTACCACGTTTTGACATGTCAGATGCTTGGGGGTAAATACTCACGGTGGATTGTGATCCTCTAAGATTTTGACCTATAATTCACCAAGAGTACTTCTAAGAAGTCCCTTGTCTTTGCACGGCTTATATGTGACCTTTTTCGTACTATTGATAATTTAGAGCCCTTTGATTCCTTACCTAATGAATCACTGTTTCTCATCAGTATGACTGATCCATGGTATGGAGACATCATTTTGTACCTCCAGACACTACGATACTAGGCTAATGCCTCCTGAGATGAACATCATCGTGTTCACCACCAGGATAAAAGTTTCCTTATCTTGAATGATACCCTATACCGTCGTGGTGTTGATTCTATCCTACATCATTGCCTCACACACAAAGAGGTTGAGATCGTCCTTAATGATTTCCATGCTAGAGCTTGTGGCGGTCATCTCTCTAGGTTGGCTACTGCCTAGAAAATCCTACATGCCGAGTACTTCTGGCCTTCCATTTTCAAATATTGTATTGAAATGGTCAATAAGTGCCCACCTTGTCAAATGTTTACTTCAAAGAAACACACACATCCAGCTCCGCTCCATCCCATCGTAGCAATTGGCCCTTTTGCAAAATGGGGCATATACTTCATGCAATGCAGAACTACCTCAGTCGGGGGGCATGGCTACATCATTGTGGTTGTTGATTATTTTACAAAATGGGCTGAGGCAATGCCCACATACGCCGAAGAGGATAAGACTGCTACACTTTTCCTATTCAATCATATTATTGCTCGATTCGGGATCCCGAGGGCCATTTTGACCGATCATGGGTCACACTTTCAAAATAGGATGATGGGAGAGCTTAACATAAAGTTAGGGTTTCGACATGACAACTCTACACCCTACTATCCATAGGCCAATGGCCAGGTTGAGGCGATAAATAAAGTATTAAAAGCAATGCTTCAGCGGATGGTAGGACAAGCCAAATCAAATTGGCATTTACAACTCTTCTCTGCACTTTGGGCCTATAGGACCACTGTCAAGACTTCCACTGGATTTACCCCTTTTCAATTAGTATACAGACTAGAAGCTACCCTCCCGATAGAGTGCGAAATCCCTTCTTAAAAAATGGATATATAACTATTACCCAACACTACCATAGACGAAGAAAGATTCCTATACCCGAATAAACTTGATGAAACTCAATGTGATGCTGCCTTGGCTAGAGAGGCACACAAACGAAGAATGAAAATCCAATATGATAGGAATGTCCAACCCCATTCCTTTAATGAAGGAGATCTGGTCTTGACCTATGACCATAAACATGACAAGCTGGGGGCAGGAAAATTTGAGTCTATGTGGCATGGGCCTTATATTGTCAGTGGTGATTTAGAAAAGGGAGCATATGAACTAGTTGATTACGATGGGATACCTCTGGGAGAGCCCCGAAATGGGCTCTACCTCAAAAGATACTATGCCTAGTTCATCTAGCATAGGATCTTTGTAAATATGGTTTATAGTTTGCTGTGTGTCTTAGAATTTAAGAGGTGTGTCTTTTGTGTGATTTAAAGTGTGTTTTTTATAAAATCCTACTTATGCACGTCTTTTGTCTCATGGAGAGATGAATTCCTTCATTGGTTTTGCTGATGGTGCTCATCGGTATACACTTAACCTTGCATTTGCAGCTTGGGTACTGTACTCTCCTACATGTGAACTAGTGAGTTCAGGGGGTAGTCTTTTAGGTCCCTCCACCAACAATTTGGTAGAATTTCAAGCCGTGGTCAGATTGTTGACGGAAGCCCTAGCTAATGATGTAAGGAAAATCAGGGTTTACTTGGACTCTAAGCTGGTTGTCCAACAACTTAATTGATTCTATACCATCCATAATCCCCTACTTCTTCGTACTTTCCGAAGAGTCAGTTTGTTAGAGAGGTATTTTGAGCAAGTCACTTATCACCACATTCCAAGACATTTAAATGCGGTGGCAGATTCCTTAGCTAATTATGTTTTGGATTGGTATATTGCTCATACATAAAAGTCCATTTGAAACATAAATCAAAGCATGTAAATTCATAAGTAGCTGAACATCTCACACGTCACATTTGTCACACACACAACTGTAAATATAAAATTCTATCATATATATATATATATATATATATATATATATAAACTGTAACATCGAGATACAAAAATGGGTTGAAGCATCTTTGGCTTTCAATGCCCTCAAAGTCCAGGACCATAAACGTTCAGAATCTACGAATACATAGGGCAAAATATGAAGCTTCAAAGCTTTGAATAATACATATACAAAAAGAAGATAAAAATAGACTAATCCTCCTACTGTGCATCATAGCATGCAATGGCTTGGGCCACTCTATGGAGTAGCCTGGAAAATCGTTTAGAAACACCCAAGGTGTGGTGTTGATAACGCCTAGGTATCCTATTTGTGGCTACATCAAGAATACCCATAGTCAAATGCTATAGGTTTTCCTCCAGATCTCCAAGCTCCTCTTCAGCTTCGGAATGGTACACCATCATATCTCTGGTGCTTACTCGCCTGGCAATAAGTGACATTCCCACTAGATGGGCAGGTCCAACGTCTATATGAAAAAACTTTTTGGTTATCTCAATGTTATAAACCATAAAAATAAAATAAAATAGAAAATTACAAAAACACAAGATAGTGTCTTTACTTACCACGATCATCCCACATCTCACCCTCAGGTAAGGACAACTCTGGATCATAACGAAAATCTTCCCCATCATAGGCATAATCCTCTATCATAAGCAACTAGTTTCTCAACCAGTGAAAGAATCTAGAACCATAGTTAACTTTAGGCCCTCCTCCGCCAAGGCGTGGCATAGTTGTAACCCATGCTATCATCCTGGGATCTTCAAGCTCAAGCCTGGTGATGGTTACCTATGGTCTTAGATGTGGAATCCACTGTAAGATGAATGACACCACCACTGCTCCATATCCAAATTTCTTCAATGTTCCCCTCCTACATTTGGTCAACTGCTTCTTCAGACACACTAGCATGCTCTCGCACCAATTAAAAATGGTAGGCTCCATACACTGCAGAGCGTATAGCATATGAGATCTAGTAGTAATGTGGGAAGACATTGTTCCCTCCACCTTGCCAATAGTGTATACCACAATCCTCAATGGAAGATTCACTATGGATCGAATCTTTAGTTTCCCATATTGAGCCTCTGTGCCCAATGCACAATGCTGGTCTATTATGTCATCCAAGGAGCCTTCTCCTCCTCGACCCCTAGATAAGACTACTTGACTTCCCCTCCTGGATAGACCGGTTAAAACTTATATATCCTCTATCTCAATGGGAAAAATATGGACCCCTACGACAAAATGTTCTTGGTCTGGATCCCACATATTAATGATATACTCAAGTAGCCGGACGCGTGCTTTCATACCGGGCACACAGAAATATTTCAGCAGTCCACAGTTTCTTAGGGCTTCTACAGTAGGTGGATCGTTAGCAGCTTAAGTGTCAGGAATCTCATGTTCCCTTTATTTCTAGATGACCATAGTGCACCTGTAACACACAAATTTCACAATTAGAATACATGGCATGGCTAGAAAAACATAACACATTTTGAAGAAATATTTGAGGCATAAAATTGGTTTTGTTATAATTCTAAGGTTTTATTTTTTCCCTTAACGCAGCAGTGGCACTGCTACCTTTTGCCGACAGAGCACTATCGGCGCCAGCAGCCTTGGAACTCGATGCACCGTCTGGCTATCTGCCGTGGATAGGGTGCCTACGGTGTGTCTGTCCCAACCAGATAGAGTGATGTCGGGGACTCTACCCAAAGGCTAAAAACCCTTACAAAAACAAAAAATTTACCTATTTTTAATCCATAGATTTTCCCAATGAGGGTCGGTTTTACTATTCCTTACAAAAATTTACAAACCTATCCTCTACCTTGGCTTCAAATTTGTTATTAAGATTATTTTGGGAATGTGAATTTTAACAATGAAAGAAGTAAAATTGATGTTTGTAGAAGATGGAAGGGAAAGAATTTGATTACTTACCTCTTACGCGGTGAACAAAGAAGCGATGAAGTAGAAAGATCCTTGCCAAACTACCAACGGAACTCTTGCCAATCAAAACCAACTTTCCAAAACTCACAAGTAGTAAGAACAAAATGGTAACTATTTCTTACCCATACTTTCTATTTATATATTATTTGAGATTTTTAAAAATACATCACAATTCATATATTTTGAAATCCAAATTACTTGAGTGAAAGTGGGTTTTTGGTTGTTATTTTCTATAGTTTTGGCAAAATGGTTTCTAATGGTCTTTTTTGAGTTTTTTAGGGTTAATGTTTGATTTTGGCTCTGATACAAGCCATTTTTGTCTTTTTGGGGCTTAGGGCTAAACTAAAAAAGTATCGAGCATCCTTATACACTTTTTACATGATCGTTAAAATTCCAATAGAAAGGTGTTGAGTCCACTTTTTCACTTTCTCAGACTCGTTAAAAATGCCTTATGAAAAAGGAACCTAGTCTGGGAGTTATATTTAAGCTCTTTTCAGTCTCCTCAAAACATAAAAATATTTCCAAGTGAACTTGTTACATTCACGCTTGAAAAAGAATCTGAACGGTCGACTAGTCGAGGGTAGGTTATCTCTTTTTCGGACAGATTAGCCTTATTTACAAAAAAAAACCCTTTTGGAGTTTTCTTAGTCATTTCAAACTCTCTAAACATGAAATGATGAATGAGTTTACTTACATAGAACTCATAAAACACACAATGTGAGACCCTATTTCGAGAACGAACCCTTCCTTTCTCAGGTTCGTAAAAAATATGAGAATGGACTCATCACTTGATGAGCTTCAACGAGTGTTTGTTACCCTCTTTGAACTCGTAAAAACAAAAAGAGGCACTCACTTTTCGAAGTGGGGAAATTAAAGGAAAGGGGAATGGTTTTCATTTGTTTATATGGCAGTACTCTACAGTCCACCTTTGAACATGGCACCTGTTTGCATTTTCATATCTGAACAGTTTGGGTTTTCAATTTGTCTTCGAGTCGATCCATTTTTGTGAGTCACTTGAATCTTTTGATTCAATTCAAATAATGCTTCATTATATTCCTTGCATTACACCTGGTTCTATTCTCGCAAGTCAATACTACCAAGTCATGTGTCATGCTGCCCAATTGTTCAAAGGTTACCTCTCTCAGAAATATAATTCGTCAATAACCTCACTTATCCACAAAATTTAGTCATGTTTGAGTCAGTCCTATCCTTCCAAATCAACTTTTATTCTCAGTTTCGTGTCAATGATGTGGGAATCATCATGGCCCTCCTATGACAGAGTTTATTCCTGTCGAATTCAGATCATTATCCAAGGATTAGTCGAATTCAGATCATTATCCAAGGATTAGACCTAGAAACCTAGACAGTACCTTGGGTTGGCATGCCTCAATGGTAGGTTACCTCGCTTTCAACATGAGTTTACATCATTGAATATTGACTGAAATATCTCATTGAGTGTTCAACTCCAAGTCCTTTATTCACATTCAATGAGATGTACTGAGATACCTTGGGAGTCATTGAAATCAATGGTGATTTCCCTCACACTTGTTAACAGTTTACATCATTGATTGGTAATCAAGTGGCTTCTACCATGTTCGACGTCAAGACATTGTAATCACATGGTTAGATTTGTATCGTTCGGATATTGGGATGAATACCATGAGATGTTAGGATTTCTCACTATTTTTGCCTATGCTCAGGTTGCATTTGGAGATCATTGAAAATCCTCACACAAATCCACATTGTATGTTTGGTGGTTGTGTTCTATATCTGTAATTGTGCAGCATAGATCTACTTTGTATATCTCGTAGCTATGTCATGCTTCTTATAACAGACAATCATGGATCTACAGTGTATTATTGGTAGCCATGACGTAGTCATCATCATAGATATGCAGTGTATTGGTCCACAACTGTGATTGAATTGGGTAAAGTCAGTTACTGGTCCTCTATAAGTCTATCTTTCTTTGCCTCTGTATCATACAAAAAACTTGCAAAGTACTTCACCTATCACCCCCTTCTATCTTCATACTTTGGGGGGCATTCTGTTGCACATGAAAATCTCACATTGCTTAGCCAGCCTTCAGATAACTTTCTTGTTGCCTGCTAACCTCCCATAAATCTTGAGCTGGGTCACTTTGGCCAATTTTTATCCTAACCTAGGAAGAACGGCGCTCTTCTACCTTTTCCAAAGAGCACTGTCGGTGCCTCCATCAGCTATGCAAGGAGCGCTGTTAGAAGGTTCCATACAGAATCCTTCATGGAATTGGTTCCCGCATGTGTGGGAGAGGTGGCATTCTCCTCCCTCATCTTTTGGGATCTAATTCTATCCTTTTGTCAAGTCATTCTACTAATTTTTGGCCTATAAATGGAGCCTCCATGAAGGGAATGTGGGGAGATCAGAAAAGGCATCCTTATGCTGCTGGTTTGAAGTCTGGATAGAGGCAAAGTAGAGGTAGTTTATAGTTGGAGAGGTCTTCATAGGAGTTTGTAGATGTGTGTTGAGACAGAAGCTTTCAACATCAAGGCTTTGGTTGTACTTCTTCTCACTCATTATTAATGCAAAATGATTCCCCTTCCCTATTTAGTTGTTGTGTTTATGATTAAATATTACTGGACTCCTTGATCACTAGTATGGATAGTTGATTATCATGATGCTCTCATCTTTTCGTTTGTCTTGTGATCTGTCTTACATGTATTGAATCATCTCATGGGCTCTCCGGAAAGAAGATAAACGAGTCTGCAATTGAGGTATGTGATGTGTTATGTTAATTAATTTAACTATGCAAGGGAAGGATATGTGGCTGTGATTTTTTGTTCTGTAGTTTTGTCTTGTATTACAGAGAAACAAGCAGTGTCAGCACTAGTTGGAAATTCCTAGTAAGATATGTCATGCAATCTTACCTCCTTCAAAGAGATGCAACAAACTCCCTATGAGATGCTACATGGAAAGGGTTGATCAGTTACATTTTCTTCAGAAGAATAGAGTGGATTAAACACCTCTTCATCCAAAAAGAGGAAAAGGTTACATTCCCCCTTCCTTCCATCATCACTTTGGGAGAATATGGTGAAGTATACATGCCATGCCCCAGGATACCTGTGCACAGAACATCATGCATACTGGTTCACTACATCACAGAGATGAAGGTTGCAACAACATATTTTCAAGTTTTTAAAACTTGAATCCTGATTCTATTTGCTTAGTTAGAGGGGGGTCTTTTTTCCCATGTGGGTTTTCCCCCAGCTCCTTGTGTTGAGCAATTACTTTACTTGCTGTAATAGGTGACCTATGGTCTTAGTTACCAGGGCCCACGAATTGTCCAAGTTAGCATTCAAGGGGGTGTTAGGATTATAATCCTCCCTTGTCCAATTTGGTCAATTATGTCTAAATCAAGAGTCCTTTCAGTCTATTTTCAGTCACTAGCACCATTGGGTCTACTTGGCCTAATTGGGGCAAATGTACTAATTACTAAAGTGTGAGGAGCACTAATTGAGGCCAACTTCCACTAATTTCACTTGGATGCATCAGTTTAGGAGCCTCCTAAATCAATCCCTAAAAATTAGGAGCCACTGGGAGTGTTGATACCAACTTCCATTAGTTGAGTTCAGTTGGTGACTAGTTAAGCTCAGTTAGGAGTCAGTTACATTCAGTTCTACTCAGTTAGTGCTAGGTTTACATGGATGCATGCAGGTGAGGTGCATTTACTCACCTACCTTAGTTAGTTAGACCAGTTAACACTAAATTAGACACTTGAGTTTGGATTTTGAACTCCGATGAGCTTTGATAATGATTTAGACAAGGTCAGTTGAACATTTAGTCAAGTAGAGTCAAACCAATTAAAATTTCCTCACATGGATCGAATTGCATGAGGCTATTTATCCATTGTACTTCATTTTAATTAATTATCTAATTACTTTTGATTAATGAAAGGATTCATAGTTGCAAGCCACTTTTTCACTGTTTCATTCTTCAATTTCTGAATAAAGTTGTGAGATCCATCTTATAAGTTGTATGTTGGTCCATATATCTATGTGCTCAATTTAATACTTTAACCCACGGAATCATCCTGGACCATTGATTGTTGCTTAAAATTCATTCTGGTTCATCGATTTGGAGTTGGCAGGAAATGAAAAAACAACTTCTAAATTTCCCTTTCTGCCATTTTCTCTCTTTTCGCCTTTTAATTTCATTCTACACCATTGATCTCTACAAGACTCATTGTCATCCATTGATCGTCTGCAAAAAACTTTCGAACTGTCGATCTCGTGGAAAGAGGAAAGCAAACTTTCCACTTTTTGTAAAACACAATTATGAATTTTCTGCTTTTGCACTTTTCCAGTAAGTGGAAAATGGAACTTTAACTTTCGTGATGACAAATTTTGACTTTTACACTTTCTCCTTCTCGTTTCCAGCTTTCCTCTTCCTCCTTTTCGCTTCCGCAATTTTTCAGAAAGTGAACATCAGAACTTCAACTTTTTGTAAAAGGAGATTCTGACTTTTTGGCTTTCGCCATTTTCTTTCTGCACCGTCGATCTTGCGGATCATGAAATTTGGGAATTCAATATTTCATGATCAATTTATTTAAGTTCCCTGCTTTTCGATCTCTGTCCCTCTGCTTTCTTCCAGAATGTTGATTTGTGCGGAAACCTTCCTAACTGTTAGATCCTGATCGCGGAAAGTGAAAATTTGGGGTTCTAATTTTCAAAATCAAACTTCTTTTCCCTTTCTGCTTTTGGCACTTTCATTCCACGTCATTTATATTCTACGCAATCCTCCTGAACCATCGCTCTAGTGGATATCGAAAATTAGAAATTCAAAATTTTCACGATCAAATCTTATATCTCTCTGCTTTCAGGTATCTTCTCTTCTTCTTTATTTGTGTGTCATTGATCTATGCAGGTGCTCACGGAACCATCAGATCTTTGCGAAATGTGAAAATAGACACTTGAACTTTATTATGGTCGAAACTTAGCATTTCTCGCTTTCTATTTTCTTCCCTTTGCATCTTTCTGCGTCGTTGATCTTTGCGGACGCGCTCTGATCCGTCGATCTTATGGATTACGAAAAGTGGAAGGAGGAAGTTCTAAATCTCTATGACTAAACCATTTGTATCTTTCTCTTTTCCAATCTCTGCCCTTTTCATTCTTCCGCATCATTGATCTATGCAGGATCGATCTGAGCCGTCAAATCTTGGGCTGCAGAAAGCGGAAGTCGTGCGTTACCATTTTTCACCAATACATTTTATCCTTTCCCGCACTTCCTCTCCCAAATTTCCTTGGGTGGAAATGGATTTTCTGGACTTTGATCTTTTCCACGACACATCCAGACCATCCATTTCCTATTATTATTCAACTAATGGCAAATCTCTTCATCCACAAGCATTTTCAAAGTCGAAAATTAGAATTTCTTATATATTTTTGTCATTTAGGATCTGAAAATGTCCTCTCAAATGCCTACAAACCTTCATCAATAGTCTTTTAAGGTTCTATGATGCGAAAATTTACATACCTTATTCATCATTATTGACCAAACCCTTTACTAATTACTTAGCCCAGAAATGGTGCTAACAATTCGCTCCAACTAGGGATGTTATTCTCCCTGTGAGGTAGCAAAGAACCCTGTAGACCAAGCTCCAAATCCATTGGGAGGATCCCAACCTTTTCCTGAAATACCTAACATGCTATGAAAACAAAAACTAAACTGATGATGAAACAAACTGAAAAAAAACTGAAAGAAATGCTCGCCATGTTGAGCTTATTCATGCCTACCTACCCTACTTACTGAGCATCAATAACTAGTAAAGTAATTTCTGATTTCTAGTGAAGCCAATCAAGCAATTTATCTAATGATTGGTTTTTTCATCATCCTTGATCCAAATTAAAAAAGAAAAACTGAATGGTGAAAGGTTATGATAGAAAACCTGCTATATACTACACAAAACTAACCCACCATTCCCACTGCAAATATCCTCCATATACTCAGCCACTAGATCATGATAACCTTCAAATATTTCTGTTATCTGTTTTCCATGATCATTCTTGGTCAAAAAAAGAAAGGAATAACTTAATGGCAAAAGGTTATGGTAAAGAAATTGATCTTTACTGTAAATACATAACCAATGATTATCCTTGCAAAAATTCTCCACATAGTCAGATACTGGATCATAAAATATTTGATAGCCTTCAAATTTTCCTATCATTTGTTTACCCCAATAAGGTTGCTCAAACTGTAACTCCACCTGCACATTGTCAGACTGCTTTTCAACAGAATCGTGCTAGGAATGTTCTTGGCAATTTGAAAATGAGACACCAACTTCTTCATCTAAGATCTCAGAATTTAAAACCCAATGCCCTGCAAGTGTTTCAAAAGAAATATCATTGTGTTCTTCAATAGAATCAGGAAAAGTAATTTCTCAATTTAGAAAACATAAAGAAGTATCCCATTTGGAGTCCTCCTCTTCTTCAAGAAAATGAGCTGAAATGCACTCTTCTTGACATTCTAAAATTGAAAAACATGAAGAGACATCCCATTTAGGGTCCTAAACTTCTTCTAGGTGATCCGATCTGTTTTTATAGGTTGCTAGTTCTTGAGGTGCATCATCCAAGTGGTCATCCTTACATTCATCATATACAGGTATGCTGAGATTTCCTTCAAAAACATCACTAACAGAATTTTCAACATGTTGATTGCATTTTCCATAAGGAAAATTAGGATGAATTTTTTCATGGACATTACTGCGCTAATCACCTTCTTGCTCATCAAGAGAAGGATTGGAATGTAGAGAAGACTCTAGTTGTTCACCCTTCTCATCTCTCTCTTTGTGATTTAACCCCTCATGGAAAATTGTTGTTTCCTCCATTGGTTAGGGTTGATGGCATGAATGTTTACCCTTTTCGTTATCTATTTCTACAAATGTCATCTCCTCAAGCTTTTGTGCTTGATTAGAAGCTTTTAATCTTTGTTTCAGGTATTCAAATGAGGAAAAACTAAGGGGAAAATAGGTGTTTTCAGCATATTGATTGCAATCTTCATAAAATATATCACAACACTCCTCATGTCCATCACTAAGTTGGTCATCTTTCTACTCACAGACAACAGGATTGCAATGCAATGTCAAATCTTCTGGTTCATGCCTTTCTTCCAACTCTAATTCAAGGTCGGATTCCTCTTTACTTGAAATTTCAGAACATGTAGAAGGGCTATCAGACTGGCATTTTCCAGAGTTAGAGTTCTCTATACAATCATCCACATAGACACTATAATTTTGGAGAGACTACTGTTGCAAAAGGGGGATTTCTGATTGAACAGGGGCCTCCTCCTCATGTGTAAAAAATTCAGGAGTTGGAATATATGAGGGAGGATTTGATTTACACTCCCCACTTCTTTCTTGGCCACACAGAGAATGACAAGAATGCTACAAACTATCATCATTTTTAGGAAAAGAAAAATAGTTGGTGGAAACAAAGTTTTGGATTATGTCAACTTCAGTCAAGGAAGACATTACCAACTGCTAGGAATTTTCTTGAATATCAAGGAAATTGGTTTGTCTTTTTTTTTGAGCTGAGTATTCATGTAAGATATCTAAAACCTTTTCATCTAGATACTTACATCACCACATTCATCTTTCACATTTTCAATGAACTCTTTATCGTGTGTGAAACAATCTTGAATTGATAGCAGAGAAGGATACTGGTCTTTGAAATGTTCATGAAATACTGTATGAGAGTCTTTAAGGGAGGATAAAATTACTAATGGTAATCCCTCATACCATGACCTTGCATTTTCTTCTAAACTAGTCATGAAAATTTTCATTAAAGAATCCTCATGAAATTCAAATCCCAGCTTATGTATATGCTTATGAAATCTAAAAAAATGAATGTCAGCATCATCATCCTTTTTATCTTTGAATCTTGGAAGATATGCTAGCCAATCTGTCTTAGGTATTTGATTAGCATAACTAGGAATGGCAACAAGATTCATAGGAGCATACGTTATATCCCAAGCAGTCATCTTGATGATGGAGAAACCAAATCATCTCCTCAAACTTTGCAACCCCTTTGATAGTGAAGTTGTCATAGAACATTACAAAGATTGGATTTTTTTCTGATGGAGTTGCCTGGTGAAAGAGGAATGACCTTCTTGATGTTTGAAAATTGTTCACCATCAACATTCAAATATAAATCTCTGTCATTCATACTTAGGGAATATTTGAACCCTCCTCCCCGTATTGGAATTTCTAGGCTTCAATCTCCCCAATGGAGTCACCTTCCAGAAGCTTTCACTGTAGTCGCCAGGGTAGGTTATACAACCTTTTTCAAATGCAGTAGTCTCTGTTTTCCCACAGAAACCCTTTCTTCTTAGAATCTTTGTTGTTTCTCCCAGGGAATATTTTTACTTTTGCATCCCCGAAAATTGCGCCAGTATGTTAGAACTCATAACGTACCTAAGGTTGTGGAAGCTAAATCCCAAGGTAACAAAAAACCCACTTTAATAAAGGGGGTTGGATTCTTCCTTTCTAGAGAGGGATCTCTCACAAATTTTTAATAGGGCCAAATATCAAAGTAAAACAAAATTCAGATTGAGTTTGTGGTTGGAACAAGGCAAGCATAAATTGGGCTATGGAGTCACAAATATAAATTAATTACAAAACAGTTTGTAGGGAAATAAATACAAAGGAAAGATAGCACTTGGTTACAGTAAAAATATTGTTTTTCTGGTGATAAAAAAAGAAAGATGACATCCCATCAACACATAGCATTGGAAAGGTAAATTCTGCATCAATTTTGGTGGGAAAGCTTAGTGAAAACCTAGAATAATAACCAAAGCATAACAATATGAATTATGAACTATTATACACTCATTCTATATCTGAAAGAAAACATAATGGAGAGTTAAACGAGAAGACATACACAGAGGAAAGGAAATAACAGACTATAATGATGAATTGCACATGAATCTCTGCAACAACAACCATCATCTGGTTCGGTAATTTTATTACTGATAGATCACAAAATTTTCATGGGTTCCAACCCTTGTCTTCCTCTATTGAGGGTATATTTATAGTGTTAACAAGCTCCCAAGACCAACCTCAGAAACCTAATATTAGTTACAAAATCGAGGATCAATCTTAACAACTTATTATCTGGCAGATTCACCATGATCATTTACAAAACGGGAAAGCATGCTGTGATACGCATGATGGACCAAAATGGAGAAAATTAGACACCTTGATACCATTCCTGTCAGCTGAAAATGATGGCTTGAAGAACCTTCAACAGTCTGCAACAACCTTCCTCCTTCTCTGCATCTTTAACCTGCAAAGTCGTCCTGGACCATTGATCTTTATCTGAGATTCATTCTGGTTCGTTGATCTAGATTTGGCAGGAAAAATAAAATGGCTTGTAACTTTCCCTTCTCGCCCTTTTCTCTCTTTTTCACCTTTTTATTTCATTTTTCAATGTTGATTAGTGCAGGACTCATTGTCAGTCGTTGATCATCTACAATAAAATTCTGGACCGTCAATCTAGAGAAAAGCGGAAAGAAGACTTTCCACTTTTTGTAAAACATGATTTTGACTTTTTTGCTTTCGCACTTTTTCGAAAAGATGAAAATGGAACTTTAAATTTCGTGACAACAAATTTTGACTTTTCTGCTTCTGCCTTCCTGCTTCTGCACTTTTCTGGAAAGCGGACAACGAAAATTCAACTTTTTGTAAAAGGATATTATGACTTTCCCTCCCATGCCTTTTTGCTTCCACCATTTTGTTTCTGCACCATCGATCTTGTGTGGGAACTCTATGGACCGTAGATCTTGTGGATCACGAAATGCAGGACTTCAATCTTTCACGATTAATTTCTTTAATTTTTTCGCTTTCTGATCTCTGCCCCTCTGCTTTCTTCTGGACCGTTGATCTGAGTGGGAGCATTCCTGACCATCAGATCATGATCGCGAAAATCAAGATTCTAATTTTTAAAATCAAAATTCTTTTCCATTTTCACTTACGCCTTTCTGATTCCGACATTTTCATTCCACACCGTCGATATTATTCGGGATCCTCCTAAACCATCGATCTAGTAGATATCGAAAATTGGAACTTCAACTTTTTCACGATTAAATATTATATCTCTTCACTTCTAGGTATCCGCTCTTCTTCTTTTGTGCACCTTTGATCAGTGTGGGGGCTTGCGCAACCATTAGATCTTTGCAAAATGTGTAAATCGAGACTTGAAATTTCTTATGGTCGAAACTTAGCATTTCTCACTTTTTGTTTTCTGACCTTTGCATGTTTCCACGCCGTTGAACTTTTCAGACGCGCTTTGAGCCGTCGATATTGCGGATCCCAGAAAGTGGAAGGAGGAAGTTCTAACTCTCTATGACCAAACCTTTTGTATCTTTCATTTTTCTGATCTTCACCCTTTCCATTCTTCCACCCTGTTGATCTACACGAGATCGATCTGAGCCGTTGGATATCAGGATGCAGAAAGCAGAAGTCGAGCTTTACCATTTTTCACCAATATGTTTTATCCTTTCCCTCACTTAGACTCTCGACTTTCCTTTGGTGGAAACAAATTTTTTGACCTTTTATCTTTTCCATGGCACATCCAAACCATCCATTTCATGTTATTATTCAACTAAGGGCAGGTCTCTTCATCCACAAGCATTTTCAAAGTCGAAAATCAAAATTTCTTATGTATTTGGTCATTTCAGATTTGAAAATGTCCTTTCAAACCCCTACAAACCTTCATCAATAGTATTTTAAGGTTTTGTGATGCGAAAAATTACATACCTTATTCATCATTATTAGCTAAACCCCTTACTAATTACTTAGCCCATAAATCGTGCTAACACTTGATAACAACATTCCAAACTTCAGAGGGATGTCAGCCACAACCGCGTCCATGAAAAGGGTCTTGGAAGGGATATGGGCCAAAGAAATGACGAAATATTTTATCAATCCTAGGCACTTGAATTTACTGGAATCAAAGCAAAAAAATCCTTTGTATTTTTGGTCACTTCCAATCCTAGTTTATCCTTGATCATCTTGGGCATCAAATTGTGAGAGGCTCCTGAATCAAGCATGGCATTGTGTAGGATGGCATTATGAATGTTCAGAATGACATAATGGGGAGGAATGTCTTCATCAAAAGGATCGTATACATGGGGTCTAGACAGGATCGTGGGACTATCATCTTGAAAGTTCAGGGAATCCGATATTTCAAAGATTTCTTCTAGAGGCCTTAACATAGTTGTGATCTTGGAATGATATTTAGGTTTTTTAATATTTTAGTAAGAGGGATAGAGATTTTAATATTTGCAATTTCAACGTCTAGACTGAAAGAGGTTTGTCCCTGATCTGACCTCCTTGGATTATCTTCTTTCTTTTCTTTCCATTTGTGTTCTATCACATTTTTGGAGCTAACCTTAGGGGGTGTGCCATTTTTGGGCTTACTTGTAGAGACCTTATTTCCTACATCTTTATTCCTCATAACAGGGACATCTCTATTTCTTAGGCCAATCTGCCTTTGCAGATCCATGAAAACAAGCTGATATCCTTTCCTACACTCCTCTGTTTCCTCAGCAGGAAGCTTCCCCACTTCTTGATAGGAATTATCATGCTCTTCTTTGGTAAAAAAGGAAGAGGATGAGTCGATATCTAGCTGGTGGATTTCATCCTCGGTTTAATTTTCATAATCTTTCTCCACATAATTCTCTTGAAATAGGGGCTTGACAAGTTGATCAGGAGGGTTTCGCTGGTCTTTCTTTATGTTTTGGAGGATCTGTGAACTTCTAGTATTCTGGTCTCTATTCTATTGATCTTGATTTTCCCTATGACCTAGCATTCTGTTTTCTATTATGTTGATCTTTATTTTCCTTGGGATTTGGTTTGTTATCCACACAGAGTCTCTCCATCAATTTTTCCATGGCCTTCATCGTCATGTCCATTCTGACCTCTTATGAGTTAGATGAAGAAGGTTGTTTAGGCTCTTTATCCTTTCTTCTATCCCCCTCTTCTCTCCTCCACATGGAATGGTATTGGGAAAAATACTGATTAGGATTTTTCTTGTCTTCCCATTTGTCCTTGAAAGAATCTTCAAAATCTTGATAGTTTAGGATATATTTATCTGCAAGGTTTTTGAGCCATTTTCTCGCTTCTCCGGCAAGACTTTGGGTGAACAGTCTGGCCTTAACATCATCATTGCCTACCTCCTCCAATTCTACCCAATATGAAAACCATCCCAAGTGTTCCTCTGTTGAATACCCCCTCTCCCCATTAAATTTTTTGAGCCTTTGGAAGTTCCCGAAAGGAGGCTGTGAAGAGCATCAAGAAGAAGTATAGGGGCAAACCTATTTTCCATCCTTGGGGCTATAGCATGGTTTCCAATGGGGATTGAAACTGGTGTGAGAGAAGTTATTGTGTTGTGAGGAACTGTAGAAATGTGAGGGATTGTGAGACTAGAAGATGAAGGTTTATTTATCTTAGAAGTAGTGGGAGACAAATACGTAGCAGTAGACTACCTTATGGCAATGGAAACTAATTCATAGGAAACTAAAGGAAACTCTTGGTTGGAAAATGATCAAATATACCCACCTTGAGATTCTGATATTCCAAGTGACCAGGACGTACGGGAGAACTCAAACATGGAGGGGTCTAAGACTATTTTAGAGAGACTGGACTCAGACTTAGTCCTAGGGAACACTAGCTCCAATTCTTCACCATAATGCTCAGATATATCATCAACGGAAACAACACCTTCAACAGGTAAAGAAAAATCTATGTCTAACCTTTGCATCTTATTGGCTTCCCAAATAAGACTCTCTGGATCGAAAAATTTCTTGATAAGATTCAACATTAGGATTTCTCCTCATATTGGTCCTTCTAGCCACCAGTATTTCTAGTGGAGTCACCTTCCAAAATTTTTGAGTAGAGTTGCTAGAGCATGTACAACTAGTATGTGTCTATGACCGGCTTCTCAACCAGGTCGTAGAACTAGAACAATGTCGTTTCCCCAAGGAGATAATAGTGATTATTCCTCGACAGCGACGCCAAAATGTTATCACCCAATAATTTTCCTATGGTTGTGGTAGGAGATCATGGGGTAACCATTTCAAACCAATCATTAGACTATATTCTAGCCTATACATTCAGAGAGGGCTCTCTCACTGTCACAAAGATCATTCACATACACATATAGCTTTAAGCAATATATCAGAAGGCTAGATATCTTACAAGAACATAATGTTTGTAATTTAAATATTGTAAGATAGACAAACGAGAAGTACCATTGGGAAATGGAGTCACAGGCTGAAACCTTCAAGGGATTACAACAATAATGAATGATGATTTTCCTTTGTAATATGAGGCAATGTGGGTGTTGTATTTAGTCAAATAACTTGAAGCAATGACTGATGGAAATGAGGAAAAATCCTAGTGACACAAGAGGCACCTATCTATGGATGAATCTCTTGGAACACCTTTAGCAAAAACAACAATAGAGAACAATAACTAAAACAGAGCATCTAGATGAGGATGAATTCTATCACAGTCATTATAAGGACATAACAAATATGATTTCTGATGGAAGGATCGTTTAACATAGGACGAATTCCTTACATGGAATCTAGAAATGTATTAGTAGCATACACACACATGAAAATGGGAAATACATGCAACACAACTAAACATTGAACACCTTGATGAATTTCAGAAAACTCAAAAAATGCTTTCCATTAATACTCCCAAGAAAATTACAGAGCTACAAAACCTAGCACAAAAGGCTTCAGAATGAAATTTCTCCAACCCTTTTCTCCTCCTTGGAGGTACATATATAGTGTAATTTACCCTAGAGAAATGTCTTGAAATAGGGAATAAAAAAATAGTTACAGTATGAGGATCAAACCCGAATGATCAAACTAAATCCTAACAACTTTGAGGTGGAAAATTCACCACAATTTTAATACAAATCAAGAAAGTATGTGATGATGCGCATGATCGATAAAAAAAAAAACAAGGAATTTGGGACTCATGCTCACTTGTGGAATATGATGGTTTAGAGCACCTCCAATGGCCTCATGTTGACTCGGCCCTGAATCGTTCCTCAATAGTAGCAGTGAAAGAGGATTTCTTCATTGCAAACTCTTGTTCTGATATAGCTACCCCTTTAATCCTCCTCATCCTCTGGCACTCAGTATGTATTTGGACCTTCCAAAATTTTTGACAGCTTTCCACTGTTTTGCTGTTAGTAAATCTAGGGTGCACACCTCCTTTGACAACACCCACAGCTCTACATGATCCCTATATGAAAAATCTAACAATTTCGCGCATGTGGATTTGAAAGTGAACACCAACTCGAAGTGATATGCTAATTTGTCGATGATTGTCTTTCTTGCTAAGGAATACTGCATATCCGTGAATTTGGAGTGCTCTAACTTGCATCAAATCATCCTGTCATGATGTTCTTTTTGTGAAAACATACCACCCTTTTCTTCCCACAAGAATGGTAGCCCCATATTAACCAATGGATTGAAAATTTCTATGAAAGATTTTATTTCATGTGGCATAATACCAATCTTGGATTCAATGGTATCTAAATGGTGGTGTTGGTTTACCACCTTCCTATCCCAAGTGATGACAAAAATCATGTTCGTTATGTTGGTTGCTTTGAGTTCTTCCTCTGTCAACCCATTGAGGAAGTCTATGGAATTTCTGGTATAATCAACGAGATTTTTATTTAACCTTTCTCTCGCCACTATAACACTTTGCTTGGATGCCTGTATATCTCTTTCCTTGTCCAAGATGTAATCTAGGTAGGGCCTTGATTTGGTAGTTGTTATCAAATATATAGTAACCGGGATACCATATTCTATTTTTCAGATTTAGTACATTTTTTCAGCCAGATCTCGTACACATGAGATGCTAAGATGAGCAGTTTAGATGAATCATTATTTTGTTAGTGGACTATTATACTCTCCCATGTCAATACTGAGTCTCAGGACACTCAGATTTGAGGACTACTGTAGCCATTCAGTCATTTGCAGAGCAGTTAGTGATGCCCAGATTGGTTCTAGTGTTTTCTCATTGGACAGATGATGGTTCAGGTGGATTATTTGCATGATTATGACTCAGCATTTATTTTATTGTGTTATGGTTATCATTTCTCTTATACTCATCTTTGTGACATATAGCATTTAGTGTCATGATCCGGCGGTCATAAATATATGGACTTGGACTTGGATCTATACTCATTGGTTTCACCCTCCCTAGGCAGAATAGAGGTAGTCATTCCCACCATTCTTTGGCTTTCTAGTGTTGGATTCATCTTTCACTTTCTCCACCCATCCATTACCCTCCAGTTTTGTTTTTAACCTGACTTACTACTTGATTTATGGCATGGAAGACCTTTCCTTGCCAGAACCTTTGTTTGAAAAACCTCCCTATTTATAGTGTGTCTCGGCTCTAAGTTGGTGATAGAACTTGACTTTGGTGAGTTGGATTCTATGCCTAAATCATTATGGTCGGTTGTCCTGATGTTTGGCACTGTGCAGAACTCCCCCTAGTCACTTGAGATGTTGTTGGCTAAAATTGAAATATCATGTACTACTTGTATTGGAAATGTTTATATATGCGCCCATGGAAAATGTAAATTCTAAAATGTGTTTCTTAACATATACGAGAAAAGGGAACGAGCAATGAAATGCTAAAATACTCCACGAAGGGTATAGGAAAAGGTCCCAAAAGCAATGGTTAAATATATGCTATATCCAAATATTGATGACCTTATAAATTTGAATATGTCCTAGATGAAAGATGCAGTTAGTTGTGCTTTTAAGCACTCGTGAAGTCCCCAAAAGTTCATATAGGCCAAAAAGGCCATGTAAATAAAATTGATGGTCCTAATGAACCTGGATCAAAATTGATGTAGACATGATGCCAAAGTTGAATAAGCACTCTCTAAACAACCCAACCATTTGTGAGGCACTGCCATTCCCTGTGTTGTTGTTTGTCTGGCATGTGGTTATAGTGAGTATTGCATTTCCATATCCAAAGTTACATGATTTTAAGTTGGTAGTCATCCTTTACCCTAGCCTTGTCAATTTTAGCCTTCACCCTTCACTAGCAAATTGACTACAACTATGAAGTGAGTATAGTCCTAAAAGTGTGGTCTAAGTAATAATAAATAAAACCCTATATATGTATTTGGTTGATGTACCGCCAGTGATGTGACTACTACTTGTTATGAATGTTACTTAAATTATTTGTAGAGCATGTCTTAGCCTTGTAACACTTGCAGCAAATGGATGATAGCCTGATTTATATTATTGGTATTTGGTCAATTACAAGTGATTATATTGTCTATTGGATATTGTTGATGATCAAGAAGAGACCTGGAAAGGGTACAAGTATGCACCCTAGATGAATTTGGACTCTCTAATTCTAGTGAGATAGCATATTTTTCAGTTCTGGGCACTTTCAGATATGATCAAGCTCATTTTACCTTTCTAATGCAGTTTTGCATCACAAGATGATGTGTCCGAGAAGGGAGATGCTTTATTGGGATATCCTAGGGAGTTTTATTGGGCATAGGGGGTGCATACACTTGATTGTACCATAGTACCCCCATCCCAGAGAGCCTGGTGGGCTTAGTTCGACAACGCAGGCACCCTAGGAGGTTGTTTTGGCAAGTTCACTTTTCCCAAGGCAAATTAATAAATGATTAAATGGCTATTGAAGAAATAGATTTGTGATACTTGGGTAAGGAAATGACATGGGATGAGTTATGATGATGAGTGTGATGTCATCCGCACCTTCTCCAACAGTTGCAGTACCTGATTAGGCCCACACCTATTTTTTCGGGCATTTTTATATTATTTTCTAAATCTTTTGGAAGGCTCACGATTTCCTCAAGGAGGCACAAAGTCAAAAATTTAATATATTATATTATTTTATTGTGCCATGGGGCACCCAGAGGGAGTTAGTTGACACTCCATGGACCCACCACGTGCTTCATTTATATTTTGTTGAGTGGGGTACCCTCTTTATGGGTGATCTAGTCCACTTCGGTACTTTATGGTTATATGCATCCATGTATTGTATGTTGAGCTCATCTCAACCATTGATTAGAACATTTATATATTTTAATATTAGCCACTCGTTTTGAAAGTGGTTAGGATTTTTGTTCTCTCGTTTCTATTTAAAGGAGAGAGCTTCTCATTTGTAAGGGGTCTTTGGATCTTGAATCAGAATAATAGAAATATTTTTTGTGGATATTTTCTGGATCTGCTTTGCATCTGATGTTCTTCGGCGGTGATTGGAAATTCTCTTCCTTCCTAGCATTCAGAATATTGTGTGAGATCTATATCTTTTTTTGAGATCATTGTCTTGTCTACGAGAGGGCATTTTCAGCTGGAGCATTTTTGCAGGGGGACCTCAACTCGTTCGGATTGTCTTCGTCTTGTATCAGGGGGTTTTCATTAGCTTCATTGTGATCTATGATTACATCTTGTTACTTTTCTATAGATCTATATTTTTCTTTCGTGGTACATCAAATCTGATATTGTTGACATTTGCTTGTGCAGGATAGGGGGGCACATTGGTCACTTGGAGCATAACGTTGGTACTAGAACTCACTCAGATCTTCCAGAATTGATCACAATGGAGGGGATCATCATCATCAAGAAATATAGAAGCATTTCCAGGTAATATCTACAGGTCATTCTCTTCTCTTCCATATCTCAATCGATTGTACCTTCTTTTCTTCAAATTTTCTAAAAACTCCTAAATAATAAAAATCCAAAAAATACTTAATCAGGGGATCGCTTGATCTTTGGACAAACCACTGCTAGGTTTTGTAGATCAAGAACCCCTCTCACCAAATACTCCTCAACGTTGTCCAGATTGTGATTGGTTTTCCCTAGATCTGACTTTTTAACTGCTCAAACCCTAGCGCCCCTACTGAAATTTTGATTTTTTCAGATTTGATTTTTTTTTTGGAAAATAATCACTTGGGTTTGTAGATCAGGTCTCCCTCACTCGATAACACCCCCAACGTTGAGCTAGTTCCTTCCAAGTAGACCTAGATTTTAAAAACAGGCTTTCATCATATTAGCTTCCCTCATCAAATTTTGACTTTTCTAGATCTAATTTTTTTTCTGAAATTTTCTGACTTGGTTTTGTAGATCAAGCCATTTTGATATCATATCTCCCCCAATGTTGAGCTAATAGTCTCCTGGTTGTCCTAGATCTACATATTTTCCTCTCCAAACCCTAGCGCTAGCCCTCCTTCTACTGGTTTCCCTGTAAACTGAATCTTCCAGGACAAACACTTTTCTGGGTCCATAGATCAGGGCATATCCTAGGTGGGTTCACTTTAACTCTGTGCAGATATTGAATCCATTTCCTAAGGCCAAATAGGCACTAATCTCCAAACCTAGTGCTATCCCTCTTTTAACCTCTTTCCCCTGAAATTTGACTGCTCCTTGATGACTCAGGTAATATAACATTGTCATATCTCTCATTGAGTCTATCCCTTTGGTACTAGAAAGTCCCAACTCTGTCCTTACTCACCCTGCCTCGGTTACGTTTCCCAAGGAAACGATTATCTTCATCAGTTGCTAGTACCTCAACCCTAGATCTAGTATTACCCCTATAGGTCACTTGTATTCCACTTTGGATCAACCCTCATATGACTGAAGCCCTCATCCAAAGCCCTACTCCACTTAGTATCATCTTCCATAGATCTAGAGTTTCCAATTACCTTACACCTTATGCACCTCAAGCCATACTTGATTTGATCTGGTGTCTAGGTTTGATCTCTCCTGTCGGGAGTAGATCTAGGTCTTCCTCGTTGTTATCTTGGACTTAGGTTACAGAATGAGAAGACTTCCTTGATTGGCATGAAAACCATCCATTTTGGATTCTAGGTAGTTTTGGTTCCACCTCATTAGTTTCTTATTCCTCTACCATCCATCCAGATCTATCTCACGTAGGAAACTAGAAGGTTGGTGATAACATTTTGGCGTCATTTCCAGGGAGGTAGAGGCCTACCTTGGTTTGACATACCTCACCTCTCCTATGATATTATCTATTGGTGAACATGGTAATTCGTTCACCTGGAGAATCCATAATGCGACTCCACGAGAAGCGAACCCATCCCATAAATCATAATGAATTCAGATATATTCTTGAGGCACATGAAGGAATTAACCAAAAACATGATTGAAACTACAAGACAAATAAACGAAAGGGATAGATGGAGGTCATACTATGGGTATGAGGATGATATCGAGCATGAATATGGGTATGAATCTAGTTATCACAATCTTTATGATACCCACCAACTTCCTCACCCATGCAATAAATATTTCCCAACCATCCCGAGTAGACCTGTAAGTCGACATGAACCTAGAAGTTAGTGCTAGTCAAAGCCTTATAGCCAAGTAACCAGAGCTGTTAAAAAACAAGACACACGATCTCCTTTTGACTTTTCTGAAATACCGGGAGCACCTCATCCTATGCCAAATGATTACACTAGGAGGTTTCCCCAGTTTAATGGAAATAATGATATATCTATTGAAATTCATTTGGACATTCTCTGGGATTACATGGAAATTAGAGATGCGGGCAATGAGGATGTTTATATGTGAGCCTTAAGAGAATCCTTGTGAGGGGATTTTCAACTATGGTTTGATCATTTAGCACCAGAATCCGTCACTGGGTGTGACATGTTCATAGATCTGTTAATAGATAAGTGGGGTAGGAACATTGATAGTTCTTTAGCGTATGAATCTAGCAATGATTATAATCAGCATATTGGCAATTTTCTTTCTCAATTGGATCATTCCTCTCCTAAAATGTTCCAAATTATGAGCATTCCTGCAATCCATAAGAATGTTACAGAGTGCTTTGAGGACAATGTTTCAAAACCTCATGCTGAAATTAAGAGGGATATCAATCAAATCATACAAGATACTCTATTATTTTTACCTGAAGCAATCACAGAGCAAATGTTGGATTTAATCTATGGAAGGGAACCTAACAATCAAGAAACATCCATAGTTGAGCCTTCCATTTGTGAGTCCATTAAAGATCCTTTAGAAGAGCAACTCCATAGTCATTGCCTAATTGACAATAATATGAGTCAATATTCAAGCCATCTAAATCTGGATTTAGACTTTGATGAAATCTATCAAACTTCTGTTAAATAGAGATCTTGTGATCATATTATGATTGAAGAGCATGCCTGTAAGAGTGATAGGGAAACTGAAACCGAACTTATTGATGTTTTTCCTTATCTAGAGCTTAAACAAGAACAATCACATGATGATACAATTATAAGTGAATTTGATCAAGAACATTGCAATGAGGATCATTGTCCTGATAGTGTCGGTATAATTCTTCATCCAATCCTTAATTAGAATATGTTGGTTCAATGTGTGGATATTGACCTTGTGTCAAATCTTGAAATCACTCCTGGAATTAATTTAAAAGCTCTTTCCTCTCATCAAATTATGAGATCAATTATTCCAAGTCTGGGGGGGAATTTTTAATCCACCCTCCCGTCCCAATTTTTCAAGTCTTCTTGTATGGGTTTGTCTTTTAATCAAGTTCTTACTTTCAAAATTTTGAATTAGTAGTTTAAGCATTATCACATAATTGGGGAAAAGGCACTTCATGTCTCTTCTCAGTCATCTGTAATGAATACATTTTTTCAATTTATAAATCTATGCTATGGATGGCTGGAGAAGGTGTATAAATATCAATTTCATATCTTCTCCATTTTTAAACAACAAATGGGCTTGATCTCATTCACAGTTTCATTACATTAAAACTTGTCCCCATTTGATTCTCCCATTTCTTCTGGAGTAAATAGAATTGAATGTCCTAGTAAGGTAGAGGAGGAAACAAAGAACTGTTTGGAGTGGTTGAATCATGAGTCATATTGCCTTCTTCCATCAAGTACAAGCTCACATACCTTTTATGATCCTATCAGTATCATGATGGATGAGTTCCTAAAAATTTGATTTCAGCCTTGGCATGATGTCATTCCATATCTTTCTCTGAATTTAAAACAACAAGTTAGAATGGTTTCAATTCTAATATAAATTGTTTCTAAACCATCTCTGGCTTGTTGGGTCATTAACTATAAAGAAAGAACAATCAATCATTTTAGCAAGTGGTTACATTGGATCTATCATTTTACTTAGCACTTGCTTAATTGGTTAGGTTAGAGTAGGCAGGACCTAAATAAGCCCGTCCCAGCAGTAGTGTAGATTAGAATGTTACATCTTTGCTTGAAGATCGCCTTTTAAGCTTTTAGTTTAGTCTTAAGTTTATATTTCTTTTTTCTGCACAATAAAAAATCAAACTTTTCTTAAAATTTATGGTTATAGATTAGATTTACTTTCTGCTTTCAGTTTTAGTACTTTATATTATCCACATGTGGCTCTGACAACCAGTCTGTGAATTTGGTATAGCTCTCGACATACTGCAGGTAGTTGGTGAATTTTTTGTAGTGGTTGCATAGCTGGAGGGATTGATTGAGGATGCGAGAAGCAGAGTGCGAGGACAAAATATTATGAGGTTCTCAAGCACTCTTTTCAGCAGAGCACTTGTCCCTACTGGAGCCAAATGTTATCACATATATAGTGGTTGGGGTACCATATTCTATTTTTCAGATTCAGTACATTTTTTCAGCAAGATCTCTTATATATGAGATGATGAGATGAGTAGTTTGGACGAATAATTATTTTGTTAGTGGCCTATTATACTCTCCCATGTTAGGACTGAGTCTGATCAGGACACTCAGATTCGAGGACTGATGTAGCCATTCAATCATTTACAGAGAAGTTAGTGATGCCCAGATTGGTTCTAGTGTTTTGTCATTGGACAGATGATGGTTTAGTTGGATTATATGCATGATTATGACTCGGCATTTATTTTATTGTGTTATGGTTATCATTGCTCTTATACTCATATTTGTTACATATAGCATTTAGTGGCATGATCTGGAAGTCATAAATATATGGACTTGGATGTATCAGTGTATTATGTATTGATGTCCCTACTTAGACTTGGAAGTTCCTAATCTATACTCATTGGTTTTACCCTCCCTAAGGAGAATAGAGGTAGTCATTCCCACCATTCTTTGGCTTGCTAGTGTTGGCTTCATATTTCACTGTCTCCACCCATCCATTACCTTCCAGTTTTGTTTTTAACCCGACTTACTATTTGAATTATGGCATGGAAGACCTTTCCTCGCTAGAACCTTTGTTGGACAAACCTCCCTTTTTATAGTGTGTCTCGTCTCTGAGTTAGTCACAGAACTTGCCTTTGGTGAGTTGGATTTTATACCTAATTCATTCTGTTCAGTTCCCCATGTTTGGCACTGTGCATAACTCCCCCTAGTCACTTGAGATGTTGTTGGCTAAAACTGAAAGCTCATGTACTACTTGTATTGGAAATGTTTATAAATGATCCCATGGAATATGTAAATTCAAAAATGTGTTTCTTAACATATACAAGCAAAGGGAAAGAGGAATGAAATGCTAAAATACTCCGTGAAGGGTATAATAAAAGGTCCCAAAAGAAATGATTAAATATATGCTATATCCAAATATTGCTGACCTTATAAATTTGAATATGTCCTGGATGAAAGCTATAGTTAGTTGTGCTTTTAAGCACTCGTGAAGTCCCCAAAAGTTTATATAGTCCAAAAAGGCCATGGAAATAAAATTGATGGTTCTAATGAATCTGGATCAAACTTGATGTAGACATGATGCCTAATTTGAATAAGCACTCTCTAAACAACCCAACCATTTGTGAGGCACTTACATTCCCTGTGTTGTTGTTTGTCCAGCATGTGGTTATAGTGAGTATTCCCTCTCCATATCCAAAGTGTCATGATGTTAAGTTGGTAGTCATCCTTTACCCTATCCTTGTCAATTTCAGCCTTCACCCGTCACTAGCCAATTGACTACAACTATGAAGTGAGTATAGTCCTGGAAGTCTGGTCTGAGTAATAATAAATAAAACCCTATATATGTATTTGGTTGATGTATCGCTAGTGAGGTGACTACTACTTGTTATGAATGTTACTTAAATGATTTGTAGAGCATGTCTTAGCCTTGTAACACTTGCAGCATATGGATGATAGCCTGAGTTATATTTATCGGTATCTGGTCATTTACAAGTGATTATATTGTCTATTGGATATTGTTGATGATCAGGTAGAGACCTAGAAAGGGTATGAGTATGTACCCTAGATGGATTTGGACTCTCTGATTCTAGTAAGATATCTTATTTTCATTTCCGGGCACTTGCAGAGATGATCAGGCTCATTTTACCTTTCTGATGCAGTTTTGCATCACATGATGATGTGTCTGAGCAGGGAGATGTTTTATTGGGATCTCCTAGGGAGATGTATGGGGCATAGGGGGTGCAGTCACTTGATTGTACCATAGTACCCCCATCCAAGAGATCCTGGTGGGCTTAGTTGGACAACGCAGACACCCTAGGAGGTTGTTTTGGTAGGTTCACATTTCCCGAGGCAGATTAATAAATGATTAAATGGTTATTGAAGAAATCAATTTGGGCTATTGAGGCAAGAAAATGACATGGGATGAGTTATGATGATGAGTGTGATGTTCTCCGCACCTTCTCCAACATTTGCAGCACCTAATTGGGCTCACACCTATTTGTCGGGCATTTTTATATTATTTTCTGGAGCTTGTGGGAGGCTCACAATTTCCTCAAGGAGGCACAAAGTCAAAAAATAAAATATTATTTTATTTTATTGTGCCATGGGGCACCCATTGGGAGTTAGTTAACACGCCATGGATCCACAATGTGCTTCATTTATTTCTTATTGAGTGGGGTACCCTCTTTATGGGTGATCTAGTTCACTTTGGTACTTTATGGCTATATGGATCCATGTCTTGTATGTTGAGCTCATCTCAACCATTGATTAGAACATTTATTTATTTTAATCTTAGACGCTCATTTTGAAAGTGGTTAGGATTTTGGTTCTCTCGTTTCTATTTAAAGGAAAGAGCTTCTCATTTGTAAGGGGTCTTTGGCTCTTAAATCGAAATAATAGAAAGATTATTTTGTGGATATTTTCTGGATCTACTTTGCATCTGATTTTCTTTGGTGGTGATTGGAAATTCTCTTTCTTCCTAGCATTCAGAATATTGTGTGAGATCTATATATTTTTTCGGGATCATTGTCTTGTCTACGGGAGGGCGTTTTCAGCTGGAGATTTTTTGCAAGGGGTGTTAGGATTATTAATCCTCCCTTGTCCAAATTTGGTCATATGTCTAAATCGGGAGTCCATCCAGTCTATTTATAGTCATTAACACCATTGGGTCCACATGGCCTAATTGGGGCACATGTTTTAGTTACTAAAGTGTGGGGAGCACTAATTGAGGCTCACTACCACTGATTGCACTTGATTGCATGAGTTTAGGAGCCTCCTAGACCAATCCCAACAATTTAGGAAGCCACTGGGAGTGTCGAAACTAACCAAGGTCAGTTCACTTCACTTGATGACTAGTCAAGCTAAGTTAGGAGTCAATTACATTCAGTTCTAGTCCTCTACATTCAGTTAGTGCTAGGTTTACTTGTCTACATTCATGTGGGGCGCATTTCTCACCTACCATAGTCAGTTAACCTTAGTCAACACTGAATGTAACACTTGAGTTGTGTTTTAGAGCTCTGATGAACTCTGGTTATGGTTTAGACAAGGTCAGTTAACTATTGAGTCCTCCAATAGTGATTTAGACAAGGTCTTGGTTACCTACAGTTAAGTAGAGTCTAATCAATTCGAACTTCCTCATGTGGATTCGAATTGCTTGTGGCTATTAAAGCCATTGTACTTCATTGTAATTATCTATCTAATTACTCTTTGATTAATGAAAAGCATTCACAGCTGCAAGCCATTTTTGCACTATTTCATTCTTCAATAACTGAGTAAATTATGTGACCTATGATGTGAGTTGTGTGTTTGTCCCCAGATCTATGTGCTCAATTTAATATGGTATCAGAGCCTCAGTGGACACGGAACTTTTCCTCCTCAGATCTCCTACTGGATCATTTTTTGAGCAAAATTGCTCCTTTCAGCACTGCACCAGAAGCGGAGAATTTACCACTTAATAGCCCAAGAAAAGGAATTGTTGATCAAGCTTGCTTGATTAACTAAGATGGGTGTGAAGAAAATTCCAAAAGTGCAGGCTGTCTGACCTTACGGTGCCCTTTTTTTTGTTTTACAGGTACAATTTTGAATGGATTCATCGGTTCCTCTTCTGACCTGATCCTTAGACTATTATGAATGGAATGTGAAGATAATTATATTTCTAAAAAGACAAAATCTCCTTTGGGTGTCTAATGGACTCGGTAGAAAGTCTTTTGAGAGTGAAAATGACTGGATAAATGCAAAGGATGTAGCTTTTGGAATAATGAAACTGGCTCTTTCTCCTAGCTTGCGCTACCTCAGTAGATCTATTAAAGATCCACAGAAACTCTGGACAAGATTGGACAGAACCTTTGGAATGATTGGTGAGGATCATAATAGCACTTTGGAGAGCACATCCAGCACCATAAGCATCCTTGATCCAAAAATATTAGCCTCCACTCTCTCTGATGAAGTTGTTCAAGATGAAGAAGAAGCAGAAACTTCTACATTGTCAATTCGAATTGAAGACAGTCTCCATGCAGTGACTCCTTCTCCTGATGCTCCGAAAGTTCATGAGATCTTTGATATCTCATCTTCTCATATTTCTGAAATAGAAGAAGACATTCGAATCTCTGATATTTCATAAAAATTCTGCTGCACTTCCATGCAAACATTCACCGGTGATTTTCCTTTAAATTCTATGCAAAATTTACCAGTAATTGCTTCCGAAAGTGAAGAGAAAATTGATTTTTATCCCTCTAATGTTGCTGCTGGTGTGAAAATATGTGATACCTTGGATACTTTGGAAGAAATATCAGATTACCAAAGTGATCCATTCACTCCCCATGATCTATATTTTCCAGCAAATTCCTGCAGGATTGCATGCACCAAAATTCAGAATTTTGAAGAAGAAGAAAGCTGTGCATCCACCGTCTTGGTTAACCATTTATTTGAATCTGATATTAACCTTATTGGATCCAATATGATCTTATTTATATTTGATCTGATATTTCTTGGTTTAATATATCAAATTCATAATCTTTCAATACCTCTTGTAGCTGTTCTCATCAACGGTGTGAAGAAACAAGTACCACAAGTCTCCTACAAAACTGCTGCTGGGGATTTGATTCCATTTCACAGTTTTGGATCTATTTTGAACCTATTTAGATATGATTTAATTTTTGATCTGATATTATTTGTTTCATATTTTAAAATCCAAAATCCTTCAGTCATGCTTGTAGCTGCTCTCACCAATTCTGGTGTGAAAAATCAAGTACCACACTTTCTCTTCAAAACTACTGATGGGGATTTGGTGTTAGTTTCCTCATATGAGGTTTCTGATATTTTATTATGTGATTCATTATCTATTTTAGAAGCTATATCAAACTATGGAGCTCAAGCATTCGCTCTTAGCAGTCCCAGTGCTTCTCTACCATTGATCACATGCTCATCTCCTCACAGAACTAGTAAAGAGGAAGATTTTCTACATCCGCCTGGACACCTGATCCTAACACTTGGGGCTGTTCTTACCACTCATGGTTTTTTGTTCATGGATGCAACATATCATTTTCTTGAGTGTTCCTCACATTCTCTGAATTGTCAAGAACCTTTTCTCACCTTTCAGTTGACTTCAGTTGCTCTACATGGGTCCAGTCTTCATCCGGCAGCTGTCTATATTTCTGATTTAGTTGAGCATATCATTCTTCTTCCAAAGAGGAAGATTCCTCTAGAAATAATGATGGATAGGTTCACATGCCAGGCCCCAGGATACCTGTGCACAGAAGAACCAGATTGATCCTGATTCTACCTGCTTAATTAGAGGGGGGGATTTTTTTCCATATGGTTTTTCCCCAACACCTTATTTTTGAGCAGTTACTTTACTTTACTTGATGTAATGGGTGACCTATGGTCTTATTTACCAGGGCCCACAGATTGTTCAAGTTAGCATTCAGGGGGGGTGTTAGGATTATTAATCCTCCCTTGTCCAAATTTGGTCATATGTCTAAATTGGGAGTCCATCCAGTCTATTTATAGTCATTAACACCATTGGGTCCACTTGGACTAATTGGGGCACATGTTTCAGTTACTAAGGTGTGGGGAACACTAATTGAGGCTCACTGCCACTGATTGCACTTGATTGCATCGGTTTAGGAGCCTCCTAGATCAATCCCTACAATTTAGGAACCCACTGGGAGTGTCAAAACCAACCAAGGTCAGTTCACTTCAGTTGATGACTAATCAAGATAAGTTAGGAGTTAGTTACATTCAGTTCTAGTCCTCTACATTCAGTTAGTGCTAGGTTTACTTGACTGCACTCATGTGGGGTGCATTTCTCACCTACCACAGTTAGTTAACCTTAGTCAACACTGAATGTAACACTTGAGTTGTGTTTTAGAGCTCCGATGAACTCTGGTTATGGTTTAGACAAGGTCAGTTAACTATTGAGTCCTATGATAGTGATTTAGACAAGGTCTTGGTTAACTATTGAGTCCTCCGATAGTGATTTAGAAAAGGTCTTGGTTACCTACAATCAATTAGAGTCTAATCAATCTGAACTTCCTCATGTGGATTCGAATTGCTTATGGCTATTAAATCCATTGTACTTCATTGTAATTATCTATCTAATTACTCTTTGATTAATGAAAAGCATTCACAGCTGCAAGCCATTTTTGCACTGTTTCATTCTTCAATAACTGAGTAAATTGTGTGATCTATCATGTGAGTTGTGTGTTTGTCCACAGATATATGTGCTCAATTTAATAAGGGGGCCTCAACTCGCTCAGATTGTCTTCGTCTTGTATCAGGGGGTTTTCAGTAGCTTCATAGTGATATATGATTACATATTTTTACTTTTTTGTAGATCTATTATTTTCTTTCATGGTACAAAAAATATAATATTGTTGACGTTTGCTTGTGCGGGATAGGGAGGTGCATTGGTCACTTGGAGCATAACGTTGGTCCTAGAACTCACTCAGATCTTCTAGAATTGATCGGGATAAAGGGGATCGTCATCATCAAGAAATATACAAGAATTTCTAGGTAAGATATACAGGCCAGTCTCTTCTCTTCCAAATCTCAATCCATTGTACCTATTTTTTCTTCAAATTTTCTAAAAACTCCTAAATAATAAAAATCCAAAAATTGCTTAATTAGGGAACCACTCAATATTTGGACAAACCATTGTTGGGTTTTATATATAGGGCACCCCTCTCACAAAATACTCCTCAATGCTGTCAATATTGTGAGTGGTTTTCCCTATATCTGACTTTTTGACTACTCAAACCCCAGCGCCCCTACTGAAATTTTGATTTTTCCAGATTTGATTTTTTTCTGAAAAATAATCACTTGGGTTTGTATATCAGGTCTCCCTCACTCCAAAACAACCCCAACGTTGAACTAGTTCCTTCCAGGTATCCCTAGATCTGAAAAACTGACTTTCAGCATCCTAGCTTCCCTCATCATATTTTGACTTTTCCAGATCTAATTTTTTTTGAAATTTTCTAACTTGGGTTTGTATATCGAGCCATTCTTATCTCATCTCTCCCCCAACATTGAGCTGATAGTCTCTTGGTTGTCCTAGATCTATAGATCTGCCTCTCCAAACCCTAGATCTATCCCTCCTTCTGTTGGTTTCCTTGTAAACTGAATCTTTTAGGCCAAACACTTTTCTGGGTCCATAAATAAGGGCATATCCCAAGTGCGTTCACTTTAATGCTATGAAGATACTGACTCCATTTCCCAAGGCCCAATAGGCACTGATATCCAAGCCTAGCGCTAGCCCTCTTTTGACCTCTTTTCCCTAAAAGTTGACTGCTCCTTGATGACTCAGGTAATCTTAATTTTTCATATCTCTCATTGAGTCTATCCCTTTGGTACTAAACAGTCTCAACTCTATCCTTACTCACCCTTCCTCGATTACCTTTCCCTATTAATTTGTCACAGTGGTTTAGGAACTGAAAACATAGTCTTACAAAGAATACAGACAGATAATCATAAAATTGGCAAAATGGTGATGCAATGGAAGTAGCAGCTCTGTATAATAAAATGAATAATGAATAATACAATACAATGATCATACTGGAAGCATGAATTCCAAGACAATTCAAATTCCCAAGGAGGTCATGCAAATTGAATGAGTGAGTCTAGCTTAACTGAATGTAAACCACAGTCAACACTCAAGTTAACCACAGATCTAAACCCTAATTTACTCAACTGAACCCTAACTAAAGTCAGAGTGCAATAAATGACTGAGTCTAACTGAAAGTAGCTCAGACACATGTTACTGTAAGCCAACCAACAAGTGGTAGCACATCAATGACTCCAATGAACCCCAATGAGGTGAACTGAAGTGTAACTGACCATCAGAAGTGGTTGGAGGCGCCCCTATTGACTCCAGTTATTAAATAATCAATTTAATGAAGGGAGGCACCTTCACTGCCCTGTTTAACTGATTGTAACCATCATTTAGCAATAAAGTGCATTTATGACACTCAGATCACCCCCGGAGTGCTCCAGTTAGGCTCCTTGAATGTAGGAGAAGGCTAAGTTAGCCTCCTTGACTAAAGGTAGGCGTGGGTGTGCTCATGTTGATGTCATACATTGCTCCTCTGATGTCAATTAAGTCAATAAAACTTAGGATAGTGGTTTAAATAGGCCAAATTGACCAAAATGAGTGTGTATGATGGTAAATGTCTCCAACACCCCCCCTTAAGCTATACTCAAGAGGAGTGGAAAACATAAAGTGCATAAGAATGCTAAGGCCCCGACAACTAAGGCCATAGGTCACTCTATACAATACTGAAACTCAAACAATGCTAAAAAACAAACTAAGTGAGGAAAAGAGGGAAAACCTAGTGGGAAAAACCCCCCATCAAGTTGAACACTAAAAGTAGTTGGATCACCCTGATGAACTCGTCCCCAATAGTGAATGGAGGTAAGTGAACTTTTCTGAAAATCTCTCTGTGAAGATGACTGCAATCTTCTCATCAGTTGGGCAGTATCGCAGAATGATGGTCCTGTCATGCACGAGCTCCCTGATATAGTGCATGTGTATCTCTACATGGTTGGTCTTCTGCCTGGTAACTGGATCTGTGGATATATTAATAGCACTTTGATTGTCACAAAAGAGGAAAGTGGACAAAGTACTACCAAGATCAAACTTTGAAAGAATGCCTTGCAACCAAACAGCTTGGATGCAAGCATTCACCGCTCCTCGATACTCGACCTCTACTAAAGACAATGCTATGGCGGCCTAATTTTTGCTAGATCAGCAAATGGGGCCACCACCAAACATGAAGACATATCCAGAAGTTGACTTTCGATCAATAGAATCACCCGCCCAATCGGAATCTGTGTATCCAACCAGCTGTAGCTCGGAGTCTGCAACATAGTGAATGTCGTAGGTCCTGGTTCCTTGAATGTACTGGAGGATCCTCTTGGATTCCTTCCAATGAATATCATGGGGCTGCTGCATATATCTTGATACAACATTCATGGCATAACAGATATTAGGCCGAGAATGAGTCAAGTACAACAAGCTACCAATAAGCTGTCGATAAATAGTGCAGTCCATGGGAGGTGTGCTTTTTCCTTCTTTAAGGATGATCCCAAAAAGGAAAGGGAATGGTGCAGGCCTACATTCAGCCATGTTAAACTTTACTAACAGGTCTGATATGTATTTGGACTGAGTGACCATTATCCCATCAAAATTTTGCTTAATTTCGAGCCCCAAAGATTGTTTTAAGAGCCCCAAATCGCTCATTTCAAATGCATTGTGGAGAGCAGTTTTGATGACTGAAATAGAAGCAACTATACTACCTGTGATCAGTAAGTCATCAACATATAAAACAATAATAATCAAATGACCATTAGACCATTGTATATACACATTTGGATCTGATCTACACCTTTGGAAGTTTTGCGAGAGAAGGAAGGCATCCATCTTGGAATACCACTCTCTCGGGGCCTGTTTTAAACCGTATAGTGACTTTTTTAGCTTGCAAACCAAAGATGGATCAGAGATGTATCCCTTAGGATGATTCATTTATATCTCCTCATGAATATATCCATGCAAAAAGGATGACTTAACATCCATATGATGCACTTCTCAGTGCTTAGATGCTGAAATTGCCAAAACTAGGCAGATGGAGTCCATTTTTGCAATCGGTGCAAAAGTCTCATGGTAGTCCACACCTTGGACCTGGGAGAAAGATTTTGCCACCAGTATTTCCCTATATTTGTAGGTGCTGCCATATGCAACAACCTTAGTCCGAAACACCCACTTGCATTGAACCAATTTCCTTCCCGAAGGAAGAGAAACTAGCTCCCAAGTAGTGTTTTTCTGAAGAGAATTCATCTTTTCATCCATGGCAAATTGCCATCTCGGATCCTTCCGAGCATGGTAGTAGGACTTTGGGTCTGAACTTATCATCAAATAACAATATTCAGACAGCAAATAATCAGGACAAGAGAGCGCAATACTTGCTCTTTGGAAATCAGACCGGGTTCTCCTTGGATCATCTGGATTGCCAATGTTATCTCCTGTGGAGGAGAGTGTCTGTCAGGCCCATGTTGGGAGATGATTTTGTACTTCAGGTTTTGATTCAGCATCTGATTTTTGCTGTACAGTGATATCAGAAATTAGAGGATCCAAATCAGGGTCATCACCCCCAATTTCATCATCCAAATATTCAGTAGAATAGGAAGGAAATTCAGCAGTTGTCTCCTTCACTAGTTCCACCTCCTGAAGAGGCTCATCGAACTTAACACTCCTTTCGATAATGATCTGTTTTGTTTTAATATCCAATAGCTTGAAACTTTTTGTTTCATCAAGATACCCAATAAAAAGACATTCTATGCTTAGCGATTGCAAAGCCCTCCTTTTATCAAGTGGAATTTGGGCCCATGCAGTGGACCCAAACACCCGCAGGTTCGACACATCCGGCTTGTGCTCGAAGTATGCTTAGAAAGGGGTATTCCCTTTCATAGATGAGTGTGACACTCTATTATGAATGTATGCTGTAGCATGCATGGATTCATCCCACAAATTTGCAGCCAACTTCTTTGATTCCAACATACAGGTGGTCATCTCCTTGCGAGACCGATTCTTCCTTTTCGCTACACCGTTCTGTTGGGGAGTGTAGGGAATTGAATGTTGGACCTGAATACCACTTTGGGAGCATATGTGAAGCAACTCATTACTAACATACTCCCCACCATTATCATATCTCAATATCTTGATCTTTTGGCTAGATGCATTCTCGATCAAGGCCTTCAGTTTAGTGAATTTTTCACAGACTTCAAACTTCTTTTTGATAAAGAAGACCCATGTGTACCTAGAAAAATCATAAATAAAAGTCAGAAGATACCTTGAGCCATTCATGGATGTTATAGGCATGGGACCGCTGATATTAGAATGTATCAGTCCTAAGATGCATGTAGCTCAGCTTTTCTTTCCCCGATCGAACTTGTTCTCAGGGTGCTTTCCAACAACACAGCCCTTGCAAATTCTAGTGGTTGCCTTAATGACTGGGAGGCCTTCAACCATGGAGTTTTTCTGTAATTGCTGCAAGTATTTGAAGTTGAGATGGCCAAACCTCTCATGCCACAGTATACTAACTTCATTTCCATGAATCAGCAGTGCAGTGGGATTTGCATCTGCCACAAAATGGGAAAACTCATAGGCTTTTGCATGATGGTTTGCAAGGCCTTTTGCAACAAGTTTCCCGGATGCAAGTTCCATGATCTCTACATCATTTGGGATAAAGGATACTCTCTTGGGCACTCCCGTATGTGTAATTTTATAAACACTTAGGAGGTTTGATTCCAGAGACGGTACATACAAAACATTTGAAAAATAACCATTCTCAAGATCAACATTACCTTGTCCTTCTAAAATGATGGTGGAGTCATCTCCCATGTGGATGGGAATGGATTTGCTAGTCTCCAAATATGAGAAGGAGTCTCTTTCAGCCATCATGTGGTTTGAAGCTCCAGAATCTATCAAGAGTGCTTTGGACTTCGAAGTGCTTTCCATGAGGGCATGACCTCTTTCATGTTGTGGTTCCCAATCTCGCTAATCTCTCCTCCGAAAGCTTATGGAAGATTGATGTGATTTCTCTCAAGGAGAGAGGTAGCTTCATCAATTTTCTTCTTCATGCTTGCATGTTCAGGGTGGAATCCCTTCTCACAGTTTGAACACTTGACTTTTTCATTTCCATGATGCCCTTTTCCTTTGTTCTTCTTTGAGCCGGAAGACTCACCATGTTGCTAGTTTTCAACTTTAGGCTTAGGAGCTTCGAATTTAGTTTTTGGGTTCTTCTGCTACTTTCCTTTACCCTTCAAATCTTTGGGCTTTGAGACATGGAGGGCTTGATCACGGGAGGATCTGAGGATCCCCATATGGACAAGCTTATCATGTTCACTTGTTAGGGACTCAATGAAGGCATTGAGTATAGGCATATTCTATCTAGGGGTTGTGAGCTTCCCCGCATGGAATGTAACACAATGTGCTTGAACTTTGTGAAAAAGTCATTCAAGGTCTCGAAATTGGAAGGCTGGACAAACATCAACTCATTCTCAAGTTGGTATACTCTCAAATCATCCTGCTTTCCATATAGGGTTTCCAATTTGTCCCAGATTTCCTTTGGAGTCTTCAATCCAGAAAGATGGAAAAGAAGGTCTCGAAAAATAGAGAGGCACAAGAATCTAAATGCTTCATCTTTCTTGTTGAAAAATCTAGCTTTGTCTATCACAGAAGAAGGCTCTTCTTCAGTGTCCATAGTGAAGCTATAGAGTCCTTTGGCACGTAGCTAGATCTCCATGTCTCCTTTCCATGATTTGAAATTGAACGGAGTCAAGAGTTCTATGGAAGAAGCCATCTGAAACTGTTGGAGCGAATGATTTCACCTGTTAAAAACTTGAAAATCACAACAAAAGGGGAACCGTAAGGTTGGACAGCTTGCACATTTTAGGCTTTCATCACACCCAGCATAGTCAATCAAGCAAGCTTGATAAACAATTTTCTTACTTAGGGTATTAAGTGGTAAGCCTTGGCTTCTGGTGCAGTGCTGGAATTTTTGAGCTATTACTCAATTTTCATGCAAGATCTGTCAAAAACCTTGTTTTTGAGAGATCCAAGCTTTGTTCCGCCGTGAGCTCTGATACCATATTAATTTGTCACAATGGTCTACGAACTGAAAACAAAGTCTCACAAAGAATATAGACATATAATCATAAAATTGGCAAAATGGTGTTGCAATGGAAGTAGCAGCTCTGTATAATCAAATAAATAATGAATAATACAATACAATGATCATGCTGGAAGCATGAATGCCAAGACAATTTGAATTCCCAAGGAGGTCATTCGAATTGAATGAGTGAGTCTAGCTTAACTGAATGTAATCCACAGTCAACACTCAAGTTAACCACTAATCTAAACCCTATATTACTCCACTGAGCCCTAACTGAAGTCAGAGTGTAATAAATGACTGAAACTAACTGAAAGTAGCTCAGACACATGTCACTGCAATCCAACCAACAAGTGGTAGTGTATCAATGACTCCAATGAACTCTGCTGAGGTTAACTGAAGTGTAACTGACCATCATAAGTGGTTGCAGGCGCCCTTGTTGACTCCAGTTCTTTAAATAATCATTAAATAATTAATTTAATGAAGGGAGGTGCCTTCACTGCCCTGTTTAACTGATTGTAACCATCAGTTAGCAATAAAGTGCATTTATGACACTCAGATCACCCCCGGAGTGCTCCAGTTAGCCTCCCCGAATGTAGGAGAAGGATAAGTTAGCCTCCTTGACTGAAGGTAGCATGGGTGTGCTCATGTTGATGTCATACATTGCTCCTCTGATGTCAATTAAGTCAATAAAACTTAGGATAGTGGTTTAACTAGGCCAAATTGACCAAAATGAGTGTGTATGGTGGTAAATGTCTCCAACATTCCCAAGGCAGCAGTTATCTTCATCGGTTGCTAGTACCTCAACCCTAGATCTAGTATTACCCCTATATGTCACTTGTATTCCACTTTGGATCAACCCTCACATGACTAAAGCCCTCATCCAAATCCCTAGTCTACTTGGTATCATCTTCCATAGATCTAGAGTTTCCAATTACCTTACACCTTACGTACCTCAAGCCATACTTAATCTGATCAAGTGTCTAGGTTTGATCTCTCCTGTTGGGAGTAGATCTGGGTCTCCCCCGTTGTTATCTTGGAATTAGGTAACATAAAGCGAATACTTTCTTGATTGGCATGACAACCATCCATTTGGGAGTCTAGGGAATCTTGGTTCCACCTCCTTAGTTGCTTGTTCCTCTACCATCCATCCGAATCTATCACACATAGGAAACTACAAGGTTGGTGATAACAGTAGCCTCTAATATGAGTGCATCCCATATGATATGCTTATCCCTTTGCATAGGAAACTGTCCTGTAACCTACTTTACCAATTTCTCATTTTTACCCTGCAACTCTGCACACTTTGCTTCCCAGCTCTTCCTTTCACGTTCTCTCTCCATCGCCAAGCCCTCTAGATTCTTGTTTTGGTTCTTCAACCATGTCAGTTTTAATTCCTTCAGACTCACTTGTGTAAGGGCTTGAATGATGGAGAATTCACCAGGTTTAGTGATAGGGGGGACAAATCACATTTCAAGTTCTTTCTCTTTCTCGTGTAATTCCCTCTCTTTCTCTTGTAACCGTCTCTCCATCTCATCTGATTTGGATTTTAGAGCCTTCTCACTCTCCACTATAAGGGACATATCCCTTTTCCATTGCTTCTCCTTCTATATGAATTTCAATAGTTGGGCCTGAAAATCTGTAAGATTACCATTCAATCTCTCTTTCTCCTTTTCAATCTTTGATAGCTCTGAAGCTTGGATCAGCTGAGTAGCTGGAATTTTCAGCTTTTTCTTTAGCAATTGAATAGTGTTTTCTTTTTCATTTAACAGTCTTTATGTCCCAATCCCTTTATCAGCTTGGTTTTCAACAAGCAACAAATATGTCTACAACTTCTTGATCTAAGCTTGGTGGGCCCTGTTTTCTAAATTCTCCTGCCTCAGTTGATTTTCAACCTTATTCTTGCTAGACTGCAGCCTAGATATCTTGAGGATTGACTTGAAAAAATTAGAATGGATAATGTCCCTTGTATGCTCATGGAGGTGAATCATATATGTTATAGGGATATCATCCAGGTTTATCTTCATTTCAACTACTCTATTCCTATAAGTTATGGCCAAATTCAATGTATTTTTCTTGTGATCTCTGACAGAAACCAGAGATACCTCCTGACCATAAGCCTTTTTCACATCTGCATACAATTTAAGAGATTAATTCATGGTAATGTCTTTTCTTTCCTTATATTTTTCATAATCTAGTCTTGGACCTATATCTATCTGTTGAGCCCTCAGGTGTTTGGGAAAATGCATACTCTTGAACCTCAAAGGTTGGGCCTTTGACCTTTACCTATTTTGTTTCGCCTTTACCACCTGTTTCCTATACCAGTTACACCGCCTCTTCCAAATTTTGTTTTTTCAGTGTGTTGGCTATGTCTTCCTCGTCTGTGTCCATGACATCAGAGAAATCTCTTTTGTTGGAATGCATAAAGACACTAGCCAAAGGTGTGATATTTTTTGATATTGAGCCCAAGCTTGAAGTGGTAGGTGGAGGTGTTTTGTTTCCCTAAATTGAAGAAGTAGAATATTCCTCCATACCATCATCTCCCTGTTTCCCCTGGGGGTAGTCTGACCAATTTGCAGCCTCATGCGAGCCTGCCACCTCATGGTGCTCAAAGGGCTTGTTTTAATTAACATGCCTTCTGATTGAGATGATGTGATGGGGATCGTAATTTATGGTGGCTTTAGTTGGGAATCCCATCTCTCTTAGCATACTTTATATAAATGGAAGAGAAACTTTATTTTTAACAACAAATGGGCCTATGGCCCTAGGGAATTTGATTTCTAAGGACTTCCTAGAGTTCATAAAGTGCTCATTTTCTACCATAAGCCTTTTTCCTGATCAACTCCAAAGCAAACACCCTGAGGGTAAAAAAGGCAGGTAGTATGAAGGGTTGATGCACAAACCTGTACAACCTTATCACTATACCGTGTTATGATAAGAACCAGTCCCCGATTTTCTTCTCATGAGAGAATTGCAAATTCTCTCTCATCTAAGGTAACACTTTGGGTAACCTCTTTTGTAACAAAGCACTGTAGAATTCTAACATCAGTATGTTCATGAAATTTCTATAATCTCTGTTTATTTCCTCAATGATCACCATCTCTGGGAGCTGCAGGTTCTCTTCGTTGAAAGCCAAAAACATCTTCAATAAGTGGGACTGAAATATGAAAGTTTATGTATTGGAGAAGTCTAGTAGCTGAAAATGAATATTCTCAGCTACGGACTCATCAAACTTGAGACAGGACAACTTTGGTGACTAACTAGACTCTTCTGAGTCAATTGGATAGGTGCTCAGGGTGAACATTAGGTTCATTAGGGGCTCAATGACGTATTTGTTTGTGCCCATCCCTAAAAACTAACTCATAAGGGTTATGAAACATTGTGTTTCTTCATTAAAATCATTAGAATCTATAGGGAAAGGGTAATTTTTTAGATGGGTGTTGGGATTGAAACAAGATTTAAATAAGGCCTCCTTCTTTTCAATAGTTTCCTCCCTAAAACAATGGACAATGCCTTCTTTACTATACTCTTTGGCCATTTGACTATATTCTATAGGAAGTGATAGCATCTTTCTGACGATGAGGGGGCTGATTGGGCACATTATTTTTTACTTGGACGCATCCATAATTACCCTCTCGGAGGAGGAATAACTAGTGGCGCACCAGTCGACGAATTCCGGGAAACTCAAGGTTTGGTCTATTGAAAAATGGTGAAAATATGACCTGTATATGTCGTGCACATATGTTCCTTGATATTTAAGCAGTTTAAGTTTGTTTTTTATAGCTTCTACAGGTTCATTTAAAATTATGGTGTCAAAGACCTCTGAATCTCTGTCCTCAAAGAGTTCCTCTAGTTTCTGCTATTCTAAGTTTTGAACCGCTAACTCCTCTACCTCAGCGATATTATATACTTGTTAAGTGTAGAAATGTTGCCTACTTGGTCTCTTAACAAGTAGCTCAAAGGTTAAGTCCAAGAAGGCCGCTTTCTGCACAATCCTGCTCTCACTATCCAATGCACAGAATGGTATAAGTGACCTAAATTCATGTGCACGTATTTTTTATATTATCCTTCTCTGATATATCTCTTGCACCTTCTTCAGCTGAAACAACCCTCTTCCGTTCATTTTTCTCCCCTCCATTTTGAACTGTCGACCTTGCTCCCTTTAAAACCATCGTTCCTTTTACTCTGTTGTATCGTCCCTCTTATTTTCCCTACAACTTCACATAGTGGAACGAATCTCCATCATCTATCTTACATATGCCTTCATCGGGGTCGTCGAATCGTGCCTCCTCCAACACATTTCGCTGAGCCCGACCCTACTCTTCTGTGATGCACTTATCAGTAGTGGAATTAATGTCGAATGTAGATCTAGCTCCAGCATAGATCTTGGTCGTTGAAACATGTTCCTACTACCGAATTTCGCTGATTTGAGGGATTGTTTTCCACATGCAAGTTGTGGCAATGGAATTGACCTCCGTTACAGATCGCGATGGAGCGTTGATCTAGACCACTAAAACCTATGCTTCATACTGAATTCTGTTGATTTGAGGAATTTTTTTTCGCGTGCAAGCTGTGGCAATGGAATTGACCTCCACCATAGATCACAATGGAGCATTGATCTAGGTCGTTGAAACCTGTGCCTCCTACCAAATTGCGTTGATTTGAGGAATTTTTTTTCGACGTGCAAGTTATGGTAGCGGAATTGACCTTCGCCATAGATCGCGATGGAGGTTTGATCTGGGTCATTGAAACCTATGCCTACTACCAAATTTCGTTGATTTGACGAATTGTTTTCCCCGCACATGTTGCATCAGCAGAATTAATGCCGGTCATGGATCTTTATCAGGATTTGATCTAAACGGTTGAAGCTTGCACCTCCTGCCAAATTCTGCTCATTTGAGAAATTAATTTGCTCGTGCAAGTTGCAGCAGCGGAATTGATAGTGGTCGTAGATCTTCTCCCCGTTGCTTATCCGACGGTCGATCCTCTCTATGTGTTAACCCCTTTTCGCCGATCATAATATTTATTTTTACCCTTCATCTTTCCCTAGCGAAATCATTTGCAGCAGTCGATCTCCGTCGACATCAATCTACACCCTTCATAGTTGCTAGAATAACCTTTGAGTGGATTTTCGTATTTACATCCTCCACCTGACCAGTATTTTGTAAATGTTTTCCTTATTCTTAGAAAGGGATAAATATTACAGAACCCATCATCATCACTGGCTTATATTTACGCAGGGGAATCAGTGTAAATGTATGTGTAAAATTCCCCAAAATTTAGTATAGGTGCTAACACTGTTGATGGACGACAAATCCATTATTACTAGGAAGTCTGCCAGTTGCTCCACAAAATACTCATGTATAGGTACAATCTATGTGTGATTGGCGTCTTTGATGCAGCTTACCAACTCGGGGTTCAACAATGTTGGTAGCAAAGGTTAATAAATTTCCTTTCAGCGCCATCATTTCCTGCCAGAGATTGTTACGGCTTCTGTACACTTACCCTGTGAATTCTGAAACTGGAAATTGGCATGGATCCCAAATATTACAGGATGTCGTTTTGTTCCAGACGCTTAGTCTGTCAAGTTTAAAAGAATGACCATCACCTTTTCTGGTGAAAGATGTTGCACATATTTTTCATTTTTTGCCATGGATGGAGTTTCACATCACTGTTGTTTACATGAAGTGGGATATCTTCACGATGAGTTTAGATATTTTTGTTTTTTTTGGCAGTCCAAACATGAATCTTGGCCCGGGCACGTGTTTTCATCCAACTGCCGATTTCGGGGAGAAATCTCACCGCCATGTTAGATATTTACAGTTAGCTGCTACTGTATCCTTTGAAAATATGTCAAAACCAGATTCACTAATCTCGAGTGTCTCACAAGTTTATTCATGCGTGAGTCATGGAACCCGTATGGCGTCCATGGGCAGTGGTTTGCACATGATTGAGCTCTGAACAAATTATGATTTTGTTTGGAATCTTCAATTCAACACCAAAACTTAGGAATTAGTGAGTTAATTCGCAAGCAACAGAAGTGGCGGAATCATGGAATAATACACGACTTTTCAGTGGCCTTCGATTGCTTGGATTTCCCTTTCATAAAGGTTTTTTTTATAAAAACGATTTGCCAGAACTGATGGATGTCCATGCTGAGTGATTTGGGTAACTGCTTAGAGGTATTTATCATGCTACGTGGAGTGTGGGGGAATATCGCGAGTAGTTTCTTTTGTCTTTTTGCTGTAACATGGAGTTTTGGGAAGTTGTTGGTCATGGGCCACCGCTCTCCACCTTGGCATATACGAGTGGGTAATGGAGATGATATCCATAAAGAGCCACGCTCTTTGATGAGCTGTCCCCTATTTTGATAAATATTTGGGGATGAAAAACTCTCCAAAGTATGAGCTCCATTCAAAGAGTAGTGGTCATGTATCCGTTTAGGGAGAAAAAAGTGGATCTTAGATTCATTTTTTTTCTCTATTTTATTATTTTCTTTTAATTTTTAATTTTTATGAGAATCTATTTTGGGCCTATAAAGAGGATAACCTCTTTCATTGTCAAGAGGAAAAAAAAGTTGGGAATATTTTTCCCCAAAACTTAATAGAAAAACTCAGTAGAGGTGTTTTTTGGATGTTTAATTGAGTATTCTCTTTGATGTGTGGCATTATCTTAATGAGTTTCAATAAGTGTAAAAGTCAATAGATTTAACTTTCTTTTTTCTGTGTTTATGTATGAGGCCTTAGAGGGGTGTATTCACCAAATTGGAAGGAGAAAATTTTTAGCAGTTGTTATTCTCTTCTCCTTTGTAAGCATGCATGTACAGGTATCGATCTTCACATTTTATCTAGGTTGATTGTGTGATATTGATCTCTTGTGTGTACAACGCACCTCTCGCAACTAGAAAGGAAGAAGTATTTTTGGTCGTTTTGAAGTGGACTAAATAGAGTTTGTTCAATCATGTAATCTCTTCCCCTTAGTCACATATGACACAAGGCCCTCTTGAATTCTCTTTGACTCCATTTTCCCCTCCTGATACAAAGACACTGGTCTCTCCTCAATGAATGATTCTTCCCTTCTTCCCATCACCCATTAAATTTACACCTTTATACTACAACCATTTCTCTAATGCAGCCTCTTCAATTCACCTTATCCACCATTGTTCTTGCCTTAGTGATCTTAGACCTTAGGGAAGCCCCACTTGAGTTGGAGAAGAACCCACCTAAAGCGGGGAAGAGAGGAGTGTGGTGATGGTGGTTTCTCTTTTTGTAGTTTCCATTGGGCCAGTGTGCCTACTTTTGCGATTTGACACACGCATGCCGGTCAGGAGCGGCAACAAGTCCTTCTTGAACTTCTTGTTTTTCTTAAACCATTGAACTTTCTTGGGAGGATGATCATAACTCCTCCTCTTGTTCTTTCCTTTGGTATGGACTTCCAAGTCTTGATCTTCACTTTCATTTAATTTCTATTCTCTAACTGATATTCTTTCTTCTTCTTGAACACATTCTTCCCATAACTTTCGGAACTTGGCCAACTTTCTTTTGGAGCATATTCCTCGAATAAAGGATTTCCAATCTCTTGGAAGACCATTCAGGGTGATCATTCCAACTTCTGCATATTCTATCATGTCATGAATAGCCTCCATCCTGCTCCTTGATTTGGGATACTCTTGTGAAGCATGAGTGCGATTTCTGACTTTTGAGCCTTCACACCTTTGAGTTGATTTCTCAAAGTCATCTTTCTATTGATATTTATTCCTTCAAATAGGTTGGATAGGGAATCAAACATTTCCTTCAGTTTTTTCCTTGAAGATACTTGAGAGATCAATTTAGCTTTGATGGAGTTAGCTATGATTCTTTTAGCCTTGATCATGGCGTTCTTATGCTTGGCCTTAGCTTGATCTCCTTCTAGTTCTGCAACTTCCTCCTTTATGAATCCTCCTAGATCATTTTCTTCTAGGATGAGCATGATCTGATACTTCCATGCTTTGAAGTTCTCAGCACCCTCAAGCTTCTCATCTAGTTTGGTATTGTTTGTCATCTTCAAACGAATGAGAACTTCAAATGGAAATAGAAGGAACAATGCTTACTTGGAGAAGAATTCTTAGGGATTACCTTCTTCGGGATAACATTAGAGGAATTTTGGGGTCTAAAATGGGCCTCCTAAGAAAAATAATAAAATAATAGTTAAAATAATAAAATAATGGTTAAAATAATAAAATAATAT
>LPNX011142878.1:97341-231851 GCA_001517045.1 Pseudotsuga menziesii
TCTTAATGCATGTCCATTCTACGCTACCTTGCATTGATTCAGGAATACTATGCATTCAACCATACCATGGCCTAACCATGACTACCTCATATAGGATGCATTACTATAATCAATATCATTAACATGTATAGGCATGACACCTTTCTACATCCAAATATCCACATGGTATGAGGTCTCTTACCTGGACCAATCCATGGAAATTGTCATAAGCAAACTCTTACCTACATGGGTCGTACTTACACCCTTTCCATGACCAATTTGGTTGGTCCTTGCAGGAGGTTGCAGCATTTGCTCACCAACTTTTGTCATGGAATTGTTGCCTTATCCCTTCTCCAGAGGGTTGTTGGTCTCATTCATCAGCATCAGCAACATATTCAGCTAGGTCCATGTCATCATCGGTGTTTCCACTAATGCCAACATCAAAGCAATGATTATCATTAGTGGTACATTATAAATATATAATTTCCAATATTCTTATCAACATGCAATATCCTATGCTTGCAACACATATCCTTATGCATTTCATGCATAAACTTAGGAAATGCAACGTAATTAGAAAGACAGGGTTTTAAGAAAAACTTCCCTTTCAAGTCCCTCATCTTCTCATGGAATTCCTTTTCCACACAGCAGCTGGTTGACTTCATAGTCCTTGCTGCCCCTGGGCATGCAACTGTCCAGATTTGTCCATTTGACAACAGCGGCCATCCTTAACACTTTGCTGCTTCATGTTCAGATTCCGGTCACTTATCCTTGTTCCTCACTAGATAAGCTTTCCAACGCCTATTCACACGCGTCATTCCGACCTTGGATGTGAAAACCACACCACTTCCAAGAATGAAGACTTTCACTAATCTCGGCACTTTCATTACACTACTGCAATGTAGAATTTTCACATTCTTCTAATGATCTCAAAACCATTTTGGCAACTACATTTTTGGCATCCCTTTTGTCCTTTGTGAAATCCTTCTGATTCAAACTCTTTCCCAAAACAAAGGATTTTCCTTCTCACAAGAATGACTATCTCAAGGGATGACGGGGGTCAAGGGGGCTTACCCCCTTGTGGCTTCATCTATGTTTTTCGCGCAATCTGGCGCATTAGATCGCTGCCTCTTTCTCATTTTCAACCCCTGAAAATCCTCTGAAAAACAGTCAAAAAAATCCCTTTGAGAACAGTTGAAATCGGCTCCCGGAACCAATCTCGCAGCCGCTGAATCGGCTCCCAAATCAATCTCCCAGCCGCAACGTCGGCTCCCAAATCAATCTCCCAGCCACTGAGTCGGCTCCCCGGAAGCTCTATCCTTCCGCAATGGCGGCTCCATGGAAGTTCCAACCCTTCCGACGTCCGCTCTTCCTTGGACGAACTTCCCACATCGGGCGTCGGCTGAATCTTGGATCGGAAGTCGGATGTCTTTCGCTTCCGCAACGGCGGCTCACCCGGACCCTTCCTTCTTCTATAGAATCGGCGACCGAAACCTTTCCGCAACTGCAACGTCGGACGAAAAACTCCTCCAACTCGTCCGCAACAGCGAACGCCTGCTTCGCCGGCTCGTCCGCTTTGACACTTGCAACGTCGGACGTCGGTTGACTCTCGAAACATCGAGCGTCGGACCATTCTCCATTCCGATCGTTCCGACACTTAGCCAAATTTTCGATTTTCCAAAATTTCTTCTTCGTCGGCAATCGGACGACTCTCGCATCGGATGCAGGATTGCTTCGCCATCCGCAATGGCGGACGGAAGACTTTACCAATCCTTCCGCGACGGCGGAAGTTTACTTCGTTCAATGGCCCGACCGTTCCATACTTAGCCAGATTTTGAATCTTTTATGCGGCGTCGGCGATCGGACTGATCTCGAGTCGGATGCGAGATTGCTTCGCCGTCCGAAACGGCGAAAGTTCCACTTTGTGAACCCTTCCGTAACGGCGGACGAGGGACTTCACCCACCCATCCGCAACAGCGAAAGTCCACTTCTCCAATCCTTCCGCAATGGTGGAATTCCACTTCCTCTAGTGGTCCGACTGCTCACACTTAGCCAAATTTTCCCAAAATTTTTGCTGCTCTGCTGAACAGAGAAGGTAATTCTTCCTTCTGTCACTGCATATTCTTGGCCCATAGAGGCCCATTGCTGCAACCTAGAGCTCTGATACCATTTTGTCACGTCCCCGTCCCTCAACCGGCGAAGAGGACGCGACGAACAACAAACACCGCCGGGCAAACAACCCCATGAACATTGACAGAAATCAAATGCTGAAATTAAAAGCTTACAGGATGCATACTAAGATGCCTAAGCATACCCAAATGCCTGAATCCTTCAATCATACAGCGGAAGCAACACAAACACATTTCCAGCACTGAGCATGTTCATCATTTCACATAATACAGTATATAAATTGCAGAGGTGAAGTAAACATCAGTACTTATCTTTTGATGAAGAATTCACCCGCAACCAGCTACGTCACTGCAACGTTCCACCCAACCATAGGCCAGCTTGCTCATCAATCTCTCAGCAACGCTGCCACCCCCGAGCTGGGCATGATTCCTCCGGAATAAGGGTTAATTGCAGGCTTATACATAGCCAAGGGGCACAAACAGCAATCCATCACAGCTGGGTTTCACAGGATTTCAACAACCAAGCCAAGCCAGCACAGTCCGAAGACTATCCATTGCACTCAGGCAACCAATCAGCTATCACAGCTTAAACATGGAAAACGAATTCTTGAGTCATTCTTGGCCCTATCGTGGCCAGAATGACTCTCACTCGAATTTACAATGGCCCCCAAATGTAACAGCAAATACATTCACAACATGGGGAAAACTACAGCCCCGAAATCTACCAGTGAGCATAACTTACAGCAGGGAAAACGACCCAATTAATCTGTGAGACAGCCAAAAACGTGAATGGCCCTTCACAGTCAGTCGTGGATGCAAGATCACGGCTCTCAGCTCACTATGTGCGCCCCAAACAGAAGAATCCCTGTGCGTGGGTAAACAATCCGACCCAGCAAGGAAAAGAACAGACAATGGAGGCCCTGCGTGAGGAAAAACGGCTCCATTTTTTCCCGTGGATGCACCACTAACAGGAAGGACGCGAATTTGCAGTTCGTGGGTGCTCAACAACTCGTGGGGGAGAGGAAGAAAACCTGCGTGAGACCAAAAACGCCCCCAAAACCTGTGCGTGAGGAGCCAACAGACCCAAAATCGTGGTGAGAGTGAACTGACCAGGGAAGAGTGCGTGAGGGAGAAGAATGGCAAACGTGGGTGGAGTGAGCAAGTGGGTAAGGCTGACAGTCCTGCCACCCCACTCCCAAAGGCATTAACTGCCTCAACCACCAGCAGCCATTACTCCTCAGCTACCCAATCAAAACATTAAAGAGGTTGGAAGAGGTTGGATGAGACAAAAGGTGACAAACAAACAAAGGTGGCAAAACATGGGGTTTTCCCCCATAACCAAGGTTTGACATCCCCCACTCCTTATCCTTTGGAACCATGCCCTTTTCATTCAACGTTGCACTGCCGTAGCTGGTTGTGGTTTATTTTAATTGATGTGCGGGTTTACATGATGCCGAATTAAAATGTGCCGGATAACACGACATACCACCAGCAACTATTCCCATTGCTGGAACATACACAACCAAATTGATGGTGGGGATTTTGCCGTTAGCTCCTCACCATGATTAATTACATTATATACATCATGCAAACGGGGTCGAAACCGGGGACATTACAAAAAAACTGTCATCAATTGTCATCAATTCACTGGGTTTTTTTTTTTTTTTTTTTTTTTAAGATGGAAAGATCCACGGGAAACCCAGCAATAATTCCCCACATTCATGGATGGTAGAGGTGGTAAACCGCTGACCATCCTAGCAGAAGGCCTAACCCCAGAGGACTCAAGGCTCGAACCCGTGACCTCCCCCCGAACCGAGAGAGTGTACATACGTCTTACCAATTGAGCTAACCCTTGGGGCTTCTAGTTGTGGTTTGTTCATAGAGAGCCAGTGTTGCAAAAAAATATTGCAGATTTCGTGTAACCATTGTGTCACATTTGGGACGAAGGACGAATCTGAATGATTATTGACATAGATAAACAGACATAACCGTGTTTATTCCACATTGTGTTGAGTTATGGGGTAACTCAAGATGTTTTCCGTGTGGAATTCTTAGTATGGAGGCACACTTATCGGCATAGGTAGGAGGGTAGAGTGTGAGGCATGGATCTAACAGTGGATACCTCCAGTGAGTTAAGTCGTTTTTGCTAGTTACATACAAAAGTATATGCATGCGTTTTTTAATGTAGTTGTTTGATTTTTGGCATAAAAATGAAATTAGGGTTTTGGAACTCTAATTAAGGTTTGGATACCTAATTTCTCAGTGACTTATAAAAAGGTATTGAGGGTGCAAAATCATTTATATTTTGTGAGCATCAGAAGATCAGAGTAGCTGTAAGTAGCAGTTGACCAAGGAGGGCGAACCATCTAAGATAGTTGGGATGCATTTCTCAAAGCAGTGAGAGGTCAAAGCTTCAAAGATTGAGGTATTCATTCACTGGGGAAGTGGGAGAGATATTTCAATGAGAATATTCAGAGACTTAAGAGCGGCAACAATAGAAAATTGAGCAGCTGGAGGAGGACGTGAGCAGCAACACATCACACGTGTGGGACGTGAGGGAGTTATTGCACACGTGTGGGAGGCTGAGAGGGCCCAAAGAACTAAGGGTCTTCGTCAGTGATTGAGGAGAGGTCTTCAGTGATCAATCAAATTCAGACTAATAGCAGATCAGTTGAGATGTGTCTCATAGGAGTGAGGGCGCAGCTGTACAACTGGGGGATGTTTTCGGTGATTAAGGACATAGTTCATCTCCAAAGCAGAGAAGATCAGAGCTAAGGGATGAGGCAGAATCCTTCTTAGAGTTAGACAGAGTGTACAACATCCAGTGTTTGGAAGAGCCGGATTTGCGGGTTCTAGCGTGAGAGTGTATTATTGGGTGTGCACTTTCCAAGAGTAGTCACCGCAATTGCTGCAAATCTAGGGATTTGGCCCTTTAGGTTCTCTTGTTGCTTCTCTAAGTCTTAATGTACTTCTTCTATATTCTATTTTTCTCTGGGACTGAGAAAGAAGAAAGCCCCACTGTAGTTTCTTTTTCCCATTAGGGTTTCGAGGATAAATTTTTGAGTCTTATGTGTGATTACCTAGTTGTTTATGAGTTGTACGGATTTCATGTGCTACAAATTCTAATTTTGATAGAAGTGTTTTTATCTAGGATTTGTGAAATTTGTGGTCGAGTTAATTATCCAGACTTCTCAGAGCTAGTAGAGACCTCTAAGAAAAATCAACACATTCAAGCATTCAAGTGCATTGACCGAAGGGATTACGAGGTGTCCTTTGAAGAATCTCGACTCTCCAAATAAATCAGTGAGCAAAATCAATCGTCCAAGCATTAAGCCAAGGTTATTAAATTATAAATCAACTTCCACATTATTGAGATTACATAATATATGTACATAAAGGTGATAAAATATCGAAAATCATAAAATCGAGAGCACCTAAAATTAATTTCTAACATTCAAATAGTTGAGATGTGTATTATTGTCATTCCAAAAAGGTAAACTAGCATAACCACTTGTGGCCAGTGAACACATATAGGCCACACGTTAAGTGCCATGGACACGTTATCTGTTATTTGTTCTCCATGCATAGTTGTATTCACTCGTTGTCTATGCCTCAACTACTTGTTATCACTCATATTTTTCAAGTTAATCGGGGCATGCCATTGCCTGTTATCAATGCATCAACTACCAATTATATTTACATTCTTTTTTAAATAATTGTTTATTTCAAATTATGAATGACACCCATAAAATCGATTTTGACAGTACACTTGTCTCATCCTTTTACAATATATTAAAAACATATTTTCTATTCTACCCCAAATTCTAAAATATAATCACCTATCAAGGTAAAAATTAGAAAAGGGTAATTCTCAACTCGACTGTAGAACCATCATTCACTAGCAATCTGTGTAGCTCTAAAATAATATATTGAATTGATTACATAGATTCATTTATATATCTCTATTTTTTTTAATATCCAAGTTAACCCCAAAAAACAAAAAAGGTACAGGGAAGATAGCTTGGGGTATTTGAAATCCAAAGACTTAAAACATGTGAAGCTTATTAAGCAGTATTTAGAAATTTCAGAGGTTAATAAGGTGCCCATTAAAAAGTTTGTAAAGAGGTTATTTAAAATTAATAAATATTTATTTCTAAATTTTAAAGAAGAATCAAGTTGATATAAAATCTTGAGTATTTATTTTTCTAAGAAAAAAGGGAGTGTTGAAGAAGTCATCACAAAGAAGATATCAAGTTGACAGATTTATATCACTTAAAGTTTATATATACATTTAAGTGAAAGAGAGGGAATAAAAGGGAACTATGAATTCCATAAATGATTTCACTGCTTTGGAAAACTGTCATTTTGTGTTAAGGAATTTAAATGTTGAGATTTTTTTGAGAATGAGTACAACAACTACGCATATTGTGAAAGAAGAATTACTCTAATAGATTATCAAAGTGAAATGTTGCAAACTAAAAAAATGAGAATGAACTAGCATATTATAAAGAGAACAATTAAAAATTACAATTTGAGAATGACAAGGAGAAATATTTTTATGGGTTAATAGAGAAAGATAATTCTTATTTGAAAGATTACATGGGAGTTCATCACACAAATTAAGGAACTAAAAGGTGAAAAACAAAATTTAACTAGAACTTATTAGAATGAGATGAAGAAATTTCGTGTTTAAGAGATCATAGTAAAAAACCAGTTGCACAAATCAAGGAGACAAATGATGGAAAACAATAAAATAAAATGTTAGATAAGCAAATAAATATTTCGAGAAAAAAATATCCAACAAAGATGGAGAAAACTCGCACCTAAGGAGCCTTAATCTAAAACAAATTAAGAAGTTAAAAGCATAAAATAAAACAAATCAAGATATGGAAATCAAAGTTGAGAAATCAAAATTTGAGGAAGAACTTTCGTGCTTAAAGGTTCATAATTGAAGTTTACTTATATACAGAATAAGTTAGAGAAATATATCAATAAGGAATCCTTAATTGATAATGAAACATTGAATGGTATTGTTGAAATAAAGAAGTCATCACATGTAAAAATCAAGGCGTTGGAGAAGGAAACTAATAGAAATCCATTCAAAATATTACGAAACAATAAAGCATTAAAAGTATTCAAAGGAAAAAGTTTTAAGAATCTGAAACTAGATACAAGGGTAACTTATTGACATCCTAATCATAAGAATCAATTCCTTAACCAATTGGTATATCAACATCAACAAAGGTAAATTATTTATGTGCCCAAGAATACTCATAATGTTACAACTCAATCATTAAGAAGAAGTCATCTTGGAAATCACAATACAATAGGTTCTCTTCAAGAACCCTATAAATGTTCAGTTCCACATAATATCGACTTAGGGTGGGAAAATCCTTTAACAATTCAAGAGCTCTGCTCGAAACTTAGAGTATCAAATCAACATGCATCATCTACCATGACTATCTTAAAAATGAAGAATCTAGAGAAGGAATTACACACCAAAACCAAGACTTGACTTTTGTATGCTTTAAGGATAAACATTTTAAAAGGGATAGGTAATGTAATGAAAATAATAATAAACATGTTTATTCTATAAATAAATAATTATTAATAGTAATAATAATTAAATAATTAATGAAGGGACACATTGTAAATTTTTTTAGAAAATAAAGACATTTAAAACCATTTTCAATGGATTTTCAGAGATTTTTTGTATAAAAATGATACTATTTCATATTATTTTCCAAAAAGTGACGATTCACATAAATTCAAGAAAAAATGTACCATATATTGGCAAATAACATATTAAAAACATTATATATAGAAATTTTATTTCTAACATAAAGTCTGAAATTCAAAATTACTAATATATCTTATCAAAAAGTTGTCAAATTTAACATTTTCTTCAAGACATGAAACTAATCAACAATATCATGCAGGCCAAATTCTTTATCGAAATTGGAAATTTCTAGAGCTTGGATTTCTTCAAGGACGTTAATGTCCTCTTCAATTGGATCTTCTATGTTTGTAAGATGCATAAAGTGATCCTTTACAAACATCCCTCCTAATGGGGGTTGAGGATCTTTTGACATCTTCGCCACAAGTGTTTCACTAAACTATCCTTTCTTCAAATCAACTTCTTGCAACTCATCTGGAAGAACTTGAATAACATTAATCCTTCACTTGATATAATTGCATTCCAGTGGATCGTTATCAATGGATATGAATTTTCTTCCTTTCTGTAAGGAGCATGCTAGTGTATACCTAATCACCAAAAGAAGCATACTTCAAAAAAATAAATAAATGAAGAAAAAAACAATAAAACTTGAAATATGCTTTCATATGTAATATCAAAATTTTTACCTGAACCCGAGAACAAATATAGGACCCAATCTCCTCTTGAAAATGTATCTATGAGATAATTAATCAACACTTGTGGCTTTTGATAGATGTTTACAGTCACTCCATTCAAATCCCTTTCTTCATATGTTAATTTTTTAACCACGGCATTATATGTCAACATTTGACTATATTTTCCTTCACTCTTTTCATTGATTAAAAAAGTTTCATAAGTCTCATCTTTTGTTCAAGTTGTAATAGGCATGTTTTTAATACCACTCAGAAATGCATCATTGTTGGAGCTATGAATATTATGCTTTTGCATGTAACAAAAAAAAATTAATTAACTTATCAATAAATATAAATGATTTATAAATACAAAAACTTGACAATATAGTGCAAATATATTACCAATAAAGTTACTTCCTTCTTTTCAATTTACCCTTAAAGGAAGTCAACAACCCTTGTAATTGTGTGTCTGAATGGAAACCAACAAATCTCCATAGTGGTGATGTTGTGACATCTAGAAACCCCGAAACCACTTTATTGAATGATTGGTAAGTATAAGGCTCACAATCATACGTAGTGTTTTGGATATTGTATCCAGGAGGGATATATGCAATAACTAAGGAGTACTCCTTTTTAGGAACAAGATTTGAAATGTCTACGCATTCACCTAAAATTACTTTATATTGCATAGTGTCAATCCCATTCCAATTATAATGATCATGTGTATCATCAATTTCAATGTTCGCAAGACGATGTCTCCTTTGTCATCCTATTTTGGCTCTTTGGATATGAATTTTGAAGGACTCTGGTACTCCATATGTACCCCTCTTTGGCATCTTCAAATTAAAATTATATCTATAAGTAATAAAATAGAAATGAATTGAATTACCAAATAAATAAAACAAGATGTATCATAGATCAACATACCTTCTTGAATGCAACAAAAAATTGTTGTAAGGCTTCTATTGAGCTTGAGTTTGGATAGTTGCATTTGACATCATCCCAACTCTTCTCATTCAACATTATAACCACCTCCTCTTGTATTTTCATGTAAATCTTGTGACTAGATGATGAAACAATAAATACTGTTTACAAGCATATATAATAATATAACAAAATACTTAGAACATAACAAAATGTTAAACTCAAGGAAAAAACATTGTACCATAAAAAAACATCAACTTACTTGTCAAATTCATTGCACATTTCCTTCATGGATAATTCACCTAACTTTACTTGTGACAATATTGTATCTATTAGTGTTTCATCCTTCACACCTTGCATTGTTCTCCAAGGTTTAATAGTCATGTCTTCTGGAAAATTTTTGATGTTAGGACTTGTCTTACAAACTCTCCATTGAACAACTTTAATTTTTTTAATTTTTTAATTTTTTATTCCAATATTCTCCCACAAGCTAAATATGGCATCAATAAAATCCCATGTTTTCCATACTCAGAATGCCAACTGGAAAAATCCATCTACAACTCTAAATGCATCACTTCCTCTGGCATTTTTTTGTTTTACATTATCCTCTTTCATAGGGATACCTATTTCTAGACAACATTGTTTACGAAAACTTACATCAACTTTTGATTTTTCCCACCACATATTTGCACAAATTCACTGTGGATAAATCTCACCCTTTGAATAAATGCCATAGTCATCCTATATTCACTATCTTTTTTATGATCCCATGCCAACAACTTTGGTTCTACATCTGTTAAACCATCATAAATTATGCATTTCATTGTTTCAAAAATAGGGTTATTGGTATATTCTTGCATCAACTCTTTGCTTGCCTCTACAAAATGATTCACCCCAAGAACATAATATTTGTAATGAAAACTTCTTGTTTGATCAAATTCATCTCTATTAGGAACATATTTTAGGTCAACAAGGACTAGGTAGTCAACCACACGTGCATAGGGATTGTGCCTCATCAATGCTTTCAAGTTGTGAATATGCAAGTGATGTGGTTTTATAATTTTAAATTTATCTTTCCCTTCTGTGGGTCTATAAAGTTGATTCACATTCAACTCAAACGTATGTCCATTTTAAACCAAAATATCCCTCTACAGTCGATCTCGAATGGAATTTTGTGTTGACTTGACAATGACATTCTCTAGATCAACACCTAGAGTAATGATTTTCCTGTTGCGCCTGAATTTTCACTCTCATATTCAGGGATAACATTGGATTCAGTAACATCAGATCTACTCCTTTTTTACTTGAAGGGGTTCCTTCTAAATCAACAATGCCTTCAACGAGATTTGAAAAACCCTCAACCATATTTCTTTTATGAGATTGTTTCTTACTCTTACCATCAGGAGTAGCAACCTCATTGGCAACAATTTTAACATGTTCACTTGGGCGAGATGAATATTTAAATGTAATCTTTTGAGGTACCTGATTTGATTGTCGAATTCAATTTTCTCTTTGTGCTTGTACTTCTTCAATTTGAACATTTGACACTTGTTTCATCTTCCTTGCTTCTTGTCCATTTTGAAGAGCGACATTAACGACATCCATAGGATTTTCCTTTGTAAAATAAATTCCATTCAACATGTTTGAACTCAACCTAACAAAATCCTGCAAAATAAAAACATTATGGTATTAAATCTATGACATTGTGATATCCAAGTTATACGAAAACCAATTTAGAATTAATATCAATATTGAAACTTACTCTCCCACTATCAATATCATGCATGACCCCTTCACAAAAATGTGTGAAAGTTTCTTAAACGTTGTATTTTGAAACCTTCAAACAATATCGGATTTTGACAAAGGTCTTGGCTTGTTTCACTTGTGCATAAACAATTTATGTACCCGACATCACACATATATCTCTCAATGATCCCAATGAATGGTAATCTGATTGAATATATGGAAATGCAGTAGAATATAAGTGAATAATATATGGTTTTCCTTGATATTTTTCTTTCAGATGTCAAAAATACTTTTTTTTGTCTTCTTCTGCTGCATATTTCCATTCTCTAGCATTCTTGATTTTTAATTCCTCAAAGGTCAAAACTTTGTCTTGAGGCTCAATATTCTCAGATGCCTCAACTGTTTTTTTTCGATGCAATCATTGTTTCTCTTGATCCAGAAAAAGTTTACATATATATTTCTTGATTCCATTCTCCCTATATCCAAAAGGTAGAATTTTAAAATATAATCAACAAACATTCATAATCTAAAAAAAAATCAACATCAATAGTCACTATAAACTGTATTTGAAAAACGTTTAAATTTTTATTTTTTATTTTTTAACCCCTACCCTACCTTGTCCCTCCTCCCCTTCCATCATAGATAAAATTAAATAAAAAACAATTAAATACCCCCTACCCCCTAAACCCCCCACACCTTAAAATAAAAAATAAATTACTCCCCTAACTTAGGAAACAATAAAAACATTTAAAGCAAATTAAACCTCGCCCTACACCACCACCCCCTTCTCCCATCGCCCTGACATTACAAAAAAATAAAAAACAAACAACCCTTTAACATTACATTAAAAATAAAAACCCACCCCCCACCCTAACCCTAATATTACATTAAAAATAAATAAATAANCCCCAAGCATCCACACCTACTTAAAGAATTCAATGTAGTTAAGTTGCAATCCTTCAACCCATTCAAGAGTCATGTAGATTTTTTCCACTGAAATTTTGTATTCCTCCTCAAAATGGGTCGGTTGAAATGAAGTAATACATTTTCCTGAGGCATCATTTATAATATAAGTTGTAGCGTCAATATGGGGCATGATCCAACTTATTGCCTATGCATAGGGAAATATATCAGCTCTCATTGTTGCTTCATGTAGTCCTAATATCTTGGTGTTCCGGTATATCAATATCTCCTCTCGGATGGCAGACTGAGAGTCTTCATTTATAAAAAATTGATACATTTCTCCCATTTATATTCGTGTTTGACCCCAGTGATACTTTGAGTATCATCATACTGGATTTGAAGAGGGACCTCTTCATATTTCTCATCATCCGATACTATCTCCCGTACCACTTTAGGGTGTTTCCTTGTGGTTTGCTGTGAGATGGTAAAATCCTACAAGCCATCGACCATAACATCAACTTCCATGGGATACAAACCAACAGAATATGCATATGAGCCAACCTATGATCAATAAATGCAATCAAAATGAAAATAGAAGCAATCACAAAACCCCTTTCATGTTTGAGGTCTAGATGATGATTCCAAGGTATCTGATACCCCAAAATAGGTCCTGCTAGTTGCAAACCATCAAATTCTCATCCTTTGATGGGAAAGGAATCCTAAGAAGGCGCGTTTGAGGTAGTGGTGGAAATTACAGTCACTTTGAGGTCAAAGGTCGAAGGACCAATCGTTAACTACATCACTTTATTTGGGTCACAACAATTGTTGTAATGACATTATGAAATCTCCAGATCCATGGCCAACCATTTGAGTAAGATGGGGAATTGTTTTAAGGGAAAATCATGAAACATCGACGAGGCTTAACCTTGCTTGAAAGATTGGAAAATGTGGTTTGGAAATAGGGTTTGGATCCTAGGTTAATTCAACCGAATATTTCAAAGGAGAGAGTACACCTTAGGGGTTGTATGACTTTTACCCATGATACCTATAGCTCAAAGGAGAACCCTTAACCCTACTTTCTCAATGACCATTTCCATAGGGTAGAAATCGGGATTTAAATTCCTTGGATTATCAATTCATGAGTTAAAGGGAAAATTCAAATGAGGAAGCTACTTACCTAGTGGTTTGAAAGTAAGTGCAAGAGGTTGGGTGGCTACATTCAAGCATTGACCTTGCTTTGCTTGGCCTAGGTGGCTTCACATGATAAGTATGTCTAACAACAGGGATGGTGTAATGGTGGATATAAAAGGGGATACTATTTATAAATAAAAAAATTTACCCCCTTTAATACTTAACAAATCACGGGGCTAAAAAGGGTTCAAACAAAGTTTTTCAGCGACATAAAATGAGTTACGTCGAAGCATTGCAGTGACTTTGGATGAATATTGTCGCACATTTTAAAAAAAATGATGACTTTGGATGACTATTGTCGCACATTTAAAAAAATTTGAACAAGTTTTACCAATAATTATTAGTAATTATTAGTAATCCCAACTCTTTGGGTGTTTCGACGATTTACAATGAGTTACACCGACAATTTAAAATGAGTTGTTCAAAAGCGTTGCGGTGACCCTTTTATCGTTTCAGCAAAATGATCTTTACTAAGTTGGGATACATTGCGACATTTTAGAGACAGTTCGTCGAAACAACGGAGAACACATGAAAAGGGAGTCGTCGTTGCATTGAATTAATAGAAATCCACCAATATTTTGATGAACTGAGGAAAACTTGCCAAAACATAGAAACTCACGAAAAGTCATTGAAACTCAAAAACTTACAAAAGTTTAAGTAGTGTTCAACTCTTAGTGAAATCAAGTCTTGGATTAACACTAGCTAATTTTTTGAAGAGAAACCAAAACTTGCACAAGGTCAGGAATAATGGGGAATATGGTTGTAGCTACAACAACTGATGACGATTTGGGATAAATTTAGATATTTGAAAATGAACAAGTTTATCCCTTATCCTATGACAATTTAACTGGTACTTGCAAGCCTCACTTATTTTCCCAAAGTTACCTCTTTGTGCAGGAGTTGTAGTATATTTATCTATATTTTATGTTTAGACAATCCTGGCCCAATATTAAGAAGGTATTAGAAATATAAGGCATCATTCTATAGGTTCACTTCCAAAATATCCTAAGTTAGAATTTCGAAACTACTCTCCCAAGGCCAAGTTATGGAGTTCATTTTCTAAATTGATTTTCCCAATGCACACTAGAGGCATGCCACCATAGGGTAAGTGAAAAAGTTAGACAATTGCAAATGTCTGTTCCTCGTCTCTTACACCATTAGGCATATATCTACTGCTAGCAAATATCCATATCCTCAACAAAGTTGTCTCTTGCACCCGTTTTATCGATGAGTGCTCTAGTCCCATTCTAGTATGTCCTTTCATTGTATATGAATAAATATTTGTTCTCTTTAGACACAGGGTCTTCACTTAGTGAAACCATGTCATAGCACCTTCGTTCATGGGATATTAAAGAATACCCCTAATTTCACTAGATATTGATAATTACTTACAAAAATCCTTTTTTTGAGCGTCTCTCCGAATACATATTTCCAATTAAAGAAAACCTATTTCCACAATATATTCCTTATTTTTACTAGAAACCCCTTTTATACCCCCCATACTCTATTCCTCACACCCCAATACCTACAATATATTGACCTTATTTTTCACAATTTAAAACACCCCTTTATGAATGAACGTGATAAGATATTGCTCAACAAGGTGAATCTCCCGTGTCTTTAGATAATTTATACTTAGCAGTACTTCTAGATGGGGGAGGTGACTTGGTAATCTTTTTACAAGAATGGAATCGAGTATAGAGTCATTTTGATTTGCTATGCAATCGTAATGTCTTGTTCCTTCCCGCGGGTTGACCACTAGTAAACATTTAAAATATATAGTCAATTATATGTTGGGGTGGGTGGAGCTTTAGGAAAGTAACTAGGAAATATTCCCCAAGCATATTAAACATAAGGGTTTAATGCATTTCTATTGTGACCTTGGATCAAAATGATACCAACCTTTCAAGGAACCAAACAAACTAGGTTGTTAACATATGGGATGAGACCCTTTCAAATGACAGTGATCGAAAATGAATCATGGAATCCTCAACCTAAGAAGGAACTCTAGGCATCACATCGTTTCCAGAAAATATTGAAAACTTGGGTTTGTCAATAGCCCAAGAGATGTCCAAAAGTAGTTATGAAATGAGATAAGTATCTTCCCACTCTACGCTATGATTGTTGGACTCAAATTTGTTAAAATCAGCTAAAAGTAAAAATAACAAACCGAAACCAAAGTAACTGGGCTATAATGAAATAAACCAATCGATATAGCAAGAATGAAACAAAGTTTACAAACTGATAAAAAAAAAAAAACAACAAAAATTAATTTGGTTTTGGCTAAGAATCTGCACTAGAGGTTGATGGCATCTTTATTGTTTTACATCTTAACCATTCACGGGGAGAGAATCTACCTCCCCTTCCAAGTCTTGTGGCTTAAAATGAGCTACGCTGAAACATTGCGGTGACTCTAGAATATTCTTACCGCATGTTTGAGCAAATTTGAACAAGTATCATCGATAATTATTGAAATCCCAACGTTCGAGGGGCTTCGATAGTTTAGAATAAGTTACGTCGGTGATTTAAAACGAGTTGCATGGAAGCATTGTGACGACTCAACATATCAGCATGTTTGAGCGAGCTTCGTCCACAGACCCTTTTTTTAATTTTAGCAAGGTTATCTTTACGTAGAATGGTGACTTGACTAAAGTACATTGAAATGTATCTTGAATTGCCTTTAAATTTTGCCTAATTCTTGCAACCTATTGTTCCATTTTCTTAATAAATTTCGGCCCAAGTTCAATTATGTTCATTGGATTATCCCAAACACTTATGTTGTACACCTTCTTTTATACAAAGCTTCAAATGGATCCATTCCCAATGATGTTTGTTTTTCATTGTTATATGCAAACTCTACCAAGTGTATATATTCTTCCCACTTGGATGGTTTTTCCATCATGTACATGTGAATCATGTCTTAAAGCACATAATTTACCTTTTCTATTTTCCTATATGTTTGTGAGTGGCAGGTAGTACTAACATTCGTTTATGTACACAAATTTGCAAATAGAATTTTCCATAAATTAGAGGTGAACTTGGTATCCCTATTTGAAATTATTGCCTTAGGAAATACATGCAACCTAAAGACTTCCTTCATCAAAAACATTTGCAATTTTAGTCACTTTATATGTGGACTTGACTGGAATAAAATCTATTGCCTTTGTGAATTTGTTCACCACCACCATGATTGTTAGAATTTGTAATGGTTATACAATATCTAAGAACATTTAGCTTCATAACATCATAACTATAAGCAAAGGATCACTAAAAGAAAGAAAAGCACAACCACACAAAAGAAGACATAGATTTATCTTGGGAAACCCTCATGAGGGAGAAAACCCAACAAAACTTGCTCCATATTATAGAATTTGACCAAATACAGTGTAAAACCCCAGTAACAAGAATAGTTGCTCCTCTTCCATGGTATACTCTTTCTCTCTCTCTCTCACGCAATGCTTGAGTGTAAGGTGTGTGAGAATGAGAGAGGTGCCTCACCTATTTATATTCATTAGGTGAGTGACTCAAATAACTAACTAGGTCGGTCAGGTTCTCTAATTAGGGTTGAACTACCTAGAGAGACTCAAAATAACATTTATAAAATACTTGTGTGGGTAACATTGCCATGAATTACAACGGAGGGTTTACCTCGTGACTTTTACGTGAACAATTACATCAAGGACATCTCCGAGCAGAGGAATAACATCTCTGAAGGAAAATAAAATAGAAGTACTATATAATATCTTCTAAAGTTGCAATACTTTAACACTCCCTCTTAACTAGGAAGGTATTCTACATCAGCAACAACCATAATCACAATTTTCCAACTAATTGGTGAATCTCTATATGTCATAAGAATTTTTGGAACAACATCATGCATCTTCATCATCAATATCAGTATGAGAATACTGGATCATCTTTTGCAACCTCGGTATGTAAATACTAGATCATCTTCTATGAGTAGTGGATTGTATTCTGCAACATTAGTATGTGGATACTGAATCATTTTATGCAATATCTGTATGTGGATACTGGATCATCTTCTGCCATATCAGTGTGTGAATACTGAATCATCTTCTGTAACATCAGTATGTGAATATTGAACCTTCTTTTGTAACATTAGTATGTGAATACTGAATCTTCTTCTGCAACATCAATATGTGAATACTCGAACATCATCATCATTAGTATGTAAATACTGAATTTTCATCTGCAACATCAATATGTAAATATTTAAACAACAACAACAACATCATTAGCATGTTAGTGCTAAAGTAACATCATCAATAAATACTAGGTCACCATCTGCATCGTAAGCACAAAGATGCCAGAACATCATCATCATCATCAACATAAAAATGTTGAAACAACATCATCATCATCATCACAAAGTGGTGTGACTTCAACCACATCAACATTATCAACACATGGTGCTGGGACCACAACCACATCAACATCATCAATACAAGGTGCTGGGACCATAACCACATCATCAACATCAACATACAAATGTTGAAGCAACATCATCATCAATATCAATATAGAAACATTGAAACTACCACAACAACATTAGTATGAAAATACTAAACTTGTCTCATCAACATCAGTATGAAAATATTGAGCTTGCCTCATTAACATCAATATGAAAATTTTGAACTTGCCACATCAACATATTGTCTAACTTACTAACCCTTTCAGGCTGATAACCCTAGTCAAACAGATTGATCTCCTTGGGGACCAAACAAGCCTTGTCTGGCTTACTAACTCTTCTGGGTCAACAAGCCTAGCCAAACATTCTAAAACCACTTTTTTCCCTCTGACCATCTTGGAGCAGCACCTCTGTGATTTCTCTGGTAGTTCCATCTAGGAATTTTTTCTAATTTATGAACCCTTTCAAGTCAACAATCATAGTCAGACAGATGTATCTGCCTGGGGACCAACAAGCCTTATTTGGCTTACTAACCCTTTTGGGATAAACAAGCCTAGCCAGACATACTAATCCCCCTAGGATCAACATGCCTCATCTGAGTTACTAACCCTTTCGGGACAATAATCCTAGCCATACATACCATACCCTAGGCTGAGCTACCACACCACTACAACCTTCTACCATCTTCTTCACTCCCTTTTTCAAGGAAGGTCATTTTAGACTACACCAAGCATGTCTCAAAAATATTCAAACTTTACACAAGACAGATGATTAGTCAACACATTTGCCACATGTTCCTCTGTAGGAACATACTTGAGCTTTACAACTCCTTTCTATAGCTTGTTCTTTATCATTATGCAACTGCATCGTACATCCACAACTTGCATCATTATTCTTTTGTGCATATGCAACTGCATCATTCTTCTCTTATACATCTACAACTGCATCATACATCCACAACTTGCATCATTATTCTTTTGTGCATCCACAACTTGCATCATTCTTCTTTTGTACATCTGCAACTACATCATTCTTCTCTTGTACATTTGCAACTTCATTATTTCTTTTCTTGTAGGCGATTGCATACAATCCTTCCTACAAGTCAAATATCGTTGTATGATTAGAAAAATTTCATAGAATATAATGACAAATTATTATGCATTAAGGTATATGTCATATAATCATGCAACTATTTCCGCTAATGCGACAATCATCTATATCCCGTATACATATGCTAACTTTCTAGATTCCTTCCATGTTTCCAAGACATTATGTCAGCAAGGAGGTTTCATTCTAGATAAGTAGCAATGGAATGTTGTACAACAACATAAGCCACTTACCCATCACTTGCATATAAGTAATAAACTATAAATATTGTAATATGCATAATGAATTTCCTGAATCTAGAAACATATCTATGTACATAATTGAACAACTAGATATAGAGGAAATCCCAATTCAAATACTTATCTTTGTTTGGTTGGTAGACTCCATCTTGATCTCTGTCTTCTTGAATTACTGGAGTCTCTGCCAATGTGTTCAACTTCATCGTCTGATTTTGGGGACATGTTCCTATCTTTCTCATGATCGAAAATACTAAGAAAGTCTTCTTACACCAGAGATCACATAGAACTATGTACTGGTGTTGAATCTGTGTGTCCTACCAACACATCCCTTCTTATTCAATGCTGAAATGGATAAGAGTATGATATTCGTCTTCATTGGTAGAATTATTCTAGATCATATTCCTCGTCACTTGAGGAATCTTCCCTATCTTTCATCTCGGCTGCAATGTATTCATCCTTGGTTTCACTGAGAGAAACACTAGTATGCTTTCTGCAACATGTTGGAGTGATCTTTCTATTTATAGCACTACCAACCCAAACAAAGTCATCATATCTCTATAGGAATATTGTCCAGTCTCTCGCATATATGAGACCATACTCAATTGTACCCTTTAGGTACCACACAATTTTCTCTTCATATTTTTCTTGGATAAGGAAAATATCCTCTAGATTCCATCATACCTCTAATCCCAAGAATCATGTCAAGATTCTCGAACTTTGAGATCTACCTTAGTCACTCCCTCTATGGTGGAGCACCATCCTCCCTATGCATCTTGTACTCTCTCCATCAGTACATTGGAGTGATAGGAAGCCTCCTTTGCTACTAATATTCTTTGTATCCATCTATGTCACATGTCAAGGTCACTATATATAAAGATACTCCATCTCAAACTTTGTTGCAAGTTTTATCTTGCACCCATCTATGAGATTCTCCTCCTTTGTAGGATTCTATATTCAACCATGTAGTAAAGGTTGGATAATCATCACTCTAGTTGATCCTCAAGATCCTCATGTAACTGTATGTGTTATCCCATGGGTGCTTATTGAGCTTGTACAAATCCTTTTGTGAATAGGTGGTTCTCTGTAGGTTGCTCGATATGTTCTTCTACTTCGATTACAACAACTGTCTAGTGTAATAACCACCACTAAAGATGTTATGTATCTAAATATTTGTGAGTCGTTAGTTTAAATATTAAATATTAAATGTAGAATTAGTTAAACTAACATAGGGTCACACCATTTCATCGAAGCGGTGTGCTTTGACCTATAAAAGGTCTTCTTCATTATTGTAAAAATTCATCATATTAATCAATTATCATTTCATTGTGGGTTAAAATGTGAATCATGGGTTTAGAAGTCTTTGTCTGCTTCAAGTGGTATCAGAGCTTGCCACTCCTCGACACCCTCCGTTGTTCCAGTTCTCCTTCTTCTCCTCACGTCCATCCTCCACGCTGCACTCCATTCGATCCCTCTACTACTCCAGTTCTCCTTCTTCTCCTTGTGTCCACCGTCCATCCTCCATGCTGCACTCCACTCCATCACATCCCTCCATAGTTTTCGCCTCTCCCCACTTTTCCCCATCCTTCTTCCCTTCATTGTTCAGCTCCCCATCCATTCTGCTCCACGTTCTTCGTCGTCCGGATCCCCTGTGCACTCCCCATTCCTTCTTCTGCCGCCTCTGTCATCGCCCTCCACCACCACCACCGCGCCGTCATCCACGACCTGCCAAAAAAAAAAAAAAAAAAATATTATAATATATTACAATTATAATATTTTAATTTGTTTTATTGTATTAAATAATAAAATACAACTTTTATTATATAATAATTAATTTAATAATTAATTATTATCAAAAAAATATAATCACCATTCTTCTCAAACAAAATTCCTCCCTGCACAAGAAAAATGTCAGAGATGAATGAAATTAAAGAAAGAATGGCAAAATTAGAGCTTAACCAAGTTCAAGGTTCTAAACATCTCGAAGGAGTACACTCAAGACTTAACCAAATCAAAATAAAACTACACAAAAGCAAAAATGATTATCAGAGACTGTAAAAAAGGAAGTCACCGAGGCAGTAGCTTGGGAGATGGATGGTTTAAAAAGGGACATCACAGTATTGTTTGAATCTGGATTAAGCAAACTCGAGCAATATTTGGAAGACACAATCACCACATTAGTGTGCAATGTGTCAAAAGAGGACCAACCATCCTCAAATTCAAGCCATCATAAGAGAATTCCTTCTAGAAGAGAAATTCCACAAGAAGAGTTCGATCACGATCACCCTCCAAATCATGAATAATCTCTCTCTCCTCCAAAAAGAAGTGGATATCAAATGAAACCCAATTTAGACTTGTCAAAATTCAATGGCGACACAAAACGAAGCGTGGCATGGATCAACAAGGCAAAAGAATTTTTTTCCATACACAATATCACAGCTGACGAAGAAATGATAAAATATGCCTCGATGTAACTAGAAGATCAGGATTACAATTGGTACATGTGGTGGAAGGTTACAACACAGAAAACTAAGCGCAAGTGGAAAGCGTTAAAAAATGATTTCTTTAAGAGGTTTGAATATTTAAAATAAAAAGACTTCTTCACAAAACTCACCAGACTGCAGCAAAAAGGTGACGTCGATGAATACATCGACGAATGGGAAGCCCTGACGACACATGTGTCGAAACTCACAGACAGTCAATGCCTCCAAACTTATGTGTATGAACTAAAACCCTATATCAGAGATGAACTAGAGCTACTAAATGTATCAACCTTGGACAAAGCAAGACGCAAGGCAAAAATCATTGAGGAAAAATTGAAAAATACCTGGAACAAAAACCATGACAAGGATCAAAGGTCCTTCCAAAATACCAAAACCGACACCAAATACCAACCACCACATCTAAGAAGTGAAAAAAAAACCACTTTAGAAGTCCAATGAATGAAAGAAGGAAAGTGTAAATATTGCAGAGAGAAGTGGGACCCAAGACACAGATGCTTAAAAAAAGAGACCACCAAGAACTTATATCAATGTGAAGCTGAAGAGGAAGACAAGTTAGATAGCGAGGAATCTGATATAGAGGAAACACGTGACATCGAAAATCCGTCATCAGATTCAGAAGATGAAGAAACACCCACGATATCAATTGTATCCATAACAGGAATACACCAACCACAAACATTAAAATTTAAAGGGTCTATAAAAAAATAACAATGTTGTCGTCCTATTCGACACAGGAAGTACCCATAATTTCATCGACATAAGTGTTGCAAAGAGGCTTAACCTTTTCATATATCTAGTACCGAACATGAAGGTAATCATAGCAGATGGAAAGAAGATCGAAAAGTGGGAAAATTCCACAAGGTTAAGCTGCAAATACAAGACTATAACCTTGAGGCAGAGTTTTACACAGTACCATTAGGAGGAGTTGATGCAGTATTAGGAATTCAATGGTTGAAAACACTAGGAACCTACTTAGAAAACCACTAAAAACACTTTATAAGGTTTAAATGGCGAGGATAAAGATACAAATTGTATGGGCTCCAACCCCCTCGCACACAAATTGTGTCATCCCACAAAATGGAGAAGCTAATTCGAAATGGAGCACCAGTGTATGTCGTATAATGCCAGGAGATGGAATTATTAACTTCAGAGGTAGTTAAACTAGGTCATCTATAGATCCAAGGACTAATCCAAAATACAAAAAAGTATTTGAAGATCTCCCCATGGAGTTACCACTAGAAAGGAAGATCGAGCATGCCATCGAAATCAAATATGGATCAAACCCTGTCAATGCTAAACCCTATAGGTACCCACACCATCATAAGACAAATATTGAAAGACTAATCTGCAATTTACTGACATGTGGAGTGATTACAGAAAGTCGGAGTCCTTATGCTGCACCAGTAGTACTAGTATGAAAGAAGGATGGATCATTGAGGCTATCCATTGATTACAGAGGGCTAAACAAGATAACTATTAAAGACAAATTCCCCATTCCATTTATCGATGAAATGTTGGACGAGCTGCATGGCGCAAAGTACTTTTCAAAATTAGACTTAAGGTCAGGATATTACCAAATTGGAGTAAGGCTAGAATATGTGGCGAAGCCAGCTTTACGAAACCATGGAGGACATTACGAATTTAAGGAAATGCCTTTTGGGCTAACTAACGCTCCAGCAACATTTCACGCAACCATGACTAACCTATTTCAGCCATTCTTAAGGAACTTTGTACTAGTTTTCTTTGATGACATTCTTATATATAGTAAGACATGGAAGGAACATCTAATACATCTGAAACAAGTGCTCTCTATTTTAAAGGAAAATCAGTTCTACGCCAAGATGTCCAAATGCATGTTCGGCAAGGAAGAAGTGAGCTATCTTGGTCACGTAATATCTAAAGAAGGAGTCAAGGTAGAACCAGAAAAAATTAAATCAATCACAGACTAGCCCAAACCTACCAACATCTCCAAGTTAAGGGGATTCCTCAGTCTAACTGGATACTACGGAAGATTCATCAGGAATTATGCACACATAACCGCACCCTTATCCAACCTTCTAAAAAATAATGCATTCAAGTGGAGTGAAGAAACAGAAAATTGTTTTGAAGCCTTGAAAGGAATTATGTCCTCCACACATGTACTAGCTACCCCAAACTTCTCCAAACCATTCATGATAGAATGTGACACTTCAGGTTATGGTTTGGGAGCAGTACTAATGCAAGATGAACACCCGATAGCTTTTGAAAGCATGAAATTAAACAAGCGAGAACAATTGAAGTCTACATACGATAAGGAAATGTTGGAAACTATGCAGGCATTGGTAAAGTGGTGACAATACCTCCTAGTAAGAAAATTCATGATCCACACAAACCACAATAGTCTTTAATACCCACTTCAACAGAAAACATTATCCACAGAACAATAGAAGTGGATAGAAAACATCGTTGCCTTCGACTTGGAAATAATACACAAAAAGGGGAAAGAAAATGTAGTTGCAGATGCACTCTCCAGAAAAGATGAAGATATTACCTCTTACTCCATCTCAGTTGCCATTCTAGAATGGTTAGATGAAATACGAAGTGAATACGCCAAGGACTCAGAAACAAGCACTATAATTAACAATTCCAATTGTGACCCCAAGTTTGAATGGAGAAACGACATCCTTTGGTATAAAGGGAGGATTTATTTGAACTCAAACGCTAAGTTCAAGGTTAAGGTAATGAATGAATCCCATGATTCACCAGCTGTGGGACATGTAGGACTCTTCAAATATTATTATAATGCAAGAAGGTCATTTTTCTAGAAGGGAATGCAAAAAGATATCCAACAATATGTTGCAGAATGAGGCAAATGCTAGAGGAACAAAAGCAATTTTTTTTTAACCACAGGGTTACTCAACCCGCTACACATTCCAAACCCGAAATGGGAAGAGATATCAATGGAATTTATCAATGGGCTACCTCCATCGGAAGGAAAAGACAAAATATTTGTAGTGGTCGATAGATTAACCGAATTTGCACACTTCATGGCAATAAGAAAAATGGACACAACAAAACAAATTGCAGATGTATTTTGCAAAAATATCTACAAATTACATGGCTTTCCAAAAGTCATCGTTAGTGACAAGCAAGTAGGAACATCACTCAATATGAGCTCATCTTACCATCCCCAAATAGATGGTTAGACTGAAGTCATAAATAAATTCTTAGAAGCATATTTACGTTGTTTTGTAACAAATAAACAAAACCATTGGTCCCAATGGTTACACTTAGCAGAATGGTGGTACCATTCAACATACAACACCTCTGCAAAAATGACCCCTTCCCAAGCTTTATATGGGTATGAACCTCCAAATTGGAAGGAGTTAGTTCTGAACAACACTAATGTTCCTGAAGTAGGGAACCAACTAGAGAAATGTCAAAAAACGATTGAATTACTCAAGGATAACTTAATCATGGCACAAAACCGCATGAGGCAACAAGCATATCAACGCAGAACTGAAAGAGAATTTCAAGTAGGAGATTGGGTGTTCATAAGACTCCAACCCTATAAACAGGTATCCCTTAAAAGTGGAGGAAAAAACAAGATGACCCCAAAGTTCTATGGATCATACCAGATTACTCAAAAGATTAGTCAAGTTGCGTATAAATTATAGTTACCTAATAAAAGTAATATACACAATGTCTTCCATGTATCATGTCTCAAAAAAATGTTGGGGAAACATCAAACAATACAAACAATACTTCATGTTTTAGATGTCGAAGGGAGGATCATTTGGGAACCAGAGGCAATCATTGCAACCTAAGAAAGAAAGCTTTGTTCTCTAACACTCAAGGAATATCTCATTAGGTGGAAGAATTATCCAGATGAACACGCATCATGGGAGACAGAACAGTTTCGTCAACAATACCCGTCCTTACCATTGCTTTAAGGACAAAGCATTCTAAAAGATGGCATCAATGTTATGTATCTAAATATTTGTGAGTCGTTAGTTTAAATATTGAATATTAAATGTAGAATTAGTTAAACTAACATAGGGTCACACCATTTCATCGAAGCAGTGTGCTTTGACCTATAAAAGGTCTTCTTCATTATTGTAAAAAATCATCATATTAATCAATTATAATTTTATTGTGGGTTAAAATGTGAATCATGTGGGTTTAGAAGTCTTTCTCTACTTTAGAAGAGGTGTGTCTAGCCTATATAGTAGTGTCTTTCCATAATCGACTCTCTTTCGGATAGAAACCATGAACCTTGATTTGAATCTTTTGATACTTTGATCTATTGTATACTTGATCTTGTAGATCTACTTGGAAGACTTTACAAAACTTCCCTTCATGTCTTGAACTCATATCTAAACATCATTCTGTATGATTGACTAGTACTTCTTGATCATATCATCCTTCCATTCTTCCTTATTGGGACATTCTTTCGCATAGTGTCCTTTCTCATCATTATTTTGCCATCAATCAAGCTTCTTCTTACTTGCATTCCTCCATAGGTGATATTTCTTCTAGAAAAAATCCCTTAAGTGAACTTGGAAGACCATTCAAATTTGTAATATATGCTTATTCTTCTTTGACATTGTCTCCAATGGCTTCTAATTACTCCTTGAGATGAGATCTCCTTGTGAAGTAACATTGAATGTTTTCTGACATTTGCATCTTCACATCCTTGAGTTGAGTTCTCAAGGTCATCTTCGTACAAGTTGTTCATTGCATCAAACATATACTTGTGATATCCAATGGAGACAAAAATACTCATCTTGGTTTTTACTATGTCCTTCTTGTGCTTTGCTTTGACTTCATCTCCCTATGGATCTGCAGCTTCTTCTTTGACATATTTCCCCATTTCATGCTTCTTTAAGTATGAGAAGCACTCTATACTTCCATGCTTAGAAGTTCTCAACTCTTTCAAGCTTGATACTGTTTGTCATCATGATAAAACTGAGAACCTAAAATGGAAATAGAGAGGATAGAATTTACCAATGAGATTGCTTCAACTTGATGCTTGCTTGAAAGTCTTCTAGAATACTTCTTCTGGTGGGCCTAGGGCTTGACAGAGAAACCCTAATTTTTCAACTTAGGTACTTTCATATGTGATTAGATATAATGATGTGCGTTCTCAAGGTGAGCTGAGCAACATACTTATTTTCCCAAAACTCTAAACATAACTAAAAAATATCTAATGCCCTAGTTTTCCCTGACAGTAGTGTTAGGTAAAAAATTGAGAATATACAAAATGAGAAACTTCTTACATAGAAATATGTGCCCTCTTAGGGTGATTTTGATAGCCCTCCTTTTTCAACTGATCGATGGAGGGAAGTTCCCGGAGCAGGAAGCCCTAGTTTTTCTACAATTTCTTACGCATAATTAACTGATCTTGTTTCTGCTATAGCTCCAAATTGTTTGTTTCTCAAGGTCTAAAACTTCGTACTGAGGTAACCTGGTATGTCTTCTTTCCAACACCATAAGTTAGAGCAGCATTGGATTCACCAAGTGGGACTTATGCGAATTTTACCAAGATGACTTATTTCATTACTTTTCAGAATAACAAACGTGTACGAACCACCATGTGTCACTGTTTCACCTTCAGGGTCTGAAACTAGGACCACAAAAAACACAGTCTGTGCCCTATCTATAACATATTGAGAAATTTCATTTGTACCTTCCTATCCCTATATATATCAATTCTCCCTAGGTCACTTGTTTAAGGTTGAATTCTGGGAGAGGCTAGAACCCTAATTTGGAGGAATCATATCTCCTAAAATATAGAGAATCTGGGGCTGAAGATAGCACACAATGTACAACAAGAGTTCCTCTTATGCATGTAAAAGTTTCATCTCCTGAACCTTCTCCAATAATTATTTATAGATAAAATTCCAATATAAATATATTTTTCCTTCTAGGTTTTTTCAAGCATGAAACCTTAATCTCCAGTAGCTGTGGTTGTAGCAGTGTTCCAGTTGCACAAAGACTTATTTCAGGTAGCTCTGATACCATGTTATAATTTATAATGGTTATACAATATCTAAGAAAATTTATCATCATAACATCATAACCATAAGCAAAGGATCACTGAAATAAAGATAGCACAACCACACAAAAGAACATAGAGATTTATCTTGGGAAACACTCATGGGGAATAAAACCCAACAAAACTTCCTCCATTTAGAATTCAACCAAGTACAGTGTAAAACCCCAACAACAAGAATAGTTTATCCTCTTCCATAGGATACTCTTTCTCTCTCTCTAGTGCAATGCTTGAGTGTAAGGTGTGTGAGAATTAGAGAGGCGCCTCACCTATTTATGTAAATTAGGTGAGTGACTCAAATAACTAACTAGGTCATCCAAGTTCTCTAATTAAGGATGACCTACCTAGGTAGACTCAAAATAACATTTATAAAATACTTTTGTGGGTACTATTTTCCCGACTTACAATGGACGTTTTACCTCGTGACTTTTAAATGACCAATTACATCAAGGACATCTCTGAAAGGAGGAATAACATCTCTGAAGGAGAATACAATAAAATTACAATAGAATATCTTCTGAAGTTACAATACTTTAACAATGATCGAGTCATGTTGTATCATTGTCAATGGTAAACCTGTAATAAAATCTATATAAATCACTTCCCATTTCTGACCTAGAATTGGAAATGGTTGCAATAAACTTGTTGGGTGATGATGCTCATCTTTCACTTGTTGATATCTCATATATTTAGATATGTACTCAACAATATATTTCTTCATTCCTGGACAAAAATATTGCTTCTTGGTTGTATCAATTGTTTTCTAGTATCCCGGTGACTAGAATATGGCATTGCATGAATATGATTCATAACAATATTTATAAACTATTCCACATTTGGAATATACAATCTAATTTTATAAATAAGAAGTTCATTGTCTACCATATGATAACCTTCATACTTATTTTCCAAATTATGTTTCTATAATTTTTTCTATTTGCACATATTGTTCACCTTCAACAATAGAGTTAGTAATCTGAACAGAAAATTCTAATGGATGTCACATGTATTGCATGCACTTTTATGTTGAGTGCATCAACCACTTTATTTTATTTCCCTTTTATGTGTTTGATCTCTAAACCAAATTCACAAAAAACTCCAACCATCTAGCTTCCCTGGGATTTAATTTTGGCTTCTTAAATAAGTATTTTAGACCACAATGGTATATTCTAAGCTCGAATTTCCTACCCATTAAATAATTCCTCCACATTTGTAATGTTTGAACCATGGTAGCAAGTTCTAAATCATAGGTAGCATAACAATTTTCGTGCTCTTTTAGATTTCCTGACTCATAAGAAAAAAATGACTTTCTTGCATGAGGACTCTTTCGGTTCCCTGTATACATGCATTGGTACACACCATGAAATATTTTTCTAGGTCTACAATTTTCATAATTGGGGCACTTATGAGAAGCTTCTTCAACAACTTGAAGCTTCTTTCAAATTTTAGTGTCCATTAAAATCCCATACCCTTCTTTGGAAAATAAGTGATGGGGTGAGCAACCTTTGACAATATCTCAATGACCAACAAGACCCATAAAAGATATCACATCTGTCACATTCTATGGAGCCGTCCAATTCATTATGGATTCAAACTTCTTGGGGTCCACTACTATTCTTTTATTTGAAATAATATGACCCAAATAATGAATTTTATTTTTATAGAAACCACACTTACTTCTCTTTGCATATAGATGGTGCTTTCTCAACACTTTCAAATCCATCCTCACATGCTCTTCATGTTCCTCTTCATTCTTAGAGAAAATAAGAATGTATTCTAAAAACACCAACACAAATCTATCCAAATACTGGTTGAACACGTTATTCATGAGGCACATGGAAGTAGTTGGCACATTTGTGAGACCAAATGGTACAATTATAAACTCATAATATCCATATCGTGTTCTGAATGTTGTCTTATGGATGTCTTCTTATTTAATTTAGACATGATGGTACCCAGACCTCAAGTCAATATTTGGGAATGTGTTTGCATATCTTGTTTGATCAAAGACATCATCAATTCAATACAATGGGTACTTGTTCTTTACTACCACTTTGTTCAGTTGCTTGTAATCAATACACATTCTAAGTGTGTCATATTTCTTTTTCACAAATAGCACGAGTGCTCCCCGTGGAGAAACACTTGGCCTAGTATATTTATTTTCTAATAATTCTTGCAATTGCATTGTTAGTAGTAACAATTATGGTGCACTCATTATGTAAGGTGTCTTAGAAAATGGTGCATCTCTTGGTACAGATCAATTGTGAAATCAATGTCCCTCTTTGGAGGGATTCCAGGAATCTCATCAGGAAACACATCCCTAAATTCTTGAAAGACTTGATAATCCTCCAACATTAGAACTTCATTTTCTATTATACATTGTACATGGGCTGCATAAAATTGGCATCCTTTTCTACAAGAAATTACCTTTGTAATTACCTTCATTGCCCTTGGGTTTTCTTCTTCATCAATGCACACAAAGGTTTTGTTATATGAGTTAAGTTTCACTTTGTGCACTTCCAACTAGTCCATTCCAATCAAAACATCATAGTAACCAAGTGGAAAAAATATTCACATTTTCTCAAGTGAAGATCCCACCCATTTTTTATGGACATTTCTACACCTTCTCACTAAATTTCCTCTTGGTTCTATTGGCTAGTTGAACCATCCATGATTTACTATGGATTATTTTATTAAAAGCACAATTCTCAACATAGTTAGTAGATCCAGGGTCAATCAAAATATAAATATATTGCTTCTCAATATTCACTTCAACCTCAACCATATCTAATTGATGGTCTTCTTGAAATTCCTATAGCATATATTTTAGGGACTTTCCTTGCCACTTGACCCATAATTTCAACCTCTTTGATGTTAGGAACTTGCTTGACACCCCTATTTTGGTGTGAATAGTTTCTAAAATCTATTTTGGCATGTATCCCATGATCCTAGTTGGTTTAGTCACACTCTATGGTGGTTTCCTTTGTTGATTTCTAAAATGAAGAGGCTTGAACGCCTTCTTTGTTTGATCAAACTTATCATTTTTCTTTTCTTTTCATACCTTATGGAACTATGTTCTGCTTTTCTTTTGATCATAGCAATGATTATCCCTCCTTATGGTTTCATCTATAGTTTGAGGCTCATCAAACTCAATTTGGTCCTTGTTGGGATAATATAATCCACTTATAAAACGTTGGATTTTGACCTTATCATCTCTGATATATTTGAAACAACCCAACAACTCCAAGAATTTATTGGCATATTCCTGCATGGTCATTTTCCCCAATTTCAACTCATGGAACCCTTTTATTTTTCCATCATAGTACCTATCAGAGAGGTATTTTTCTTGAATTGCTTCCATATGATCTTCCTTTCATTGATCTTATTCACTTATATAAGTTGATTCCACCATATAGATGTTCTTCCATTTATATTGAAAATGGCTACTTTTTCCTTCATGTTTCCCGAGTAGTATTTGACTTGGAAATATTTCATCATCCCAAGAACCCAAGCCTCAACTTCTTGACCAGATTTTAATACACCATAAAATGTAGGAGGTTTTTGCTTCCTAAACTCTCCATGTGAGTTGTTCTTGAAAATCCTCTTCATCTTATTCCCATGAGATGAAGATCTTGAACCTTCAATGGAATCTCTAGAGTCAAAAGACTCACTAGAAGATATTTTTGGAGTATATGTCATGTCTCTAGAAACTCTTCTTGAGCTATGAGACCTCTTGTGAGATTGTCTCCTTGAGCCACTGCCACTCTTTTCATCAATTTTCAAGTGCTAACATGGATTAATATTCTTGTTAATGTCTATTACTATTTGGATCACAACTACATTCAGTTGGTTCGATTCTTCATGGTATCTCATCATCCTCTCATTATCTACTTCGTGGCTTTGTAGTTCCATTCTTAGGCTTCTCAAGGTTTCTGCAACGTCTAATGGATTTACTTGCTTTCTTCGTCCATTGGATTCCCACATTTTCACATTATCATAAATAAATAAAAAATTATTTCCTCCATTTACAAAATATCTGGGTTGTGTAACAAGTGGAAATTTGTTTCTCTAATAGATCTATAGATTCAACATTTCCCAAATTTCCTTAAAGCAGATTACTAATCCCGTTGATAGAACACATATTTATATCATGGTTCTGTTAAATTACTCTAACAATTTAAAAATATTCTTATTAAAATGGTTATGGGTACTTCCTATGCATCTCTAGTTTTCTATCTATAATTGTGGATTATGGCCCATAAAGGCCTAATGTTGCAACCAATAGCTCTGATACCACTATGTCTCATCCACATCCATCAATTGAAATAATTGGAGGGAAGATTTACAAATCATGGGATTCTAAATTTCACCCCATGGCATAAAACCAAATTCATAAAGAATGAAATGTGTGCAGATGCATAAATAAAAACACATGAACCAACTTGCATATGAAACATAATCAACACAAGCATGAAATAAAACCATTGTACATTGAAACACAAACAGAATATTAATCTTTAAACAAATAAGATCCAAGCAAATGGTTATGTAAGAGAGATTTCCACCCAACCATAGGCTCTCTATCTAGAATATAGTCTTTCTGCTGAGAGACCACCCGTAAGTTGGGTTATGAGGCCAGGGTGAAGGGAACCCCTACAGGCTTCTCTATCTCAACCCACATACCATTCTACTTTGTATGCTTAACCAAATTATCATACAAATCTCTATAGGAATATCATCAGCCATCACATCCTTAGATCTAATAACGCATGGATTGAACAACACCCTTTTGGATCAACAATTCAGCGATCCACAATTCCCTTGGGTAGTCCATCTTTCCAACTGCTTCTAGTGTGTGAAGAGGAGTCCAACTTGATGTATGCTCTTGGAGAACCACCTGTAGCCTTAATTTGCGGCTTCTTAATCATTCTATAGTAGTGAAACTCAATGGGTGCAGGTCCCTGGTTTTCCCGACCTCTATTTTCACCTACAACCATATAATTTCTCACAAATCTACAACTTTGTCTCTAAATTCAAATTTATAGGTATGCACAGTTTGGTAGTTGGTAATGAACAACAAAATGACAATTCTCTGCAGTGTAGAAATCTTCTAGTAAAAATATGCATAGTGAATCATGGATGGTAGACTCCAAAAAGATGAGAGAATGGTGGAAAAGACAACTGACATAACTTTTGATTATGGAAGAGAGAGGACTCTTAAAGATATCACAGAAGTATAATCATCCCATGCTTCCATAATTACACAAGAATACTTTCCCCACCAACCTCACACATGCATTCAATGATTGGGTGAAATAGTAAAAAAGAAGTAATTGACTCATTTAAAGAGAATGGAAGAAAATGGATGAGTTCTAATTCTGACACTTGGAAATAGAGGATTAATATCCCAGAGATTTCATCTTCCCCAACAGTGGAATCATATCCCCTCTAGTGCTCTTTACACAACCATCTTGGACCATTTTATTATTTTTCAACATAATATTTACATAGCATGCGAATTGGCATGATCATCCAACCACAGGGTCCATAATTAAATATTTGCATCATACATGTCTATATATTCACTAGTTGGTCCCTAGACTTGAGATTTGCACTAGGAATCCATACTAGCATATTTACATCATTTACATGATTTGATTTAATATATTCCAAGTCAAAACTAGGGATATTGCATATACTCGTCACATTTTAATTTTGTGCTTGCAGATGGGACATGAAATTATGGAACTAAATGAATTCAATCAACAAATTTTTTTAAATAACTCACAGAAAATATCCCCTAAAGATGATGAAGAGATGAGGGGTGGAAGTAGCTTGAGCAACTACAACAGTTCGAGCGATAAAGAATGATCAATACATTTGAATGTTATTACTCCAAGTTGTATATTTTGGAATTTTTATCTATGAAACCCAAACATTCTATTTAATCTAGATGTATCATCCCAGTTGGATGAGGATAAGTTATCAATAATTGTAACAATGTCAAAAAGACATTTTGATTATCGAGGACCTTTATGTTGTCTCATATTTTGGATTCTTATATGTATATAATAAAATGGTTTTCTTCTTCTACTACATTCTCTAATGTCATAAATGTTATATTATTGATTAAATATATGAATGGTTTACATTGTGACTGGGAGCAAAGGTGTAATAAACATGCTTATCAAAACACAGTAATTAAAATATAAAAAATAATATTATTAAAAATTATTTGATTTTTTATGATTAAGTCAAATGCTAAATGAATTATTTACATGGTTACAATGAACAGATGTGTAATCGTCTTAGATATCCAAACGTAATAAATAGTACAATATAAAATTAAATATTATTATAAAAAAAATTGTTCTCAAATGATTAATTGAAAATGTGTAAACATAAAAAAGAAGAAACTATATTTGCATGTTTGCGACATGTAAAAATTTACCATTGAACCATACACAATCTATTTATTTCAACTAGTGAGTGCATTTTATTTGTTTCCATGAACCAAGGCCTACTCAAATTTTATCCATCTATTCTCTTTTACATAACAAATGCATCAGTGCTCTGTAAATATCATAAACACTTATGCACTTTTTAAAACATAAGCACCGATGTTTTTTTTCCAAACTATACGCATCAATGCTTATTTGGGATAATTGTTATCATGTAAAATGACACTTCTCCGTCTGAGTACTGACATCCAATGTGTCAGAACACAAAAGGACAAATTGGATTGAAGTATCCAAAACACTATAGATAGAAATGACCTTTGATACAACATCACCTTACCAGCTGGATATATTTTTGTTTGGACATTAGGGTTGAATACACAACTATTTGCATAGCAACCCGCATATCACACGCGAGTATGTGCATTGCAAATCATGTATGCATTGCACCCGTGGGTTTCCTTAAAGCAAGGTGTGTATCATACACGACTTTCCTATATCAATAGTCGTGTATGGCTTAATTTGAAGTTAAAAATGTAAAACATGATTAGTTGATGATAGTTGAGCCCTTAATCATAACTATCTTAGCTTCCTCAACCATCTCAACCTTCGAAACCTCTCTCTTTCCTCATGTATAAATAGAGGGTAGGGGTTGAGGCTAATCAATCATATTTGATAGAGAAAAGTTATGTTGGTGGTATGCCTTCATACATCTTGGAGTAGCAGAACTCAATGTCGTTGGTTTGCAGAGGAGTCCTTGTCTAAGAAGTTGGGTTGTAATCTAATCTCATTTGTTTATCAATAAAGAAATTTCTTCTTCCAATATTTTGCACTCTTTTATATTGTGATTTATGAATTATATTATTATGAATATTCTATTTCATTAACCATTGATAGATAATCGTGTTCTTCGCAGGTGATTGGAGATACCCTGGAGGCTATGGAAGTAACTTGAAGAGGAGAAGAAAAGCTAGGATCGACTGTCATAAACAAGGTATGCCCAATTTTCTTCATATTCCTATTTCAATTTCAAAAATGGTTGATTGTCTGCAAGATAGTTTGTAAGTTGGTAACCCAAGAGGCCCTATGTTATAAGGGTGTGTTTTCCTGAACAACAGAACTGGTGACTCAGTTGGGGAGTCTAGCCTATTGCAGGTCCTCTCCGTAGGCTCCCTGACCAGTCTTTTCTCTTTTTTATTCTGGGTGTGATTTGTTCTGTTTTTCCTTTGACTTTCAATTTTTCATGTTCAGGGCCTTCCTGTCTGTACTTTTTTTTTTTTTTTAAATTGGCAGCATATGCGGGTTGTCTTGTTAACAGTCGTGTATTCCTCTNTCCTTCTAGACAATCACATATAATACATGGGTTGTATTTACAACAATCATGTATTCCTGTATCTTTCTCTGAGTTCATAGGGTTCTTGCTTGTCCCTATTTTTGTGTCCTCTCAGATGCTTGTGGAAGGTTCTGTTTTTGACACGATACTGTAAATCTCAAGTCTGTACATTTCATAGTTTACTTGATTTTTCAATTCCTTGAGTGCTTTTGTGTTTGAATTTCTTCATTGTCCTCCTACTTGGCTCAGGTCTGATTGCTTGTGTGTGTTAGGTCATTGATCAGTCCTTGGAAACATTGCATGCTTTGTACAACTGTTTATGGTACGAGAAAGTCATTCTTTCCTTTTTTGGATCTATTAATATTTGATTGGATAGTTCCACCAAGTGTTGGTTTTGTGCATTTTCTTCCTGTTTAGGTGAAGTGTCTTATTATAGGGCCTGTTTCAATAATTTGTTACTATATGCTTAGATTGTTCAAACTTACTCAAGTTTGCATTTAGTTGCATTATAATTTTTGAACTTTTTTTTAAAGAAAAGACAAAAAATAATTGCTTTTTTATATACTTTTTGCACTAGGTTGCATCTGGTGTTCTTTTCGTTATTTTTCAAGAAAAAAAGAAAAGAAAAATGAAGTCTTGTAGTTTCTCATGCTTTGTTTTAAAAGAAATTCATTAGCTTTCATTTTACAAGAAAAGAAAAGAAAAAGTTGGCATTGTAGTTGCATTTTGCTTTGAAAATCTAGTTTTACATCATTTTTGCTTTCTTTTTCCAAGTCTATAACACCATACAGTTTAATACCATTACCTATGACTAAAAAAAACCATTGAAAAAGAACGTTTAATTAAAATTTTACTAGTAAGTTTCTTTTTTTAGGCTCATACACCAACTAGTTCAGGCTAGGCTTGTGGAATAGGGAGTTTTTAACTTTCCATAAGTATTTAGCTTCAGACGTAGTTGGTGTTTCACTATGTAAATCATCCTCTACATGAGACCATCTGGAAATATCCTCTCACGCAGGATTTAAGCACGAGGCCACGTGAGGACCTTGATTGGGGAGATAACCCTCTGATTCCTTGTTCGAGCGTAGATCATGATTTTTATGCATTTGGGGATCTTGTCAATACCACCTCTTGGGCACCGTACGGTTCCGTTGTTGATAGGGTTTCGGATTTTTCTACCCTTCCCATGCATAAGGATTAGGGTTGTGACTATTTCGCCATACTCTCAGTGTAGTTGCGATAGCATTTATTCTCTTAACACAAGTAATAATGAAAGGCTATTTCTGGCTTACCTTGGACAGACTTGGAAGGTAACCCCAGTAGATAGTTTGGGAGGGCAGTTGAGTGCTTCCTCTACTTGCACCTAAAAAAATATTCACGGGACTCCAAGTAACCATCTATTATTTCTTCATTGGTTGGACCTGGGCCCTAATCATCCTAGGATTTCCTTTGGAAGGAATATCTTATACCTGTTGTGTCTATATGGATTTAGGAAATTTTTAATAAGTGTTGTTTGGTTTTGTCTGTATTTAGTTGGCCTTTAGGTGTGTGTAAGTCAAATTTTTAGGTATGGAGGACCAACCTCTTCGTAGGTCAATAAGGTTGCAAAACCTTCCCCCATTTGATACAGTGGAGCCTCCACCACCCCCTCAAAGGTGCAGAGACTAGATACTAACAATCCATTCGAACCAGTAGGAGTTAGCGAAGTTCCAGGTGAACTAGAACTTAGGACTAATCAGGAATATACAACTGCAGTAGAGATTGAATACTTGCAGGGTGATGATTTTGTAAGGAATTTTAACCCACCTATGAATAACTTAAACAATCATGTGATCATCTAAGTTCTCCCTTTCATTTCACATGTGATTGGTGTTCCTATGAGCGGAGTTATGGCTAGCTCTGGAGAGGGTATTTCTATCCCCACTTTAGCCATGTTGGCTAGAGCAGTGCCACCTCCCCCGGTTGGTACTTCAATACCAAGTGCATCTACTACACCTTTGTCACCAAGTAGTCAAGTGGTCCAACCACTGACTTCCTCCAATGTAGTAGATCCTTCTAGTGGGGTGGTCATTGGGATTCTTAATGCACCTTTTGCTTCCCCCTCTTTCATGCATACTTCTCAGAGTGGTCCAAGTGGATCCTCCTTGTTTGTCTAGGGTTTCTTGTGGAATGGGGGCACATTTCCCCATCCACTCCTTATGTAGGTCCTACACCTGAATATGTGGGCATGCAGTTTGGAAACAAAAACGCTCATTAGAGGAAATTTCAACTCAAAATGGGCCCTTTAACTCTAATTCACATTCCATGTCATCATGTGTTAGCCAATGAAATTTATTTAAATTTGAAATACTATATAGGTCTGTTGGTCTTCTCTGGGCAGACCCGGTTTTACTTTATTGTACCAACAAAACCCCTAGCTCACTGGCCCTTTTGACGACAGACCGCAGAACGGCCTGAAGTCTCACCTGAAGTGATCCTAGATGGGGTGGATGAAGAATCAGGTTTCCTCAACCAGGTTCTGCAGCATCCTAGGTTCTCTGACTCTACTTAACCAGCTGAATCTCTCAGCAAGGGTTGTTTCTCTCTTTATAGCTAACTCTGCTATGGGACTGATTCTTATCGCATCATAGCTTCTAGGGCGTTGCACGAACCTTCCCTTCTACCCAACTCTTAACCTGCGATATCCCACACCACAGCTCCCCCGACAGTGCGATATCGCCCTTTCTACACTATGATATTTCCTACAATAAGACTCAATATACTCATCAACTCTCAAGGTCCAGAGGCTTCCTTTCTGGGTATAATAGCTCAGTTAACCTTCATTAAGGTGTTAAACAACTCACTTAAGCTTCTACAGTTTAACATGCTTAACATCAATTACACTCAACTCGCTGAACTAAACATACAGAAGTCACTTAACACAGTAGCTGCTACTGTCGTGAGTCAAGCATTGATAACTCATATACAGAGTACTCGACACATTCAACTTGCATTTGAACTTCTATGTTACTGTAAACTGAAGGATAACATACATACATTCATTAACTGATAAGCAAAGTTCATGTAATAGATAACAGATAGCAAATAAGTAGAGCACAATCACATGAAACAATCACACAACACACGGATGTACGTGGTTCACTTCCGGGGGGGAAGCTACGTCCACGGGAACTATGTTTATATTATATCTTGAGAGAGTAACACAGTTCTGTTGCAACCTCTTATGCAGCTTGAGATCTTCTGGGAAACTCCATGCACACAGCTGGGAGCCCTTCTCTCTTAGATCTCTTCTCTTCCTATATTGCTTTCTTCTTACAATATACTCTTTCTCTCTCTCTCTCAATCCCTGCAGATTGTTACATTCAGGCTCAAGGAGCCGACCACTAGTTATCGTAAGATAACTAAAAACTTAAAGATAGAACTAGAGCTCGACTCTTCCTCAATGTCTTACTATACTGACAACAACAGTTACAACCTTATCAGCCAACTATCTAACTAGCTAGCTAACCCTTCATAATACAAAATACATGCTTAAATAGGTGGCCCGGAGGTCTCACCGTGATACAAAACTGTGGGCCTATCCCAATAGTAACCCAAAACCCTAACTATGACATTCGGCCTTTCTGTACTTTGTACTGTCGCTTTACCAGTCACACCGCAGCTTCCTGCAGTCTTCCACGATTTTCGGCGCTGATCGTGGGTATGCGCACCGCTTCCTCAGTCACTCCCCTTCTGTCCTTTGTCTTTAATACCTTAGCCCGTTGCTCCTTCTTCCTTTATGAGGGTAGCTGAGCCCTCTTGTCATCGCCGCTGCCTTAAATGTAGTGGTTGAGCTCTCTTCTCGGTCGCTTCAAGTACTATTTCCCTTTGACTTTCTTGTTCCAACCGCTGCGATTTTCGGCCCACGATCCACGGCGGGAAATGAACTATGGGGTCGTACCTTTATCACATTGCCAAAATTGTCTTTCCTCCAAAAATTGTCCATCTTCTACCAAAAATAGCAGCTTTTCCTGTAGCTGCGGGACCCTACTCCAANAACTATGGTGTCGTACCTTTATCACATTGCCAAAATTGTCTTTCCTCCAAAAATTGTCCATCTTCTACCAAAAATAGCAGCTTTTCCTGTAGCTGCGGGACCCTACTCCAACAGTCCCCTAACACTTACTTATGGCTCATCCCCGAGCCACTGACATCTGATTTCTTTTGTTGTAGCATCTCCTTGGCTTCCTGCGAAGTCTTTGTGAATATCTCCTTGAGTCATGCAATATCTTTGCCCATATCTTCGACACAGTCTTGTGCCGCTTCAAGCATGACTTGAGTAATCATGGGGTCTTCTGTGCTATCAATTTCACTCTTGCTTGCAGTGAACTCCTTGACCTTCTGCTCAACCGCATCGACCAGCTCTATGATTTGTTCTTGATATGGTTGAAGCATATTATTGAATTGTATGTCTTTTTCTTGCAACTGCTGCACTTCCTGTTTCAAACGATTCATCTCTGTCACCTTCTTCATCTTTGCAAGAGCTCCTAAGCTCTTGACTTCTTCCTTTATTGCTGCTATTGCATTCTCCATGTTCTGGATGCTCTGCTGCAAATCCAGTCTATCTGGGAGCTCTTCTAGTTCCGACCATGTCTTCATTGCATCAGCTAGCAATGACTCTGCATCATTTATACGACACTTCATCTGCATTGAAGTGAGTCTAAAGGCCTGTGCCCTTGATTTCTTGTCTTCCTCAGGAATGCCTGGTGTTCGAGCCTCAAGCTCAGCAATCTACACCTTGTGGTCTTCCTCCATTTTGGCCATTGTCTCTTCCAGAGCCTTTGCTCTATCTGCAATTCTTCTTACTTTCTGCATTAGAGGCAAGAAAAATTCTATGTCACACTAGAGTAACTCCAATGCGATGTTCTGTAGGACCTGACTGAGATCCTATTCTCTTTCTTCATATACTCTTAACTCCTCCGCCTTTGTCTGAAAGCCTGTGGTGAGCTCTGCATTCTGTTGTCTCAGCTGAGTGTTCTGGTTATAAGTCGCAAGCTCTCTATCCCTGAGCTCTGCAGCTATCTGCTGCTAGATCATCTATAGTTGATCAACAGGGAATTATGCTAGATTAACCTCGACATGTTGTCTAACCTGTATCTGCACATCAATCATCAAAGCAGGGAATCAGATGCTCCCTGACGGTATCAGAACTGTATTGGTGCGATCCTCTGCAAAGAATTCCTCACGGGAAATCGATGGTTGTGAGCTTTCTCCTACTGTCGCCTTGACTAGCTGAGTCTGCATCATGGAAGTCTTCTCAGTTAGTGCTTTCAACTCCAGAAGCTGCTTATCTATCGTGCTCTGCAGCTTGTCCTGCGATGTCTGCATCGCCTGAAATGAGTCCCACATCTCCTCCTTCAATCTCGCTACGATGAGGTCATAGTCATCTTCTGTTAGTGTGGTCTCTGTAGTTGGCTTTGAGGCTTTGAATTTTTTCCTCTTTGGTGCCAGTGGTGGCACGTCTACTAGATCTTTCCTCTTTTGCGCCCCTGGTGGCACTTCTACTGCATCTTTCCTCTTGACACCCACCTGACTTTTTCCTTTGTCTAGTGGATCTATCGGTGCGGTGTTTGCTGGTAGATTTCCTGCTGTGGAATCTTCTAATGCCTTGTTCCACGCTTCATCAAAATCTTTGATGACATCTTCTATGTCCTGCGCTGTCATCCTGAACAATCCAATAGCCAAGTCATCCATTCTAAACCCTTTAGGCTTCAGATAGATTGTATGCCTGTCCGCAATGAAATCAAGCCGATTATTATACATGTCAACAACCTCTGTGTTGATCCGCGGTGTCTCCTGGATGACTCGCTTCAACATCTTATAGTATTCATAGAATACTATCATATTGAGCTTTTTCTTGGCTGGGCTGTTGCTTTCCCATAAGTTTGCATAGCGTGCGCCTCTGCACTCTCCGCCTCCTAGCTGTAGAAACTGGGTATGGGGCAGATCTCTCCACCTGACAAATGCACATAATATAAGCAGCCATGAGAAATGGAAGGGGTGGTTTGGCTCGTCCTGCGCTGCCAAACAATTTGCAAGAAAAATATTTAGTAAAAACAAACACCAATTAAATTGTTCACCTTCTGCGACCTGCACGACAAGGTGAATTACTAATCCTGTGACTTCTTTCGGGAAAACTTTGGTTTATAGTCTTCCTGCAAGCAGACTGGCTGTAAATCTGAGTGTATCATCTGCTAATGCTGTGAGGTCATAAGCCCGACCTCCTCTCTGTAGCTTATACTTGTTAACTAAAAGAGGTGGTAGCTTAGTATCCTTGCTTTTCCCTAATATATGTGTCTGAGGGTCCTTACTGCTCTTGGATAGCTCGGTGATGCAGTGTATCAAATCGACGTTCAGGTCAACCCTCTTACCCAGCCAGAGGTAACCTCCATGTACACAGGAAAGTAGCACTCGCACCACAGCATTAACCTCTGCACCTCGTCCAAAATGTGGTATTTTCAACATATTGAGCAAGCCTGACTGCTCAAGAATTTGAACATGTTCCATAGGAACAAACTCATCTGCATCAGTCCTCGGGTTCCTCTGAACCATAAGATACTGATCCGGCCGAAACTGAGGATATGTCTTACTGTCTCCAAGGTTATAGTCTATAAATTTGAGAGCAGGGACATATCCTAACAGTTCTCCATCTTCCTTTACGCGAGGATCAATCGGCGGTAGCAGAATGGGAAACTTAGCACCCTATAAAATGGTTACCTCTTGTGCGTCCTCGACTCGTGGAGAAATGTATACTGTTTCCACATGAACTTCTTCTTCCTGCTCTGGGCTGGACTCTTCTACTATCTGAGCTGGATTCTTCATCCTTGGCGTCTGCCTGACCTATGGTGCACCTAATTTCACAATCCTGGGCGGCGTCGTCATAGCAGACTCGAGGCCACCATGCTTGAATCGTCGCACGACATCTTCTAAAGGTTCCTTCTCAGACATAAACCGCCCAGTGTGATACTCAGGACTGGTAATGGCTGCAAAAATGGGGAAACCAGCACTCTATAACTGGAGTATCTCTGCACAGGGAAAACTCTACAAATTACTCTATAACTCTCAGAAATCGCAAAAGTAACCCTTCTGTCTGAATAATCTATGTATTTATAGTGAATGTGGTAATCTCTGAAGCAACGGTCACTTAGGCTAGACCCGTTGGCGGCATTTATTGCATGGACAAGACAACACCCCGCACCCCGCTCCTCATTAATTGCTGAAAACATGTTCAAATTTCCCTCAAAAATTGCGATCAAGTGGCAGTATCGACCATGATTTACCAAATCTCGGACAATCATTGTACTGTTTCCAAATCTAGGGCAATGTATACTTGTCATATCTAGATTAATTGCTTGTTAGAGATGAAGTGACTGGCCCTCTTTCCCTTTAAAAAATCGTCTTAATTGCATGGGGAACATCGCCTCGCTACGATGTCACATCGCATCGTCTTTAACCAAAAAGTTGACGTGAACTCCGCAATGTTCAAAAACTCCGCAATCGTCCTATGACTTGTGCAAAATAAACTTTCCTGCTGCGATTCCTCCTACTTAGAACTTTTTCAGCTGGTGTAGACTAGTTATGGGTGCGATGCCTCCTTTCAACTACACTGGACATCTGCACCACTTAATTCTCTGAGTTAGGGCTGGGAGGTGGAGTGGCTATCACTATAAAGCTTAAGCCTACTTCCATTAATCAAAGTAGGAACAAGCTCCCCGTTCAGTTTACTGAGCTGAACAGCACCTCCGTTTGTGACTTGCTGAATCTGATATGGCCCCAACCAAAGTGTCTTGAACTTCCTTGGAAACTTAACAAACTTGCTGTCATAAAGGAGCACTAGGTCTCCTGTCTGAAAAATCTTGCTCTTGATGTGCCTGTCATGCCAAGCTTTTTCTCATTCCTTCTGCACTTTTTGATGAAATCCTGCGATGAATCTGTCTTCTTCTAAGGAAAGCAGCTACGCTAATCTTTCATTCATCGTATCTGTATCAACTATCTTAGTAATTTGAGCAATTCTTAAAGTGGGAATAATATATTCCATAGGAATAACAGCCTCTTGTCCATACACCAAGCTGAAAGGCGTGTGTCCTGTAAGTTTCTTGCACGTAGTCCTATAAGCCCATAACACAGCATTAACCCTGAGGTCCCAATCATCTCTTTTTTTGTTACAGATCTTAGTAAGAGCATTTTCTAGAATCTTGTTAAAATCCTCCACCATACCATTAGCTTGTGGGTGGTAGGGAGTTCTCTTATGATGATGTATTTGAAATTCCTCTGTCAAGGCCTCGATAGTGCGATTCAGAAAGTGTGTGCCTTGATCACTCATCAAAATTGCTGAACATCCAAACCTACTTATGATGTTTTCAAAAATGAACTGTGCAGTTGTAGCAGCATCACAATTCCTTACTACTTTGGCCTCTTCCCACCTAGTGAGGTATTATGTTCCTGTGATGATGTATCTCGCACCAGTTCGCTTCCCTGGTGGGTTGATAGGACCCATGAAATCTATAGCCCACTTTTCAAATGCCCGTAGCGTAATCTGTGGTCACAGTGGCATTTCATCTCTCCTCAAAGATTTTCCTACCCTCTGGCAGATATCGCAGCATCTACAAAACTCCTTAGTGTCTTTATGCAAAGTAGGCCACCATAATCCTGCAGCTAGAATTTTCTGAGCAGTCGGCTTTCCTGTGAAATGTCCTCCTGCGATACCTGAATGTGCTTCTCTGATAATGGCCTCTTTCTCATGTGGCATAACGCATCTGCACAGGACTTCATCTGGACCTAACTTATATAAATGTCCTGCGATCAAAGTGAAATCTGCTGCTTTAACAACTAACTGTTTCTTTTACTGCTTAGTAAACTCAACTGGTGCCCACCCTGTAGTGAGAAAGTGAATAATATCTACGTAATACTCATCTATGATTTGGATAGAGAACAATTGCGCATCTGGAAAATTATCTTCTAAATTACTTGGTTCTTCTCCTGAGTCTATCCGCGACAGGTGATCGGGTCCAGAATTCAATCTCCCTGGTTTTACAATAATTTCAAAATCATACTCTTGAAATAGGAGTAACCATCTGCAGATCCTTCCCCCTAACACTGGCTTATTGACCAAATACTTTAAAGTGGAATAGTCAGTGAACATCTTGAATGGGGCACCCAACAAGTAGTGCCTAAACTTCTGTAGAGCATACACCATAGCTAATCCTTCTCTTTCTGTAGTGGTGTAGTTCTTTTCTATGGTAGATAACTTTCTGCTTGAGTACGTGATAGGGTGATCGATACCCCCTTCTCCTGGCTGTGTTAAGACAATCCCCAGTGCGATGCCAGATGCATCCACATGTACATGAAATGGCTTGTTCCAATCTGGAAATACTAATATGGGTGCTATAACCATCTTCTCTTTAAGATTGTATAAACTTTGCTGGCATTCCTCATTCCATAGGAATTTCACTTATTTCTTTAACAGGTTTTCCATAGGTGCTATGATCTTTGCATAGCCCTTGATGAATTTTCTATAATACCCTGTATGACCAAGCACTGTCCTCAATTGCTTGACTGAGTTGGGTGCTGGGAGATTTACAATGATGGCAATCTTTGCAAGATCTACCCTCAATCCTTGTCTGCAAACAATATGACCCAACAAAATACCAAATGGTGCACAGAATATACATTTCTTCAAGTTAAGAGAAATCTGATATTGCCTACATTTCTCTAACATGAGCCTTAAATATCCTATATGCTTTTTGATTAATCCAAATACAGTCCAATAATCAAAATAGACTTCTAAGAATTTATGGATGTATTCCTTAAAGACAGCAACTACTACTCTAGAAAAAAAAGCTGGTGCATTTTTAAGACCAAAGGGCATTACCGTATACTGGAATGAGCCCCATTCTGTCACAAAGGTGGTCTTATGTCGATCCTCTGGATGGATTCTTATCTAGTGATAGCCTGAAAAGCCATCAGTGAATGGGTAGATCTCCTGTCCTCCCACATTGTCTAAAACTTCATCAGTAAAAGGTGTCGAAAATGGGTCATGAAGTGATGCGTCGTTGAGTTTGTGCAAATTGACACAAATCCTGATTTCTCCTTTAGTTTTCTTTTCCTACACAACCATGGGACTAACCCATTCACTCTCTTCTACTGACTCAATGATGCTTGCTGCTAGCATCTTATCAATCTCATCTTTAACTTTTTCTTTATAACGAGGATTTAATCTGTATGGACGCTGCTTAACTGGCCTAGCATCCTCTTTCAAAGGTATCCTCATGACTCCCAAATCTCCTACTATTCCCTTCATCTCTATAAACTTAGTGGGAAATAAGTCCTGATAGTCATGTAACAGATCTGCGATGTGTCCTACCGTTTCATCATCCCAATAGTCTCCAATAGAGGCAAACTTTGGTTCTGTTTCTGTGCCAATATTGATCTTTTTAATATTAATAGGCTCTGTGACAGCTGGAATCTCTAGCTTTGGTCCATCATCTTCGCGAGTCCCTTCTGACTCTAGAATGTTGATACTGCGAGGATTCTCATCCTCGTCACCTGGATCTTCTGCGAAGTTGTAACACTCTAGCGCATGTTCTAACTGGATGGCCCAATCAGACTGAGCATACACTGGTAGGGTACAGTCATCAAATATCTTAGTCTTTATAATCTCTAGGGCCTGATCAATGCTTGGATACTCAAATTCAAAAGTGAAAGCGAGTAGAAAGTTGTCTATCATAACTGGCCATGTAATCGTTCCTCTGCACAACTCTGTCTCAGTGTACCAATTCCTTGGGACTGTGTCTAAAGTGTGAATGAATAGGTGAACCCATTTATCCTCTGGAATGTCTGACCAATTCTGTTCACAAATCTTAATATGTGACCTGGGGTCACTTTCTCCTGTATATTTTTGCTGGAACCGCTCCTTGTCAATAGAGAATCTGATCACCATCAATCTCTTAAAATCATCTCATGATGCAATATTTTCTTTATGTGCATGCCACCATCTTGCAGGTGTGGCTCTTACTGCAAGGTCAATAGCTGCCATCCTCTGCTCATGAGGGATTTCCTGCTCAAACTGCTGTAAAAAGTCTTTGACATCTGCTAAGCCATCAAACGATAGAATATCCTTAATCTCTGTTCCAATCCATCGCAGTGACTTAGTCATAAATGCACATCTGTGAGCTGAAACTTCATAAAGTCTATTCTACCAATTTTCTAAACCAACATCTGAATCCGATGCGCATGAGCTGTTGCATCGCCAACTAATATTTCCTTCTGCGGTGGGATTGATATAATCACTCTGGTTAGTAGTCATCTGATAGAGGCTCTCCATATTACGCACCTCTTCCTCTGCTCTGATAGGTTTAATGTATCGGGGACCGTGAAAAGGATCCAATGGTGCGATGACTCGAATCTATTTATCCTCAAAGGTCATTTTTCTTTTCTTCAAATCGATAACAACCATGTTTTCAAATGCCCAATCGATACCTAATAAAGCTGGATACGGTCTGCTATCGTGAATAATTTCTATGACTTCAAAATCTGCGAAGCTGCGAATTCCATCAATATCAACTGGTACTTGCGGTAATCGGCCTAGTGGCGATACCTTCTGTTGATTGGCTAATCGTAGATGGATAGGTGATCTAGCTAACTTAGGGCTACCCATTTGTTCCCATGTCTGCCTAGTAAGAACATTTACCTCTGATCCTAAATCTAGGATTACCTCATCCATGTCAAACTCTCCAATTTGTGTTGTGAGTCTCATTTCTCTTCCTGTTCTTGTATGCCCCATAATATTATGAACAACACATTGTGTACTGCTCACGGAAGAAGACTACTGATACTGATCTATGATGCGTTGAAGCTCTCCTATGGATTTTTCATTTCTTACGAGTTTCAAGCAGCTCCGCAGGAAGGATTGTACACTTCTTGTCAACTCATCCTCTTTGCACCTTCCAGATGTGGTAACCTGCGATATATGCACAGGACTAACGCTACAAGGTTTTTGCTGTGGTATACCCCTATGAGGAAATATCTGCGATCCTGATGGTGTAGGGTCAGTAAAGAAAGTTTTAGCTTGCTGAAATGTTTCTTTGTTCTTCTGCAGGTCAAGTGGTGTAGATTTATCAATGGCTTTACGAACCCACTTCGGACCTGTATTATTTTCGGCATCCTGTGATGTCCTGCTAGTAGAAGCACCGCTATAAGTCACAATATTGACTCTTGGTTCTGCTTCTTTCTACTCAGCAACGATAAGCTAAATATTTTGGTTTACTGCTGGCTTAGGATCCTTAATATTGGCTATCAAGATAGGACATTCTTCTAGAGTATGATCATAGGACTTGCAATACTTACATGTTGTAGTAGGGTTCTGACAATCCCTAGCATAATGTCCTATGGCTCCACAGTTGTAACAAACAATCAGTCCACGGCCACAGCCAAAGCCTCCACCACGGCCTCTTCCTCTGAATCCTCCACCACGGCCATCATGAGCTGGCTCATGTGGTGGGCTTGTTGCTAGTCCTGATGTCTCTGACTGGACTCTGTAGAAGTCATGTTTTCTCTCTATCATGAGATCATAAGCTCTACAATTGTTTTCATCATGTCCTACTGACTTACAGAAGTTACAGTATAAATTCTTAGGAGTTTGTACATACTTCTGAAGTAAAGGGCATTCCTGTGGTCTATCTCCTCTTGTTCTACAGATTTCACACCATGTCCCTTGATTCTGTACTAAGGGGTTAGGAGCCTCACTTGCTAGATACTCAACAAATACTGGACAATTATATTTGGTATGGCCATGTCCTTTACACTTTGCACACCATAGTTCTTGTTCAACCTCTTTTCCTTTCTTAATCTCATGTAGCTGTAAAGTGAGATTGGATAACTGATTCTGTAAATTTGTCATACCTGCACTAGTCTCAGCTAGAGGTGAAGCCTCTAGTTTCATTGCCATATCCAATGCTTCATCCTGCGTATGGATTTTCTGTTACATTAGTGGAAGTCTGATATGAGGGAGCAGTGCTGCGATGAACCATTCCTTATGCTGCTCCGGTGCAAACTCAAAACTAACTTGGTCTATAAGAGCTTTAAATTTCTGATCGAAATCCCATACTGACTCTGTGGGTAACTGTTTGATGTCTTTAAGTTCTGTGATACATTGTGACTCAGACTTGGGTTTCTTAAATTCCTCAATCATTGCGGTCCTAACCTCTACGAGTGTTCTGTTCTGCGCTGATGTATACTTCATATACCATGTTAAAGCTCTTTCTCTAAGTGTAGTGGCCAACTGGACAAGCTTAGTATTGTCATCCTGGATCTGTTTAATGGTCCATACAGCTTCACATAGGAACCAATGTTGTTCTGGGTCTTCTGCCCCTGTACCCTTAAAGGTAGGTAATTTCATTCATCCCCCATTCTGTTTCTACGAGGTGGATTCTGATTTGCTGTATTACTACCACTTGGTGGTATAAATGTAGATGATGTAGAGGTAGTATGTACCGTGTGTGAACTACTATATGGAGTTCCTACGAGATTATTATGAGTCTCGGTTGGTTTCTGTGGGGTATAAGGGTGGTAAGGGATACCCCCTTTTGTTCTTTCTCTATTACTTTGACTGTGTTCTCTAGTACTGTCTAAACTGTCTTCAAAGAAGGAAGATCTGAAATCTACTTTATATCTCTTACCACTACATGTACATCCAATTTCTTCAGAGTCACTCTCAAACTCTTGTGACATTACACTTACTTAACTTATTCATCTGAGAATATATCCAGTATTCCTTTTTCATACAATAACATCTTAAGGAACTGATTTAAAGAGGTCAATTACTTACTGCGATATCCTTTGAAGAAGTACCTCTCTGCTTTGCTGAAACTCTTTCTTTGATCAACTGCAAACTCTGTAATGAAACCTTCCAGCAAACTCGCAAGCCAGAAGTCTACTTCCTGCAAAATGGGATTGTCTACGCTTTTCACGGTGTGAATCAGCTTCGGTGTCCAGACAATGTTCCTTTTCTTCTTGAATACATGCTTATCAGTCAACTTTGACAACCAATCGTACATTTGCATAGGTCACAAAAAATATCTCATGCAGGTCTGTGAAGATATGTTTCTATAACCAGTCCTTTGTACTCAGCCTAGGACTCTTGTTTTCTTTCTCAGCAAATTCTCTTTCCTTAGACTCAACCCACTGGTTAAGTTCTTCTTTAGTAGGATTCCAACAGAACATCAGCTCTTCAATTTGTTCAAAACTAGCAACGAAACCATTTGTTGGTCTTCTCTGGGCAGACCCGGGTTTACTTTATTGTACCAACAAAACCCCTAGCTCACTAGCCCTTTCGGTGACAGACCGCAGAACGGCCTGAAGTCTCACCCAAAGTGATCCTAGATGGGGTGGCTGAAGAATCATGTTTCCTCAACCAGGTTTTGCAGCATCCTAGGTTCTTTGACTCTACTTAACCAGCTGAATCTCTCAGCAAGGGCTGTTTCTCTCTTTCTAGATAACTCTTCTATGGGACTGACTCTTATCGCGTCGCAGCTTCTAGGGCGTTGCGTGAACCTTCCCTTCTGCCCAACTCTTAACCTGCGATATCCCACACCGCAGCTCCCCCAACAGTGCGATATCACCCTTTCTACGCTGTGATATTTCCTACAGTAAGACTCAATATACTCATTAACTCTCAAGGTCCAGAGGCTTCCTTTCTGGGTATAATAGCTCAGTTAACCTTCATTAAGGTGTTAAACAACCTTACTTAAGCTTCTACAATTTAACATGCTTAACATCAATTACACTCAACTCGCTGAACTAAACATACAGAAGTCACTTAACACAGTAGCTGCTACTATCGTGAGTCAAGCACTGATAACTCATATACAGAGTACTCGACACATTCAACTTGCATTTGACCTTCTATGTTACTGTAAACTGAAGGATAGCATACGTACATTCATTAACTGATAAGCAAAGTTCATGTAACAGATAACAGATAGCAAATAAGTAGAGCACAATCACATGAAACAATCGCACAACACACAGATGTACGTGGTTCACTTCCGGGGGATAAGCTACGTCCACGGGAATAGTGTTTATATTATATTTTGAGAGAGTAACACAGTTCCGCTGCAACCTCTTATGCATCTTGAGATCTTCTGGGAAACTCCACGCACACAGCTAGGAGCCCTTCTCTCTTAAATCTCTTCTCTTCCTATATTGCTTTCTTCTTACAATATACTCTTTCTCTCTCTCTCTTAATCCCTGTAGATTGTTACATTTAGGCTCAAGGAGCCAGCCATTGGTTACAGTAAGATAACTACAGACTTAAAGACAAAACCAGAGCTCGACTCTTCCTCAATGTCTTACTATACTGACGACAACAGTTACAACCTTATCAGCCAACTATCTAACTAGCTAGCTAACCCTTCATAATACAAAATACATGCTTAAATAGGTGGCCCGGAGGTCTCACCGTGATACAAAACTGTGGGCCTATCCCAACAGTAACTAAAAATCCTAACTGTGATAGTCGGCCTTTCTGTACTTTGTACTGCCACTTTACTGGTCACATCGTAGCTTCCTGCAGTCTTCCACGATTTCCAGCGCTAATCGCGGGTATGGGCGCCGCTTCCTCGGTCGCTCCCCTTCTATCCTTTGTCTTTAATACCTCTTCATGTTGCTCCTTCTTCCTTTATGAGGGTAGCTGAGACCTCCTGTCGTCATCGATGCCTTAAATGTAGTGGTTGAGCTCTCTTCTCGGCTGCTTCAAGTACTATTTCCCTTTGACTTTCTTGTTCCAACCGCCGTGATTTCCGGCCCGCGATCCATGGCGGGAAATGCACTATGGCGTCGTACCTTTATCACATCGCCAAAACTGTCTTTCCTCCAAAAATTGTCCATCTTCTACCAAAAATAGCAGCTTTTCCTGTAGCTGCGGGACCCTGCTCCAACAAGGTCTTAAACACTTTTTTAATATAAATTTGGGGATAGGTATCATTAAAAAAACTACTTTTTTTGTTTGTATTTTCGACATATCTCCTCGTGTTTTTACTCAAATTTTGATTGGGAGAGCTCCCTGGATGAGGAATTAAATTCCGCATCCAACGAGTAACCACTCGGCATACTTTTGACAGACCTCGCTACCCCAAAAACAAGAAATACCTGAAAAAATGTGATGAGGATGTCATCATCACGTTTTCTTAGGTATTTCTTGTTTTTGGGGTAGTGAGGTCTGTCAAAAGTATGCCGAGTGGGTACTCATTGGATGCGAAATTTAATTCCGCATCAAACGAGCTCCCCCGATAGAAATTTGAGTAAAAACACGGGGAGATATGTCAAAAATACAAACAAAAAAGTAGTTTTTCTTTTCTTCCTCCAAAATTAATAAATATTATTTTATTATTTTAACTATTATTTTATTAATTTTTTTTGGAGGCCCATTTTGAGTTGAAATTTCCTCTAATGTTTGGCCAAGGTTTCCAGACATCGGTTTTGACCCCTTTCACGAGCTCTCCCTTTTTTATTTTTAGCAGAGGGATACTTTCTCCTGTGTTTCAGACTCCAGTTTCATCTCGGTTGGCTCAAACCACTTATAATGCACCACACACAAGTAATCCACTAGCTTACAGGTGGAATCCTTTTCAAATTAGTTTGACTACTTCACAATCAGCGGTTGGGGGAAACCCCACTTTTTCGTTCAGGAACCAAGGGGAAGGTCATTCTACATCCCAAACTCATGATTTTCAATCTCCGGTTAGGCCCAAACTTCCCTTCCTGGAAAATTTAAACTTGTCAGACTTGTCTAAGTTGATGAATGACCCGGTGCGACATGGTGCCACGTGGCCACCTATTCCTAGCAAGCTACCTTCAAACATTCCCAAGTTTCAGGGCAAAGATGAAGAAGATCCAGGTGCCCATATAACCACTTTTCACCTATGGTTCTCTTCAAACTCTCTAAACGATGAAACCATTTGGTTGAGGCTTTTCTAGAGAACCTTGACTAGTGTTGCAACACAATGGTATATTGAATTGCCTTCTGCTACGTATGACAGCTTTTTGGACTTAGCAACTGTGTTTCTTAGTCACTTCCAACTTCCTGTCTGGTATGATGCCGACACATATTTGTTGTTGAATTTTCGGCAAAACAAAGCCACGCATATCTTGGAACACATCCAAGAGTGGCGAAGAAGGAAGAGGCTTATCAAAGACACCATACCTACCGAGTTCTTATTATAGTGGTTCTTAAAATCTTTGCTTCCTTAGTTAGATTTGATTTATGCTCAGTCTAGGATCTTGTATGAGATTATACCTGAGGCATCGAGGTCTACCAATAGTGCCAAGAAACCCAATCTTGGACCCCATGCTGATGGTATGGTTGGTTCAGTTAATTCTCCCACTGTAGTGTCATTGACTAAACAAATCCATGAGTTGTCAATGAATCAAACTGTAGTAGAGATAGCAAACGCTGCCACCCCCTCATCTCAAACTGCAATTGTGTTTGCACAATTTTCTCAGAAGGGAAATCAACATCCCGGTGGGAAAAACAAGAAAGGGAAGACAAGTGAGGCTAATCAAAACAAGACAAAACCCAAGAATAATGCTGATGGGGGAAAGAAAGGTAAGAGGAAAATGAAGTTTCCTTATAAGTTGTGTCAGGGAGAAATCCTAACTCATCAATGCCCTCTCATATATCAAGCTCAGAATTTGCTTAAAAATAAAAAACCAGTTGTCCTAAAGGATCCATATCCCCAAGGACATAATGCAACTTATGTTTCTAATGTAGTAATGGGAACTTCTAGTGCTCCCCCTGATCAGAACTATATCAATATGGTATGATATAGTGCCTTACTCCAGATAAGGAATAAAAACTATGAATCGGAGGCTCCTAAGAAGGGTAAGTCTGTTGTTGAAACCTATAACCCTCTCACAATCGAGAAACCTGTTGATCCAATGCCTAAGATACTGAAAGGTGTCTTTAAAAAATCATTCCACAATCCTAACTCTAGGGATGCTTCTAACTACTCTGTGGTGGAATATTTGGCCCAAAATCCATGTGCAATGTCAACATTGGAAGTGTTACAAACTTGTCTTGCTCAGCGGGATTCCCTCTTAGCGTCTTTAGGCAACATGGATTTGTCGAGCTTGTTGGTGAAGTTTAATATGTCAGATGTTAAGATTCTCCTGCCGTATCATGTGGCTTTGTCAGTAGATGTTGTTTGTGGTAGAAAAACCATTGGACATACAGTTGTTGACGAAGATTCTTCCACCTGTGTAATGTCAATTTCTTGCTGGAAGTCTTTAGGTTCCCCGAAGCTAGTTTCGTTAAAAACCTTACTTGTTGCTTTCGATGAGAGGTATTTCCGTCTAGATGGCATCCTACCAGCTTTTGAGATTAACTTGGCAGGGAAAGAAGTGGATGATGAAGTTGAGGTGATTGATGCTCCTTTGGATTATAACTTGCTTTTAGGGAGAAGCTGGACTTATGCCATGTGTGTGATTGCCTCGGTCATTCTTTGAGTGGTGATTTTTCCACATGAGGGGAAGTTGGTTACTGTTGACCAACTCAGTTTCACTCGAAAGGGACATTTGAAAACTAATGAGTCCACTGTACATTTGGTTGATCAGGTTAAACTGGATAATGAGAGCTTGGGGATTGGAATCTATTCATCGTTGATGGGCACATTTGATATCCAAACCCCGATAAATTATCTAGGTTCTACATTAGAGGAAATTTCAACTCAAAATGGGCCTCCTAAAAAATTAATAAAATAATAGTTAAAATAATAAAATAATATTTATTAATTTTGGAGGAAGAAAAGAAAAAAACTACTTTTTGTTTGTATTTTCGACATATCTCCCTGGGTTTTTACTCAAATTTTGATCGAGAGAGCTCGTTGGATGTAGAATCAAATTCTGCATCCAATGAGTACCCGCTCGACATACTTTTGATGGACCTCGCTACCCCAAGAACAAGAAATACCTGAAAAAACGTGGTGATGATGTCATCATCACATTTTTTCAGGTATCATCATCACATTTTTTTTAGGTATTTCTTATTTTGGGTTAGAGGGGTCCGTCAAAAGTATGTTGAGTGGGTACTCATTGTATTCGAAATTTAATTCCATATCAAAGGAGCTCTCCCGATCGAAATTTGAGTAAAAACACGGGGAGATATGTCGAAAATACAAACAAAAAAGTAGTTTTTTTAATGATACCTATCCCCAAATTTATATTAAAAAGGTGTTTAAGGCCTATACAGTATTTCAAATTTAAATCAATTTCATTGGATAACACATGACGACATGAATTAAAAGGCCCATTTTGAGTTGAAATTTCCTCTAATGCGAGTGTAGGGAAGTCTATCATGACGGTTGTCGATATAACTAATCCTTTGCTCCTTCCTTCCCGTCACAAACCTCAGGTGCCCGTATATGCAGTTAAAGTGGATTATCATGCTATTGTTGACAACACTATCGATTCTATCATGATTCCTTCTAAAGTCTCAGAGGAGTCGAAGGAAGCCTCTATGCCTGCTTGGGTAGAGAACTCTTTATATTCGTATGACTTCTTAGACATGGTTTTTCCTTCGGATGAAGCCATTTTGGAATCCATGAGTGGGTGAGATAAGATTTGTGAAGATCTTCACCATAATTCCTACTTTCTTCTAGAGCTGAGTAGAATTGAAAACCAGGAGTTCCATGTGAGACTGGCGGAAGATGTTGATTTATCGATTAATTCTTTGCCTAAGGAGGGAATATTTGTTGAGGGGAATATGGAAAATATCTTTGTTACCATTTCCTATCAACATCTCTGCAAACCCCAAAGCTATCGAAATTGTGCATATCAGTGCAAAATTCTCTCCGAAGGAGATTGCCATATATACTTCCTTATTTAAGGAGTTTCGCGACGTGTTTTCCTGGTCATGTGAGGAGATGCTAGACATCAATCCATTTTTTGTAGAACATGAAATCCGAACCTACCTTAATGCTAAACCGGTTCGACAAAAGCTTTGACCTGTTGATCCACGTAAAGCAGTAGTCGTTAAGGCTGAAGTGGAAAAGCTACTGAAATCTAGGTTTATCTACCCGATTGCTCTGACAAAATGGGTATCCAATCTCGTTCCTGTTGAAAAGAAGCAAGGGACAATATGCATGTGCACTGAATTTCATGACCTAAATAAAGCGTGTCCCAAGGATAATTACCCCATGCCCTTTATAGATCAAAACATTGATGCTTGTGCAGGAAGTGAATTTTTTTTCGTTTATGGATAGTTTTTCTGGATATAATCAAATTCAAATCAAGCAAGAATACCAACACAAAATGGATTTTATTTTTCCATCGGGTACCTTTGCGTACAAGAAAATGCCCTTTGATTTGGAAAATGTTGGGGCTACCTTTTAGAGGGCAATGAATTTTGCCTTCCACGACATTAAGAATCATTAGAGGAAATTTGAAGTCTAAAATGGGCCTCGTAAGGAAAATAATAAAATAATAGTTAAAATAATAAAATAGTAGTTATTAATTTTGGAGGAAGAATGAAAAAAAACTAAGTTTTTTTGTTTGTATTTTCGACATATGTCCCTGTGCTTTTACTCAAATTCTGAGCGAGAGAGCTCATTGGATGCAGAATTTAATTATGCATCCAACGATTACCCACACTGCATACTTTTGATAGACCCCACTACCCGAAAAATGAGAAATGCCTGAAAAAACGTGATGATGACATCATCATCACATTTTTTCAGGTATTTCTTATTTTTGGGATAGCAGGGCCTGTCAAAAGTATGTAGTGTGGGTACTTGTTGGATGTGGAATTAAATTCCACATCCAACACGCTCTCCCGCTTGAAATTTGAGTAAAAACACAGGGAGATATGTCGAAAATACCAACAAAAAAGTAGTTTTCTTTTATGACAAATATTTCAATTCAACCATTATGGTTGACTCATTTTATTGAAATTCTATTGGTTGTTGAATTCCAACTCACAAAATTTATTGTTGGCGCATTTTCTTGTAAGGCCCATTATAGACCCCAAATTTCCTCTAATGATTGTCGAGCCATATCTAGATGATCTGCATGCCCATTCTCATAAGGGGAGGGACCATCCAGATCACCTTTGCTTAATTTTTGAATGATGTAGACATTACAAAATATGCTTGAATCCCCACAAGTGTATTTTCTGCGTTGTCGGGGAAAATACTTGGGTTTATCGTGTCAAATAAAGGAATTCAAGAGGATCCTTTGAAGGTTGAGACCATTGTAAATATACCTCCTCCTTGTTTATCAGGTAACTTTAGAGCCTGCAAGGGAAATCTAATTATTAAATTGAGCACATAGATCTGTGGACAAACACACAACTCACAAGATAGATCACACAATTTACTCAGCAATTGAAGAATGAAACAGTGCAAAAATGGCTTGCAGCTGTGAATTCTTTTCATTAATCAAAGGAATTCAAGAGGATCCTTTGAAGGTTGAGGCCATTGTAAATATACCTCCTCCTTGTTTATCGGGCAACTTCAGAGCCTACAAGGGAAATCTAATTATTAAATTGAGCACATAGATCTGTGGACAAACACAAAACTCACAAGATAGATCACACAATTTACTCAGCAATTGAAGAATGAAACAATGCAAAAATGGCTTGCAGCTGTGAATGCTTTTCATTAATCAAAGAGTAATTAGATAATAATTACAATGAAGTACAATGGCTTAAATAGCCACATGCAATTCGAATCCACATGAAGAAATTCAAATTGATTAGACTCTACTTGACTGTAGGTAACTAAGACCTTGTCTAAATCACTGTAGGAGGACTCAATAGTTAACTGACCTTGTCTAAACCATTACCGGAGTTCAACGGAGTTCTAAAACATAACTCAAGTGTCTAATTCAATGTTAACTGAGGCTAACTGACTGTGGTAGGTGATAAATGCACCTCTCCTACATGCAACCATGCAAACCTAGTGCTAATTGAATGTAGAGGACTAGAACTGAATGTAACTGACTCCTAACTCAGCTTGACTAGTCACTAGCTGAACTCAATTGCTGAAGGTTGGTGTCGACACTCCCACTGGCTCCTAAATTGTAGGGATTGGTCTAAGAGGCTCCTAAATTGATGCATGCAAATGAAATCAATGGTAGTAGGCCTCAATTAGTGCTCCCCACACTTTAGTATCTGGAACATGTGCCCCAATTAGGACAAGTTGACCCAATGGTGCTAGTGACTAAAAATAGACTAGATGGACTCCCAATTTAGACATGACTCCCAATTTAGACATATGACCAAATTGGACAAGGGGGAATTAATAATCCTAACACCCCCCTTGAATGCTAACTTGGAAAATAAGTGGGCCCTGGTAACTAAGACCATAGGTCACCCATTACATCAAGTAAAGTAACTACTCAATACAAGGAGTTGGGAAAAAACCACATGGGAAAAAATTCCCCCCTCTAATTAAGAAGGTAGAATTAGGATCAATCTGGTTCTTCTGTGCACAGGTATCCTGGGGAATGGCATGTGAAACTCTCCATCATTATGTCTGGAGGAATCTTCCTCTTTGGAAGAAGAATGATATTCTCAACTAAATCAGAAATATAGACAGCTTCTGAATGAAGACTGGACCCATGTAGAGCAACTGAAGTCAACTGATAAGTGAGAAAAGGTTCTTGAGGATTCAGAACATGTGAGGAACACTCAAGAAATTGATATATTGCAGCTGTGAACAGAAAACCATGAGTGGTAAAATCATCCCCAAGTGTTATGAGCAAGTGTTCAGGCGGATGCAGAATGTCTTCCTCTTTACTAGTTCTGTGAGGAAATGAGCATGTGATCAATGGTAGAGAAGCAATGGGACTGTTGAGAGAGAATGCTTGAGATCCATATTTTGATATAGCTTCTGAAATATCTAATGAATCACATAATAAAATATCAGCAACCTCATATGAGGAAACTAACACCAAATCCCCAGCAACAGTTTTGAAGAGAAATTGCGGTACTTGATTTTTCACACCGGAATTGGTGAGAGAAGATACAAGAATGAATGAAATCTCTTGTATTTTAAAATATGAACCAAATAATATCAGATCATAAACTCAATCAGATCTAAATAAGTTCACAACAGATCCAAAACTGTGAAATCAAATCAAATCCCCAGCAGCAGTTTTGTAGGAGACTTGCGGTACTTGTTTCTTCACACCGTTGATGAGAACATCTACAAGCAGTACTGAAAGATTATGAATTTGATATATTAAAACAATAAATATCATATCAGATCTAAATAAGATCATATCAGATCCAATAAGGTTAATATCATATTCAAATAAATGGTTAACCGAGACGGTGGATGCACAGCTTTCTTCTTCTTCAAAATTCTGAATTTTGGTGCATGCAATCCTGCGGGAATTTTATGGAAGATCTAGATCATGGGGAGTGAATGGTTCACTCTGGTAATCTGATATTTCTTCCAAAATATCCAAGTTTTTACATATTTTCACATCAGCAGCAACATTAGAGGGAGAAAAATCAAATTTCTCTTCACTTTCGGAAGCAATTACTGGTAAATTTTGCACAGAATTCAAAGGAAAATCACCGGTGAATGTTTTCATGGAAGTGCAGCAGTATTTTTCTTCAATATCAGAGATTCGAATGTCTTCTTCTATTTCAGCCATATGAAAAGATGAGATACCAGAGATCTCATAAATTTCCGAAGCATCAGGAGAAGGAGTCACTGCATGGAGACTGTCTTCAATTTGAATTGACCGTGTAGAAGCTTTTGCTTCTTCTTCATCTTGAACAACTTCATCAGAGAGAGTGGAGGCTGATATTTTTGGATTAGAGATGCCTATGGTGCTGGATGTGCTCTCCAAAGTGCTATTATGATCCTCATCAATCAGTCCAAAGGATCTGTCCAATATTTTCCAGAGATCCTTTGGGTTTCTAACAAATCTTTTGATATAGAGCATGCTAGGAGAAATCACCATATACATTGTACCATAAGCTCCATCACATTTATTTAGCCAGTCATCTTTTCTCTCAAAGGACTCTTCACCAAGTCCAACAGACACCTCATAGAGATCTTTTCTCTTCAGATATGTTATCATCTTCATCTTCCATTCTGAATAGTTTGTGAATAGGGTGAGAAGAGGAACTGATGAATCCAGAATTGATGAAGCCATTCGAAGTTGTACTTGCAAAAAACACAAAAGGGGCACCATAAGGTCGACATCCTACAAATTTCAGGTTTTCATGACACCCAGCATAGTTGATCAATATTGATCAACAATTCCTTAACTTAGGGTATTAAGTGGTACACCTTCTGCTTCTGGTGCAGAGCTGGAAGGAGAAATTTTGCTCAAAAATGATCCAGGAGGAGATTTGAGGAGGAGAAGTGCCTTGTCCACTAAGGCTCTAATACCATATTAAATTGAGCACATAGATCTGTGGAAAAACACACAACTCACAAGATAGATCACACAATTTACTCAGCAATTGAAGAATGAAACAGTGCAAAAATGGCTTGCAGCCGTGAATGCTTTTCATTGATCAAAGAGTAATTAGATCATAATTACAATGAAGTACAATGGATTAAATAGACACATGCAATTTGAATCCACATGAGGAAATTAGAATTGATTAGACTCTACTTGACTGTAGGTAACTAAGACCTTGTCTAAATCACTGTAGGAGGACTCAATAGTTAACTGACCTTGTCTAAACCATTACCGAAGTTCAATGGAGTTCTAAAACACAACTCAAGTCTCTAATTCAGTGTTAACTAAGGCTACCTGACTGTGGTAGGTGAGAAATGCGCTTCTCCTGCATGCAGCCATGCAAACCTAGTGCTAACTGAATGTAGAGGACTAGAACTAAATGTCACTGACTCCTAACTCAGCTTGACTAGTCACTAACTGAACTCAATTGTGGAAGGCTGGTGTCAGCACTCCCAGTGGCTCCTAAATTGTAGGGATTGGTCTAGGAGGCTCCTAAACTGAAGCATGCAAGTGCAATCAGTGGTAGTAGGCCTCAATTAGTGCTCCCCACACTTTAGTAACTAGAACATGTGCCCCAATTAGGGCAAGTGGACCCAATGGTGCTAGTGACTAAAAATAGACTGAATGGACTCCCGATTTAGACATATGAACAAATTGGACAAGGGAGGATTAATAATCCTAACACTAATTTCCTTCGATGTTTTATAGTTAACTATGCCAAGATAACTAAGGGTTTCATGTGCTTTCTTAAGCAGGACACTCCATTTGTATGGGATGAAACCGTGCAACTTGCATTCGAGGCATTGAAAAAATATTTCATGTCAGCTCCTTTATTATGTCCAACAGATTAGTCTAAAGAATTTATATTGTATCTGGTTGCGTCAGATTTAACCATTGGGGTGGTATTGGTTTAGGAGGATGACAAGCTCCAAGAGAATGTTGTTTATTATCTCAATTGTGCATTAGTTGGTCCTGAACTTAGATACTCCCATGTCAAGATGTTAGCATTAGCAGTTGTTTATGATGTTCAGATGCTGCATCACTACATTCTACTGAGGACAACCATAGTGGTGGCAGACGTAACTCCTTTTCAATATGTTTTGTCCTGACGCATAATTAGGGGAAAATTCAACAAATGGATAGTCATTCTCTAGGAGTTTGATTTGGATTTCCAGTCTGCTAAATCCAAAAAGTCCTTAGTTTTTGCAAGAGAATGTATTGGTTGAAGAAGACTTACTCCCAGATGAGTATATCTTTCTGATTTCAACCTTTTATCCATGGTACAAAGATATCCTTATATATCTCTAGACGTTGAAGTGTCATGCATCATTCTCGAGGGAAGAGCATCGTAAATTGCATGTACATGAAAAAAGTACCTGATCATTGGTGATACTTTATACTGTAGAGGGGTAGATTTTTTTTGTGTCGGTTCCTCACCCATGAGGAGGCTAAGCATGTCCTAAATGATTCCCATAACAGAGTGTGTGGGGGTCATTTATATAGGTTATCAACGACCCAGAATATTTTACGTGTCGGTTATTTTCGGCCCACGATCTTTAAAGATTGTGTGGAGGTCATGAAGTGTTGTCATCCCTGTTATCTCTACACCAAGAAAATGCAGTCACATCCTGCTCCGTTGTTTATCGTCAATGCGGTGGGCCCCTTCACTAAGTGGTGGGTAGATTACATGACGTGTAATCCAGTTTCGGCTGGGGGGCACAAATATATCATTATTAATGTTGATTACTTCACTAAGTGGGTAAAGGCAATGCCTACCTTTAAAGCTGATGGTGAAACGACAGCTTACTTTGTGTTCAACCGGATCATTATTCATTTCGGTATTCCAAAGGAGATTGTCACTGACCATGGTGATCACTTTCAGAATAGTATGATGACCGAGCTGACTACTATGCTAGGGTTCAAGAAATATCACTCATCTTCCTTCAACCCGCAAGAGAATGGTCAAGTAGAGGCAGTAAATTAGACCTTGAAGACCATTCTCAAACGTACCATTAACGCAAGATGGTCAAATTGGCACATCATGCTATATCCTACACTTTGGGCATACCAGACTAATGTCAAGACTGGGACACATTTTTCACCTTTCCAACTCGTTCACGGGGTGAAAGCAAACACTCCGGTCAAATGCAAAATTACATCACTTAAGATAGCCATCCATGTACTCCCTGATACTATGAAATTAGAAGAATTTTTGCTACATTTGGAAAATCTAGATGAACATCGCAAAGATGCATTGATGGAAAATGAAGCTCATAAGAATAGGGTTAAAAACTAATATGATAAAGAGGTTAATCTGATAATTTTCTCTGAAGGGGAGATTGTATTGCTCTGGGATCAAGATAAAGAACCCTTGTGGGTAGGAAAATTCAAGTACATGTGGTAAGGTCCCTACGTTGTGTCAAAGGTATTGAAAAAATGGGCATATAATTTAATGGACTTTGATGGAAATAAGTTTCCTGAGCCTAGAAATGGGATCTACCTGAAGAAGTACTACACCTAGGCATGGTGCTTGTTCTTGTATTTTATTGTATGTGTTTTTATGTACAATAGTTAGTTGTTTAGTGTTTTTGATTTAATCAGTTGGTTGTTACAGATGCCAATTGAGTGGTTTGTAGGTTTTTTTGATGGTGCTAGCTTCCATACCTGTAACCTGGATTCGGTCATATGGGTCATTTATTCACCCTCAGGACAACTAGTTTCCTCTAGATGCCCTTTCTTAGGTCCTGCTACAAATAATGTGGCTGAGTACAAAGTTGTTATTGAGTTTTTATGGGATGTCGTGTCACGTGGCATTACCCGTCCCATTTGGAGGTCATACTTGACTCTCAACTCGTGGTTTCCCAAATCAATGGCGACTATCAGGTGTGAAACCCTACTTTTTTACGTCATTTTTTGCAGGTTAGATTACTTGAAATAAATTTTGATTATATTTCATTTAATCACATTCCAAGAAATGAAAATACAATTACTGATGCTTATGCAAACTACATTCTAGATTGGCACTTAACACACATTTTGTAAAATAAACATAACAGATACATTTGGAACACATGTAAATAACCAGGCAATATATAGATAGATAGATAGATAGATAGATAGATAGATAGATGTAAAATTTGTCCATAGATAGATCAAGTCTTGATCCGAAGATCCTGTCATAACTGTATAAATATACAAAAAATAGGATCGTAATCCATAAATATGCCTATAGATCTAATCCAGTTCCTCATCCTCCTCAGCTGCAGTTGCCTCCTCGGCCTCTCTATAATGTAAAACGGCCCTGGATACCCTCCTCGGTAAGCGTATCCATGTAGGAGGAATCCCTACTACAAAATATTGCATCACAATGGTAATCCTCTCTATGCGTATGGTAGGGACCCCTTGGGTCATCCTGGGAAGCTTTCCCTCGATAACTCTAAGTATACCTTGGCCCCCTCCCTATATAGGCCGCACAAAATTCCTAGGGTTCCCATCGGAGCGAACAGGTCCAATATCTGCATTTAAAAAAAAAATTTAAATAGATTAAAACTCTTATGCATATGTCTATATCTTTCTGATTAAAATTCATACAAATTTAAAAACATAAAAGGGAAAAATACCTTGCTCTCCCCATGCCTCCCCTGGTGGGAGGACAATATCATTATCTCCTTGGAAATCTAGTCTGGCATACAGAAACTACTCGAGAGTTGGTACTTGTCGCTCCCACCACAGATAGAATTCATCATCATATACACTTTGAATGGATCATCAGCCACCCTGACAGAGAAACACTCCCCCCCATCTGGTAAGTATAGGCTGCTGAGGGGAGGATGGTGGTAATGCTACTACGGGGATAATAGAAGGAACTCTCTCAAAGAATAATTCCACTAGAATACTCGAGTATCCAAAGTTATTCTTGAGTCCTCTTTTGTAGTCAGAGAGTTGATTCCTCATAATTGGGATCATGCCTAAACACCATTCAAATACTATGCCCTGCATGCACTCCACTGCAATCTGCATCTGAGTCTGAGTAGCTAGATGCAATGCAAAAGATCCTACAATTATGACCACAGTGCTTACCACTACATGTAATGGAAATATACTAATGTGAATAATAGGGATACATGTTCCCTTCTTCTACGTTCCTGGTGGGAAAAAGTGTCAACATAGCCCTGGACACTCATAGGGTCACCACCCCTACCTGTACCCTCGAGATTGATAGGCATACCTCTGCGAAACAACCCTGTAATAAAGTACATATCCTATACTGTGACTTCCAAAATATCTCCTTGAATATCAAAGGACCCAAGGTCATGATCCCAGTAGTTGATAAGATTCTCTAGCAATCAAATATTGGCTCTCATGGCTAAAGTATAGTAGAACTTTAACAACCCACATTGTTGTAAAGCTTCTAATGTCAAGGAATCCTAGAGATATTCTCTATCCATTTATTCATGCTCACTTTCCCTCCATTCTAGAACCATTGTACACCTTCCAATTGACCATCATCAATCATTAGAATCCATTGGTTTGGTTGTATTTTGGCCAATTTACAAGTTTTTATAGGTCACACAGAATATGCAATTGTCCTTTGGGCATGTCGCATATCATACGTGGGTTACTCTACGAAAAGTCACATATGAAATGCATGTATGTGATTGTCTTAGCAGAATACCTGCGTATGCTACATTACCCTTTTAGGGCTAGCACAAAATAATAAAAATTTCACAAAAATGAAAATTGGAACGAATGAAAGGAAAGAGAAGGGAGAATATACCAACCTGCAACTGATGGATATCGATTTGTTCCACTGGTTTATCCTCGATAAATAGTTGAATCCCATTTCTCGTAATCAAATGGATCTTTTTGAGTGATCTTGCCTTCCTTCACACTCATTAAACTCAGGCTACCTGTCGCTTCTGAAGGTGCGTTGGCCTGGTATTAGTTTACCCCTTTTTCGGACCTTGCTGACTAAGTACGAAAAAGGTGTACCTTAGTCCTCTGAGATGTAAGAGAGTTCTTTTGTGGATTATTTTATACTTTTTCAGCCTTAGGAGACTAAGTTGTATGAAAAATAACCTCCCTAGAGTCTTCTTTTGAGATTTCAAACTCTCAAAATATGAAAACACCAGCAAGCATGTACTAGTTCAGGCTCGTAAAATCCACGAATCAGTGACATTATCAAGGATTATTCTCTCCCCTCTTCAACCTTGTAAAAAATTAAGAGAAACACGAGTTGACTTTCATGGACTATTTAAAATTTAACAATAAATATAAGGAGGAATTACTCTCTTTGGGTTATAAATAGTGGCAGCATGTCCTCCTTGAACACAACACTCTTTGAACTTTCTGATACTCATGTTTTAGTTTACACTTTCAGCTCAGCTATTACTTCAAGTATCTACTCCTCCACTTGTCCTTTATACATGGGGAATCTGATCATGTCTCATACATGACAGATAAGTCTAGCTATCCTATATGTATAATTAAAAGTTACCTTGGGTCATCTCTGTGTCATGCTTACTATTCAAGGATCTATCACTTCATCTGATTATTATCTTGATTCCATCATTATCCTATTTGAGTATTACTTGTGTCTACCTTCCTGTATCCAACTCCTAGTCACTCTTGTGATCTGTTGGAGGATTCATTTCCTTCCTCATCACAGTACGGTTTCTTATCGACACCTCTCGAAGACGAAGACCTAGAGTTTGGCAATGGTACCTTAGGTTTCACTACCATTATTGGTGAACTCCTTTGCTTCAGTTGTCAGTATTACTCATTTTCTGATATTTTGTTGAGTTCCTTCCATGTTCAACTTCAGCAAATCTATTCACATGGTAGGGATTGTACTGGTTCCTTTGGATTTTGATGAATACCTTAGGTTCACATCTATAGCCTAAGTTGTGCAAGATTGTGTTATGTTTAACTATACAACTTCTAGATTTTGAATACTCATCATTGTATATTGTGGCTTCGATCCACCTTTGTAATATACATGGTCTTGTTACCCGTATCATATGATGTACTCAAATATTGTAAAGGAGCTAGTGTTCCACTATATTAAACATGGCATCCTCAGATATGATTTTGTATATAACTTTATATGTATTTGTTTCAAGTATCTCCTCTACTGCCTTGGTAATTGAGTTCTCCAAGATTAAAATATTGTAATGTATTTCCTCCATCGCTTCCCTCTAACCTCACACATTAGGGGGCATCTATTATCATGTAAAATGGCACTTCTTCGTTCAAGTACTGACACCCAATGTGTCGGAACACAAAAGGACAAATTGGATTGAAGTAGCAAAAACACTATAGATAGGCATGACCTTTGATACAACATCACCTTACCAGCTGAATATATTTTTGTTTGGACATTAGGGTTGAATACATGACTATTTAAATAGTAACTCATGTATCACACGCAAGTATGTGCATCGCAACTCGTGTATGCATTGCACCCACATGTTTCCTTAAAGCAAGGCGTGTATCATACATGACTTTTATTTATCAATTGTTGTGTATGCCTTAATTTGAAGTTAAAAATATAAAACATGATTAGTCGAGGACATTTGATCCCTTAATCATAACTATCTCAACTTCCTCAACCATCTCAACCTTCAAAACCTCTCTCCTTCCTCATGTATAAATAGATAGTAGGGTTTGAGGCTAATTAATCATATTTGATAGAGCAAAGTTATGCTGGTGGTATGCCTTTAGACATCTTGGAGAAGCAGTATCCAGTTTCCTTGGTTTGCAGAAGAGTCCTTGTATAAAAAGTTGGGTTGTAATCTCATCTCATTTGTTTATCAATAAAGAAAGTTCTTCTTCCAATATTGTGCAATCTTGTATATTGTGATTTATGAATTATATTATTATGTATATGCTATTTCATTAACCATTGATATAATATATAAGATATTGCAGGAAGATATTGTTCTTTGTAGGTGGTTGGAGATACCCTAAAAGATGTGGAAGTAACTTGAAGAGGAGAAGAAAATCTAGGATCGACCGTCATAAACAAGGTATTCCTAGTTTTCTTCCTATTCCTATTTTAATTCCAGAAATGGTTGATTGTCTGCAAGGTAGTTTGTAAGTTGGTAACCCCAGAGGCCCTAGGTTATAAGGGCATGTTTTCCTAAACAACAATAATATATATGCATTTTTTATTACATCGAGAGAAGTTAGGTTCTCTACAACCTGGTATGGGAGATGTTATGTGTTGAGTAAAAAGTAAATTTAACAAAATAATAAGTAAATTTAATTTAAAAAAATTAAAACCAACGTATATCTATATTAAACCCAAACCTATGAAGCATGGTTACACCTTAATAAATTGGGTCTCTCTCGACGCTTTATAGATCCAGGTTTAAGATGGATCTATGCTAGTATTTTAATATGAAATACACAACAATGCATATATGATACAACATCAACACCAATGTGCTTAAAAATAAAAACGTAATGGTGCTTTTATAAAATATATTAGGCACTAGGGAATATGTTAATTTTACACATGGCATGTGATGTCCCCTTCCACTAACCAGGAAGACAAGATGATTAGTATCCTATCTGACCCCATAGGCTAGAGCCAATGAAGGAAAGGGGATCATTACTATTGTCACCTAGCTTAGAGAATATGTCTTATTTCTAAAAGGTGAATAATAGTTGTTAGGTGGTATTGTGTGTTCCGTGGTATTTCCCATGGTATGGATCTCTAAAAGAAGATAATGGAGAAGAGCACCTCACTTGTGGATATGCTTATTTTACTTGATCTTGTGTTATCTTATGTGAACCAGGGTTTTCGTTAGGGTTTGGAAAAACCCTTCCATCCGTTGTGGTTTAGTTTCAATGGTGAGATATCCACCATAGCTAGACAAGGAGGAGGATCCATTTAGGGTCTTTAATTGAGATTCATATTTTGGTTTAGAATCATCTTAGAGAGGGTTGGAGGTTATGAGTTAACCCTTCTGCAATTTGGAGGAATCTCCATTTATGAGGTGGTCGTGGCATCACTTCCAGGTTTATTTGTTGTTGAGCCTTATTAGAAATTGAAGCTTCTATAATAGCCATTAGTTGCTTGTGATTGGGTCTCATCCATAATAAAATTTCATTGTGACTTTATATCTCATGTGTACTTGGAATATATGTAATATATGTTATCGATAACGTTACTGAAATGAATGTGAACTGATTGTAAAAAGTTGTCAATGAATTTAGATCAAAATAACACTCAGTACACATAAAAAATTTGATATCCCCACCTAGCCCTATTGGGGATATTATAGTGGTATTAGAGTTGGAGACCTTGGCAGCTTGAGGGAAATTCAATTAGTATTTCCATTTGAGCTACTTGTGAAGAGACAAATCTATCATTGGAGCCATATCTTTCTAGGTGGGGTTAAATATTTGCAAAGGCCAAATTGTATTGAAGAAAAGAATCCATTATAGGGGAAATATAACCCTTCAAGTAAGGGGTTTATTTATCTTAGCGACAACTAAAATTATAGGGAAGGTTGAGTTCGTTGTGGTGATCAAGCATAGTTTAGGGAATCCCAAATTCTCAGAAGGGTTAAATTAATCAGTGAAGGGAAAATTTAGAGAAGCCCAAATCAATCCTTGAGGAGCCTATGAGCACCGTCAAGGAAACCCATGATTCAGTGGCTTTGAAGGAGGGTATGACTCATCTTCTTGTTTTCGGAGTTAGGGAGAGGAAAAATCCCTTTTAAGAAGGGTTAATCCTATAATGGAAGTCCTTGTTAGTGGTAGGAGAGGCCACATATTTGAAGAGATTCAAACCAATTTGTGAGAAAGGGAGGTCAAATTATGGAGTAAGTGTAAAGTTGTGAAGGCCAAAAGCTCAGGAGAGAGCCTAGTCAAATACAAGAAGAGAAATCCAAACCCTCTAGAAGAGGTTGAGTGCAACTAAAAAGGCCGAAATTAGTGTCAGTCCAAGATCTGTTGAGAATGTTCGACTTCATCTAGGACAAGTAAATTTAGTAAGTGAAGGGAAAGAGTATTGGAGGAAACCATAATTTTCAAGGAGGTTGATTGCATTTGAGCTAGGTTGATATCTCCATTGGGTGTTGAAATCACTAATTAAGTTGGAGATTGAAGAGGAATGTAGCTATTGATTGGTGGAAAAATGGGATCTACAACTAATCCTGTGTGTTCTCTGTAACATTTGTTAGTTGCCACAACTCTTCAACTAGTTTTGAGAAGAATAAGTTGTCTGTTGTGTACATTTTCATATGTTGACTATCATCTAAATCTGAATCTCTTTTGTATCACTATTGTCATATATTTTGAGGGAATGAATCTTGAAATATAAGTTCAATTTTTAAACATACTCCACCAAGAAACCAGTTTAGCAAACTGAGGAGAGTGGGCACGAAACCTCCACAAATTCTCAGTGAAACCAAATTCTAAGTAAGAGAAACCAAATTACTTGATCCAGTATTTATAGACTCCAATGGGAAAAATTAGCATTGTTGGGATCACAATATTACAATATTTCCAACCTGTGTTTGTATGAGACATTGTTAGAGGATAAGATGGGGAACAAAAGACACCTACACCTTGGTTTCCAAAATTCCTTGAGGACCAATCCACAAAATACATGAGAAAAAGGGTCAGGATAATGTTACCTTCTGCATCAGGGAGTACATGGCATTGGGAAAAGACTTCCATGCAGTTTTTTCCTTCAAGTATTTTTGCATCATAAAAAATCCTGAGTGGTATTAAGAGGATGATTATTCCTTTATATATACAAGGCATAAATTAGGAAGAGTTGTGTATGCTAGACAAGAGAATAAGCATGAAACTAGCCATTTTGAGGGTGTGTACATAGGGGAAGATCAAGCAACAAATTTATTTGTGCCATTAGAGACATCCCATGAGGATTATGACACTCACACACATGTTGGATAGATTAATAGCACATGTGATGCATCCTTCCAATCAACTCATGTTGGGGATTCAACACCTTATGATTCATATGACGATCTAGTGTGGATGTAACACCCCATTGAATCCCCCATATTGTAATGTAATCATAAATATGACAATAGGTCCAAAGGCCTAATTATTGTAATATAAACATAATAATGTGTTCACTATGGATGAGAGACTGTTAAAATATGAGGGACTATGAATCATCTAGAGGGATTGGTGAGGTTGAACAATTGTAAACCCAATTTGGAACAGTGAAATAGACATTGGTGGGGTTATGTTTATTAAACCACCTATCCTAACTTATGAGTTTGGACCCCAGCATAAAAATAAAATATATAATAATTTCAATTAAATAAAAGTAAGTCACCTTACCTCTTGAAAAAAGGGAATAAATCCAAATGATACATGGTTAAAATGGGGAAGGCACATGGTGCCTGAATTACCATGGGATGGAACCCATTAACCTGCATGAAAATCAAACACTAAGGGGGGACAAGGGGAATTATATGAAAGAGGTTGGAGAGTAGATATAACCGAGCATGTGAGTAGGACATTATGACCAAAAACCTTTGTTCTAGACGATTTCATGGTCTCATCTTAGGGTTGATAGCTAGTTGAGAGAACTAGAGTCATCTGCCTAATGACAGGAGGAGTGTTTGTCATCCATAAGTGATTGCGGAGGATAAGTATAGATATGTTAATCCTTTCCCTGAAATTCTCATGGTTGAATTGTTTGGGAAGTGCCATGCCAAGTCATTTGCTTTGCTCTCGTAATTTTATTGAAAAATTGATTTGATAAAAAATTATGGTGTTTCTTGCTCCATCATAATTCCAATTCGATTTGGAAATGGATTATGATATTTGTGTTTCTCTATTTTAGTAATATGTTTTTGGAGGAATTCGCATTTTGAAAATGTGAAAACTAAGCCAGTTTCATGGATCCCCTTGCTTGTAAATTTTATCTTTGCAAATTTTATTCTTGGGTAAATCTTTAATGACTAGAGTAATGAACACTTGGCTATGTGGTTAATCCTAGTTTCATGGATTCCCTTGTTTGTAATTTTATGTTTGAAAATTCATACTTAGGTGAATAGTAAGTGAGCAGAATGTCCAACAATTGGCTAGGTGGCCATAGCATTGAGCAAGGAAAATTAAATGGGAATTTAGCTATGCATAATTATGCCGTAGGCATTTTCACAATGAAAGAAGCAGTCCTAAAAGATTCCTCGTTTCCCTGGCCACTAACATTTTGACACGTGTTTCCTCGTGATTGGTGAGTTTAGGTACAATATGCCATGGTTAAAATTCTTGGTTCTTATATCCCATGATACGAAAGGGACCGAAGAAGGCAGAAAGGAGTTGATCAGTTAAGTACATGTTCTGAAAACACTCAGGATTTCTTTTACAAAGTAACTATTTAATATTTTGGTAGGTACAGCATGCCCATGGTTAACTTTTTTGGTAATTATATCCCGTGATCCGGCAGGATACGAAGAAGACAACATGGAGTTGATCGGTTAAATACACATTCTGAAAGGACATCATTGTCATGCTCACCAAATGCACTCCTATTATAGTTGTTACTACACATGATTGATTGATTGTCCTTAGCTTTTTTCATGCATGTATGTTGATCATTATTTTTTATTTTTTTATGCACTTCAGTTGGGTCCCTGATTCAACAATATCGATTTTGGAACTTATGTCCCGTATACCACAGGTGTTTATACGATCGGTGTTGTGCGTGAATGGATTGATTTTCAGTCACGGATCCTTCTTCCCATTTGGTGTTTACCATGTTTTTTCGATAGGTGGCTTGCATGTTTTCACAGCACTCCTCCACCACTGGTTCTGGAAATTTTTCTTATTTACAGGATTTCATTGTCCTTCACTACAGTTCATTTCTCCCAATTTGAAACATCCCTTGCCAAGATTTTGCAAGTTTCAATTCAACAGTTTATTTGGGTTTAGCCTAATATTTTCTCCAAGGATTTTTTGCCTTTAGGTGCTCAGTTTCGGGTCAATTCACTCGTGGTATTGTTGCATAGGTGCTTCACTCGATGAAATACACTTTCCCCAGGTCCCTTCATTCACATTAATGCTTCATCAATGCATTGTTGCTCCATTAATGCAAAAAAATTTGTCATTTGATTCAGACATGGGGCTATATCTTTATTTTTTCTCATCTTATGATGACCTTGAACATATTTTTACAATATTTTATTTACCTCATTTGGTGCTGCACCGCCTTTGCTTTGCACATATAAACACACCTTCAGGTAACCACTATTTCTTACTGCTTGATTTTTTTTTGTTCATATTGATTTTGTTGTGTTTCATTTACACTTAGAGTTTCCATGAGAGGATTTCACATTTTGTTAAATTTGCAGGTATTCCTGAGTTCTTCTTAATTGTTTTGAATATTCTTTTAGTCTACTTACTAGATGGTGAAACACCATTGCTCTATTTTAATTGAGTGTGACTCTTGCTCTATTGCTAAAACTTATGGCATGTATTAGTTGTGTCATGCTCTGTGAATCAAATGATAGGTATTAGTTTTTTGGCTCAAATTATAGCTATTAGTTTTTTTGCTAAATGAAAAAGTTGCTTATGAGATGGTGAAAAATTGTTGTTGTGTTTTAATTGACTCTTACTCCTTCTCTGTTGTAAAAGGGCTCTGACTTGTATTGGTTATGTAACTTCATAATCGTGTAATAATCATGCTATGTCACATAAAATGACATGTATTAGTTTTATGATGTAGTTGTTTTAGATAAAAAAAACCCAGCCTAAAGCTGCAAGTTCACTACATAGCTTTTCTAATATGTCTTTCATTATTCTTCTCCAGTATTGGTCAATGAAAAACTCTTTTCTAAAGATTGCATCATCAAGTACCCTCTTGACCAGGCCAATATACAGAATGAAACCAAGTTTGGATAATTGAAAAATACATAGGTAAATGAGGTTTCTTTTCTTAACATACAAATATGCATGCTAACATCAGTATCCACGAATTGTACCAATTTTGAGGCCACAATCTGCCACACATTTAGAGGCAAAGCGATCAAACATAATGCATAGTGAGTTTAAAATAAGGATGGACTTGGCCAAGGAATAAGTTATGTGAAAATAATAGAACACTCAAAATAAATCCTCAAAATCAAAGTTTTCCACTTTTCGATAAATGGGTGTCGCAAACCGGAAATAGGAACTTCGACATTTCTTTATTTGAAAATAAAAAACTTCCGAGATCCAAAATGTAGGAAATAGGAAATCAAGAAATGCGCAATTATTTATTTGAACGCTTAGCATTTCTGAATTCCAAAATGTCAAAAATCGAAAATCTGCATCCTAAATATCACAAATTGAAAATTGGGGATTAAAAAATTGCAACAATTGGTGTTCCTTATTGCAAAACATAGGACATAGATTTCCAGATTCGAAAATGTCAGATTATTGATTCTCAATTTATTTCTTGACGACTTGCGGTTTCCTCACGCAATTTCGAAACGTTTATATTTCAAATATATACAAACCAGAGTAATGAAATATGCTAATGAATAACAACAACCAGAGTAATGAAATATGTAGTTTGGATTATTGAAAAATACATAGGTAAAAGGGATTTCTTTCTTAACATACAAATATGCAGGATAACATCGGTCTCCACAAATTGTAACAATTTAGAGGCCAAAATCTGCACCAAACTTTGAGGCAGAGCGATTAAACATAACACAGAGCGAGTTTAAAATAAGGATGGACTTAGCAGAGAAATAAGTTATGCAAAAAGAATACAAACAGTTAAAATAAAACCTCAAAATCGATATTTTCCGGTTTTGTATACCCCGACGTCGAAATTCAGAAATACTATCTTTGACATTTCTTTATTTGAAAACATAAAACTTCCGACATCAGAAATGTCGCAAATCATATCTTGGGGAATTGAATATCGGAACATATGGTTTTCCTTAATGGAAAACATAGGACATAGAATTTTCGAAATCCCAAATATCAGAAATCGAAACATGCGCAATTTCTTATTTGAACACATGCAATATTCGGAATATGAAATGTCAGAAATTGGAATATTGGTGTTCCTTCTTCTAAAATATAGCCTTTTCCAAAATATGACAAGTTAAAAATCGGATTGATGAAATATATTTATGAGAATATATTTATAGTGATATATGTTAATGAATAAGAACAACCATATTCATGAAATATGTTAATGCGAATTATTTTTTTTTTATATATCCATTTTAGTCTGGTCACATGATTATGTTACATTGTAGTTTTTTTTCATGCCCTGTTTCATTCCACAGGAAAAAATAACCATCACAATATGGATACTATGGTAACAAAAGATTGTATTTCCCTATTGCTACATGGTGTTGTCAACCTTTTCCTGCTAGTACAGGTCTCTTCATTAAAACAAGTGAACTCATTCAACTCATCATCTATTCGGTTCTGAATCTCTATCTCAGACGACTTGAACAAGCATGAGCTATTGCTTCTAGTTATATATAGTGATCTTGTAGAAAATGGACAGCTAAAAGAAGGAACTATAATCAAAATTACCCAATGTACATGCAAAATTGTACATAATGTAATGTACGTTTAATTTTTGAGTTGTTTTTTCTCACTTAATCAGATTCACGCTGTTCATTCATCCAATGTTATTATCTCCAATTGAAATCTAACATAATTCATCTCACATGACTATTGTATTGCTTTCAGTCGAGGTTGTCACAGTGGATGCAGCAATTATTGGAGATCCTACACCTTACCACTTACTTGTACCTTCTCCCTTGGAGAATAGTTCCTATGTTCCAGTCAACACTAGCTCAATAAATGAGAACCCTATATTCGCTGGATCAACTATCCCATTCACATCACTCTCCTCTTCTAGAAAAGTTTGGAACATTCAAGGTCGAGTTACTGCCAAGACAAACATACATGAATATGGAAACCAACGAGGATGTGGAAAAGTATTTGGATTTGACCTTGTTAATGCTTGGCATGATGAAATACATATATCTGCATTCAATCAATTGGCACTCTCTTTGTATGACCAAATACAAATAGGAATAGTGTACATGGTATCAAATGGCACAGTCAAAGAATCCAATCCAATTGTCAACCATTTGAAAAGTGAGATTTTTCTAGGTTCCTCCTCAACCATCCAACCATGATTAGATGAATACCCCTTAATACATTTATATTGCTTTAACTTTAAAACTATTAAGGTATTCAAACTATGCTAGTATATTCCATGGTTGAGCTTGTTGGACTTGTCATTTCAGTTTCACCTATGTCCACCATACGAAAATGGGATAGTGTTGAAACTGTTAGGCGGACCATTGGACTCCGTGACATGTTAGGCTATAGTATTGACATAACACTTTGGGGATATCATTGTCAAATCCAATGAGTTGAGCTTGCCAGCCTTCAAGTTTTACCTACTTCTCTAGCTGTAGCAATCAAAGGTGGTCGTGTTACAAATTTTAAAGGAAAACCTATTGGAACTATATCAAATTCTACTATATTTATAAAACCAAATATTGAACAAACTTCAGTTCTACATAAATGGTTTCATGAGAATTGATTTCGTTCAATTTCACTCTCTTTGAGCCGCAAATTCAGTGCCTCTCGTTCTGGTGCTCGTAAAATCATTACCATCAATGAGCTACAAACTCTTCAAGCATCTAAAAAATATGTTTGGTATTATCTTGTTGCAACCATCACAAATGTTAACATGGATGAATTTCATTTCCTTGCATGCCCTCTTTTTGTTGATTGTATAAAATGCATGAAAAATATTGCCGACAAAGTTGTAGACATTTGGCATTGTAGTAAATGTGATGGAGAGTTTCCTAAATGTGAATACCGATGCATACTAAAGGTTAAATTGGAATATGTAACTAGATATCTTCATGGTGTGATAGATTTTGATGATGCTGCAAACCAACTCATGGGCATATCAGCAAAATACCTGTGTCTTCTCTCAGCTGAATCAACATCAATTGTTGAAATAGTCCAAAGGATCTGCAAGAAACACTTACTTCTTACTCTTTCAGTTAGAACAGAGACATTACGTGGAATTGCACGCCTAAAAATTGTAATTGTGATGGTTGAAAATACATAATCAACAACTTCACTAGATACATAAATATATAGGTTTTTTCCACCTTATACATAAGCATATTATTTATTTTCTGTATGAATGTTTTGGCCATCTCAGCAAAATACCTGTGTCTTCTCTCAACTAAATCAACATCAATTGTGGAAATAAAACAAAGGATCTACAACAACAATTACTTCTTACTCTTTCAGTTAGAAGTAATACATTCCGCGAAATTGCACACGTAAAAGTTGTAATTTTCATGGTTAAAAATACATAATTAACAACTTCACCAGATACATAAATATATACGTTTTTTCGACTTGATATATTCTCATATTCTTTGAAAATACATAATCGACAACTTCATCAAATACATAAATATATACCTTTTTTCAGCCTAATATATTCTCATATTATTTATTGTCTGTAATGAATGTTTTCAATTGTCTATTAAATCCTTACTTCATAGCTCAACATAGTAGGGCCTTTTTTTTTAACTCCCTTATAGCACTTCTATTTTGCAATTTGATACTTTCACTCTACAAGCTATCACTTAACATTTTTTACCTAAATTGTTGATGCAATCTATATGATTACTTTTGAATACAATACTAATTTGTTGTTTTGTTTATTTTTTGAATTAACAACTTTCTTCTCTTATTTCTTAGCACAGGTTTTCATTCTTTTGTACAAAACAAAAATTAAATTTTTTGTTATATATCCTTTTTCATTCTACATTTCATTCTTCTATATTGCTGCTTTGTTACGATAATCAAGATAGAACCTGAAAGAAAGAAAAAAAGGATTTATTCCCAATATTATTTTCCAGGAACATTCTTAGTTCCCAACATGCAATTAGTTAACATTTGTTTTTTGTCTTCTGCCCTATATCGATATACTTTGTAGTTAATACATATAGAAATGTGTCCCTCCAACCAATCAAAGCTTCTAGTTCTTAACAACTCTACGATTTTCATGTACCATTATGCCAACTCATGACAATGAACAATGCAATGCACAAAGAACAGTTGTATATGCATAGAACAGAGATAAAAACAACAAGAAACTATCTCAAGAAACTGAGACATTCACTGTGAAAGTTATTAAGTAGGACAGTTATTATATATCAGGAAATAGTTAACGTATAAAAAATTTAGATCGACTCTTATTTCCTTAAATGAACTTTATATAAATATTAAAATAAAAATTTCACATTTCCAATTTACAATTTCCGAAACACAATACCCAATTTCCAAAATCGATTCTCAGAAACAACAAATTCGAGTTTTTGTTAAGGGCATTTCATTTATCCACAATTTCTGATTTCCGATATTTCGGATATCGGAAACCAGATCATCAAGTTTTTGTTGAAATTTCGCATATCAGAAATGGGAAACATATCTCCTTCTTACATTCAATGGAATGAGGTTTAAGAATTCATAAATCCCAAGGTATGACCCTACAAAATGTTACAATAGATATTGGAAATACTGATAGACAAAATATTACATTCACTGCGCAAATTGTAGTTGAATATTCTCATTGTTTGCTCTATAAATGTACTATTTTTATTTGATCACTTGTTTATGTAAAAGATCTGCTTTTTTTCAAGAAACATCCAAGAAAATTTGAAATAATTGCGTCTTAGAGTAAACTGTCTCAGGAACTGAGACACTCATTATGAAAGTTATTAAGTAGGAAATAATTATACTTTTGTGATACATCTTTCATTATTCTTCTCCAGTACTGGTAAGTGAAAAACTCTTATTTAATGCTTGCATTGTCAGGTACCCTCTTGATTAGGTGGATATATAGAATGAAACCAAGTTTGGATAATTGAAAAATACATACGTAAAAGGGGTTTCCTTTCTTAACATACAATTATGCATGCTAACATCAGACTCCACTAATTGTACCAATTTTGAGTCCACAATCTGCAGCACATTAGGCAGAGCGATCAAACATAACACATGGTAAGTTTAAAATATTGAATGGACTTAGCGAAGGAAAAATTTATGCGAAAATAATACGAACAGTCAAAATAAAGCCTCAAAATCGAAGTTTTCCAGTTTTTGATACCTGGGCATCGCAAACCTGAAATAGGAACTTCGACATTTATTTATTTGAAAATACAAAACTTCTGAGATCCAAAATGTCGGAAATAGGAAATAGGGACATGTGCAGTTCTTTATTTGAACACATAGAATTTCCATATTCTGAAATGTCGGAAATTGAAAATATGCAGCCTAGATGTGGCAAATTGAAAATTGGGGAATAAAAAATTGGAACAATTGGTGTTCCTTATTGGAAAACATAGAACATAGATTTCCGAATACAGAAATGTCGGATTCTGGATTCTTAATTTATTTTTTGACGACTTTTGGTTTCCTCACACAATTTTGAAATGTTTATAGTTCAAATAGATACAAACTAGAGTAATAAAATATGTTAATGAATAACAACAACCAGAGAAATGAAATATGTAATTTGGATAATTGCAAAATACATAGGTAAAAGGGATTTCTTTCTACCAAATTTTGAGGCACAACGATTAAACATAACGAAGACCGAGTTTAAAATAAGGATGGAATTAGAGGAGAAATAACTTATGCGAAAACAATACGAACAGTTAAAATATAACCTCAAAATCGACGTTTTCTGGTTTCGGATACCCCAACATCGAAAGTTGGAAATACTATCTTCTACATTTCCTGATTTGAACACATACAATATCCAGAATCCTAAATGTCGGAAATAAAAAATGCGTAAATCGGAAATTGGAATATTTTTGTTCCTTATAACAAAACATAGTATTTTCTGGAATCCGACATGTCAAAAATCGTATTAATGAAATATATTTATATCATGAAATAATTAACATATACAAATTTTAGATCAACTCTTATTTCCTTAAATTAAATTTAAATAAATATCAAAAAACATCTTCGCATTTTCAATTTCCTATTTCCAAAACATGATACTGGATTTCCAAAATTGGATATCTGAAAATAGAAATTCCATTTTTTGTTATAGTTATTTTTCGTCTCCGCGATTTCCAATTTTCAATATTTCGAATATTGAAAAAATGATATTCACGTTTTTGTTAAAATAATTGGCTGCCTTCGTGATTGTCATTCTCGATATTTTGAATCTTTGGGATTAATGTGATCTGTATATAGTTCCCTTATCTCATGGACGACGCAAAAAATCACTTAAACGTACTGAAATATCTTAACGTCGAAATAACGCCGCCCCTTTCTGCCATAATGTCATCATATTAATCGCAAAGCTGACTATATCCTCAGTTGCTACCATAACTTCGCCCCTTTCTGCCATAATTCCATCATATTAATCGTAGCAGTGACTGTCACTCTCACTTGTTATCATCCTCGAGTCATCTCATATTGTGTAAAGTCGACATTTGTCACCTCATCGATCCATACTAGGCATACATTTGTGATCACATCATCGATCCATTTGTCACATTTGTTACCTCATCAATCCATTTGTCACACCTTGTTTCTGTACCATACTGCGTATAAACCATATACTAATCTTCTCTTGCTTAATCATTAAGTGAAAATCATTATCACGTGCTGCAAATAGAAAATATTTCAAATCCAAGATATTACAATACGTTTAAGTGACCTTTTACGTACTCCAAGATATGAACGAATTATATACATATCACATTAATCCCAAGTTATAGATATATACTACATCATGAAAATCGTGAATTCATAATAACATTTCGTAAGATTTAGTCAATAAATAGATCCACCTACTAAGGAAAATATCATTTGGACCTAATTTATGGTTTTTTATGTGCACAAAAATTGTACTTGTAAGTGTCATTATTTCCCCTCTCATGGCTGCCAAAGAAAAAAATCACAACATGGTGATATCAAAGCCTAGAATGGGAAGAGATGAGAAGATAAGTTGGCAGTGTTACTTCCATCGAAGGGCCTATAGTCTCTGGAGAGACATGGGATTGGTGAATATTAGGAATTTCCTTCTATTTCTCTTTTCACTGCAACTTACATAAGGTATCATTATTTGCTTACCCTTCTTCTCAATTGTCTTCCATCATCATGAGTAGCAAAACTACAATAGGTTTATTCTTGAGGCTTCCAGATATGGTACTATGATATATATTTTTAAACAGGCTATCAAATGCTCTATCCTTTCTCATAGATGGATATTTCTCTACACCCAAATTCCCCAACTCACCATTATTCCCCCACGGCTTCTTTCGAATGATCATAATGAGGACGAGCTCAAGATCAAGTCTTTTAGACTGAATTCGGTTGTAAATGCAAGATTGGGTTTCGCTAAAGTATTCTTCAGAGTTGGAATCTTTTCACCTTTACGACGATTCCAAATTTAGCTATCAAAACGTATGGAAATGGTTCCACCTTTACCACGGTTGCAAATTTAGCTACCAAAACATATGGAAATGGGTAAGGATTGTAAAGCAGAAGAATGTCCAACACTTGATTTTGGACCATTACAATTTGAAATATCAAGGAATGGGAAATTTCACATTTTGTCATTTCATCTCTTGTTTGCTATCTCCCTTGTATTATGAAAATATTGATTATTGACGAATTTTGTTCCTTTTTAGCTTGTCCAGCATTGTCATTGTGTATAAAGAAATTTTGTCTAACATCAATGAGCAAAATTGCATTTTCATTTATCTTAAACCTTTATTTCCAGTAATGTCGTTAGATATATAAATCTTGTTGTTCATAGATTCATATATAATAACAGTTTAGCAGTGAGGTTTTTAAATGAAATAATCCAATGTGATATTATAAAATAATGGAAATTTTATTTGAAAATAGGAATTCGTGGAAACATAAATGTCGAATTCTAGACTCCGAAATAGGTATTACCCGATTCCGAAATGTCAGATTCTGGATTCTTAATTTCTTTCCCGTCGACTTCCGCTTTTCAATTTGAATAAATCACAAAGTGTTAATTGGAAATTGGAATTTACATGTTCGGATTTAACATTTCGTGCTTTTCAACTTTCGGTAATTTTCTTCTTTGCAAATTTATTTTTGTGCACTTTCCAAACAACACAAGCAAAATATGCAATTTCGATACAGATTGAAATACTTTTTTTAAGTAGAGTTGTAATTTTTCATTTAAAATAGTTTAGCCTAAACAATTTAAAAACTTTCTTAAGACTTCTTAAAATAACTGTGTTTAAATATGTGCCATTTGATACCATGTACACTATTCATATTCCTATTTAACCATACAAAGAGAGTGCTAATTAATTGAATGCAGATATATGTATTTCATCGTGCGAGGCATTAACAAGGTAAAATCCAAACACTTTTCCAGAGCCTTGTTGGTTTCCATATTAATGTATGTTTGTCTTGGCAACAACTCAGCATTGAATGTTCCAAAATTTTCTATAAGAGGAGAGTGTTGTGAATGGGATAGTCGATCTAGCAAATCTAGGGTTTTCATTTATTGAACTAATGTTGACTAGAACATAGGATAAGGTACAGGTAAGTGGTAAGGTGCAACATCTCTAATAATTGCTGCATCCACTGTAACAACCTCGAGTGCAACCAATGCCATAGTCCTGTGAGATGAAGTATGTTAGAAATGAATGGAAGAGAAAAACATTGGATGCATCAACAATGTGAAACTGATTGAGAGAAAAAGAACTGAGAAATTAAACGTACGTTACATTATGTACAATGTTGCATGAACATTGGGTAATTTTGATTATAGTTCCTTATTTTAGTTGTCAATTTTCTACAAGATCACTATATATAACTGGAATTAGTAGCTCATGCTTGTGAAAGCCATCTGAGATAGAGATTCGAAACCAAATACATGATGAGTTGACTGAGTTCACTTGTTTTAATGCGTGAGGTAATACTAATTTGTGTGAGGTAATACTAATTGACAAATTAGTACAAGGAATCAATAACCATTTATTAGTTGTAATAAAATAGTATGTAAATTGAATAAATACATTTTTTCTATGTACATTTCATATTTAAAGCTTGTAATGGAAAATCAGTATATAAATCAACACATGTTATCCATTGATTTCCCATTGTTGACATTTCACATTCCGCAAATCCTATGTTTTTTATTAAAGAACACCTGGTTTTCCACTTTGCAAATGCCCAATTTTCAATTGCCAACCTTTTGAATTCCGGAAATCCTATGTTCTATATTTTCTAACAATAAACACTCTATGTTCCAATTTCTATATTGCAATATTTCCAATATTAAAAGTTTTATTTTTTCAAATAAAAAATGTCGAAGTTCCTATTTGCGATTTTCGACCTTCGGGTACCACAAATCGAAAAACTTCAATTTTGTTAAAATCGTTAGGTGTTTCAAGTTATATTTTTTATGTTCGTGTTCTTTTCTCTTTGCCACAAATGTTTATGGTAAATCTAGCTCTCCAATTGGAGCCTACATCTTATTTCCCAATTTCGACTTTCAAAAAATCTTATTAAACAATGTTTTAAAATAAATGAAGAATAAATGCATTCAGTCATCTTAATGTCGGATCATTTTCTAACTTCATATTTATCAACATAAATAATTGTCATTAGTTCTTTAAATAAATTTCATATACCCAAATCAAGCTATTCATGAATAATACATCTTTAAGCTTTAGGTTTGTTAAGAGAAATAATATATTTAGATATATTAGATCTTTAAACTTCATATTATTATTTTTTTGTAAGCCTACATTGCTATTAATAAACTATACAAAAAATTACAGAATATCGAGAATTATGGTCAGCTAAAAACAGTGGTCTAACAACCACCATTATTAGTCAAAAGCATAAAACTCTACAGTTGTAGTGTAAAGAGCATAAAAACCATATAGAAAATGGAATCTACTGCCTAAGTAAAGTTTAAACAAAATTACATAAATATTCGTAAGAGCCACAATAACCCATGTGATACATGGGGGGCTACGTACAAAATTACTATGAAGGAATGTTTATCAAGAGACCTGGAAAACTAAAAACGAGCATAAACTTAAATTCAAACAAAAGGAAACCAAATAGACAAAAACAAAACAAAAACAAGCTCATGGATTAGCACCGCTGATAGTGACAGCAAGGTCCTACGTGTCCTACATTTCCTCAACTATATGACAAGGTCCAAAGTACTCCTTGTATGAAGATGGTAGACTGGGCTTTAAGACCAAGAAAGCCACTTTCCCCACAGAAGCATCCGCTTTCTCCACATAAACATCCACTTTCCCCACAGAAGCATCAGATTCACGAGCTCATTTAGAAAGATTACTAATCATTCTCAGAATCCAAACAGGCACTATAGATGCAGCAGGAACGGTAGGATCGACATTCATTGAAGCAGATGGAGCCATAGAGACATTGTCACTATCTCCATCACCCAAGGAGTCAAATCCTTGAGCTAATTTTTTCCAAATGGCCATAACATTTCTTTGCGTTATGACCATATATAATTCCACCATTTTGGTCGTAGCCTATGAAATATCCAACTTATTATGGTTCCATCTAGCTAGCATTTCCTCCATGAGGGTTCCCATCATATTTTTGATGATCCAACAGTGAGTCGGGTTACCACCATCAGTATCACGAGCAAGGCTCTCCCTTACAAGCCTGGTTTCCCAGTCATCTATTATTGACTAAACTTGCGGAGAAATTTCATTGTTATAACCATCTACCTTTGTCACCCACGCTGCTCATTGCGAACGACCACCACCACTCACAGAAGGACAAGATGTGCCATGCTACTTGTACATAGTATGATGTTTCATATGCAAAACAAAACCTAACAAAGGTAGACACAATAGTTTTTGCAACAAAATATGGAAAAAACAAAAGTGCCTCAACACCCAAGAAACCAGCCAAGAAATAGTTGAACGAAATGAGGGAGAAAGGCTTATAACCATGCTAAAACCAAAATGAGGCATGACATCCATTAATGGAAAGATAATATTGATGTACCACTTACAGTCCCTCACCAAGCCAAATTACACTGTAACAAGACAACGAAATGAAAACCGGGTCAAATCATGGCTTAGCTGACTAGTGACGGTGTACTCCTCCATTGAATCCGATACGTACTAATAGAACTTTGTCGACAGTGACTAATTAATGTCATCTCAGACAAAATGGAAAGGGACAAACAGGATTAGTTGTACCAGCCATAGCGCGTATACAAAAATTGTTATAAACTTGGCGCAGAAACAAGTTAGACGGAAATAATACCAACAAATAAAATCAACTCCTTTTTCACAACGTCTATTTGAACGATCAACTGCATGTCACCTTCTTGGGTCCTACCCAATCACAATATATAATAACCAAAAAATTTAATAATCACTGTGCTATAACTAAACTCACGAATCGAACCTGCTGTAATAGTGGAAGCCCCAGTCTTCATGATGGATGTGACTACCGAATAAACTATAATCCAGGCATTAAAACTCAACTGATGACCAAGTTGGGCATCCTGGATAGCAAGACCTGCTTCATTAATGCGTAATGACTGCAAAATAGGTGGCAATGCGATATGATGACAAGTACAGCGTGGTTCTGCCACAATAGCCCTATTCATTGTAGGAAAGAGCTATCCATTGAGTCGTAGAGCATTTAATGCGGCTGCAACATGCTTGATGATCGTTGGATCTCGAGCAGCTCAAGATCCAATGATCATCAGGCTTGTTGCAGCCGCATTAATTCTCTACAGCTCAATAGATAGCTCTTGTCTTCCATTCCATCCTTGCCAATTTGACTCTCATCATCCACATCCAAAGTTAAACTTCATATGTATTAATATAAATAATTGTTATTATTCAATCTATAAACTTCATATACCATAAGAAAAATATAAATGCAATACAATTACAAACAATTGTTTCTTAGAAATTTACTGTGTAGATTAAAAATTATTATTCTTTAAAATTATTAAATTTTCATGAATTTTTAACTCATATCTCTAAATTAAATAAAATCATATAATTTCCAAAACATATAAACAAATTCCCATTTTTTAACACGATACCCAATTTCTGAAATTGGATATCGAGAACGGGAAATGCCTGTTCTTGTTAGGGTTATTTGCGGTATGCGCCATTTCCCAATCTGAATAATTGCAATATGGGAAATTGGATACTCAAGTTCTTATTGAAATAATTTGTTGGCTTCCCACTTTCGATTCACCATAAGATCTGCGAAATCCAAAATGTCAGAAATGGGAATTTGGGAAATCGGAAATGGGGAGATAGGGTGTGTGCAACTTTGATACGTTTGTAGTTTTGGAAAGATTGTAATGTTTTGCAATTTAATGTTTTTGCGATTGAGGTTTTCTTCATAAACCTGATATATTCTCATAACAATATAACTATCGACTTGCATTAGACAACAACATCATTCATTGACCTCAATCACTTGTCCACCCAACTACATGAAAACAACCTATCGTTGTCCAATTCACTTGATTCCTTGTCTCCCACACAACACATAGCCTTTGATGTTGTCATTTCTCATTTTAGAAACATATGACGAAATCCTCCATTTGGTGTTCCTTATCTTCTGACATGTGTAAGTTTAGCTGAAAAGGTGAAAATACAATTTCGAGAATCCATGTTAATGTTAGTTATGTAGCTTCATAATCAGGGAATCATAAATAATTGTTATTATTCAATCTATAAACTCCATGCACCATTCTGAAGAAAAATAGAAACTTAATACAATTACAAAAAAATTGTTTCTTAGAAATTTACTCTATAAGTTAAAAATTATTATTCTTTAGAATGATTAAATTTTAAATGACTTTTTAACTCATTTCTCTAAAAAAAATAAAATCATATAATTTCCAATATATATAAACAAATAAAAAAACATTATATATTATGATTATATTTATTTTATAATATTTATTTCTGATTTTCCTGGATGCGGGTGATAACTCCGACGACATCCGTCCCTCTTCCGGCCACCGCAAAGAGCACGTGTCACTCCTTTGGACACCCAGCGAGATAGCACACCTCTTCAACATATGCAAGGTTCTTTGCGCATGGGAGAAGTTTCCTCGATCACTTCAGCTCATGCGAACCATCCCGACGAAGGTCCATCCTCGTAGGTGCATTCATGGCTCTGCAGCGATGGTTAATGTTTGCAGGTACGTGGAATCACAGGCATCTTATTCAGAACTAGGTTGAGTTTTATGCCTTGGCTAGAAGCGTTGTTGGGTTTGTAGTACGGCGGGATGTTTGCAGAGTCTTTGTTTCAGTGCGATCTAGGTTCAGTACAAGTAAGAATGCTCCTCTATGTATTAGTTTCAGGCTCAGGTTGGAAGCCATGTCCGGACAGAGAGGAACTCCTAGACAAGCTAGCTCAGGATGGGGAAAATCCTAGAGGGGTTGAAGTGCTCAAACCCTGGCGGACCATGAACCTCATATCTCTCCACGCGTCCATGTTTTGGTGGAATCCTGGGAGAATCGGGTCCTCAACCACAAGCTCTCGATGGGTGAGGAGGGCAGTCAAATTAACCACTATTGGATGTTGAAGAACATGCTCTGAAACCTGGAGAAGGACATGCTCAATAATTGGTCTAAGGCTTGAATAGTTGTTCACTCCATGAAAGATAAAATTGCAGAGATTGACGCCCAGCTCACGGTCATGGACAACTCCTTTTCATGGAAAGGTATGGCCAGCATCTCTACTTTGAATGTGCGTAAAGAAGGGGGGTGTGCTCAAGGTGGTGGTGCTAGTGGTAGTGAATCTGGTGGCCAGGATCTCACTAGTCTCGGTGGAAGCGGCAGTGCAACTAGATGCTCTACGAAAGTGCCCCGTGTCAAACATTTTCTGGTTTTGTCTACCGTAGAGCCTCTCCTCAAGCATCTAAAGGATTTGTCGGCCCAGTAGTCTGAGCAGCAGCCACATTCTCTTTCTCTGGCACCAAATTCCGCCACCATTTCGCTCACTCTGTCGCAGGAAGAAAGCTGGGCCTGCCCCATCACTGAAGAAACCCCTACTTTTTAAATGATCATTCCTACCAGGTTTTTTGGTCAAGTCTCTAGTGGTTTTCGGTTAGGTTTAAGTATTGCTCATGATACTGTATGTTTTTACTTTTGTTTGGAAAATATTTGGCTTCACTCTTATATATGAGCCAGTCGTGTCTATTATGGATTACTGTAACTAAGTCTCTCAGTCATGGACATCTTTATTGTGAACACAGTCAGAAGGCTAGTATTTTTTGAGAGGTTCTCGAAGGGGTTTTGCCTCCTTCAACCTCATGTAGCCAAGTTTTCTTTATGTAATTTTTTTGTCTCTATAATATAATATATCTGTGCAGCTTACAAAAAAAATATATTTATTTCTGATTTACGAAACATGATATGCGATTTCCAAAATCAACTATCGAGAACTGGAAATTCAACTTTTCTTAATGTTATTTGAGCTATCTGTGATTTCCAATTCCCGATAATTCGGGTATCGAAAACCACATACTCAAGTTTTTGTAAAAATAATTTGTTGCGTTCCCAATTCCAATTCGCGACATTTTGCACATCTAAGGTTACCTGAAAAAGTGAACATACAATATTTGAAATTTGAAATGTTGAAAATCGAAAATCAGACACTTAACTTGTTTCTTCCTGACTTTCACTTTTCGCTTAAAATAAACTTAAAGAAATAACTACTACTATAACACAAATTACTACTAACTAACTATATAAGCACACTTAAACAAAATGAGTAATGATCTCAAGAAAAAACTACTGCAGGATATAACAGATAAAAGAAAACAAACAATTAATCTGCACACATGCAAATCAAGATTATTTCTTTCAACTTACTTTAGAGCAACTTAACAAAATAAAATTGCAAAGAACAATATCCAAAGTGTTAAAAACACACAAATTGCAAGTACCCAATAACACAATGTCTATTTGTATTTAAATAAGATTACAAAGTTACGAGAATAGTTTCTACGTTTCTGCAAGGGTAGAACACCACTTGCCAAATAGCTCCAAAATGTCATCGACTTCCTGAAAATGAGCATTCCTCAACTAAATTTCGATCTTGCAAATTTTGGAGGAAATCTCCTCCTCTCTCATTTTCTTCCATTGTTTAATGAACACATGTATCCAAACTATTGAAGCATGGGGAGCTTTCATCCATTTCTCAATTTCTTTCACTGTCAATTGACTGATTTGTTGGATCAACTCTGTTGAATCATCAAACTCCTTTTGAAATTCTTCCAAATGAAGTTGGTGCGAAGGTGCCTCATTGATAACATCCAAAACATGAAAACTCAAATAAGTTAGCAAATTATTTGACTTTGACGAACTTTGTTCACAAACCATTTGTCCTGCAATGATTAAACCTTTAACTGAATCATAGATACCCTCCCATGTCTCATTGGAAACTTCAGTTGTTTTCAGCTGTAACTTTTCTAAGATTGGAAATCCTTTAGGTCTTTCCTTAATATGGTTTTTCCAACCTGTTACTTTCTCTAAAGTAGCAGATAAGTTTTCTTATCCGATCGTGGTGATCCTCAACAGTTTCAAAATGCTTGCTAAAATTGTCATACAACCCTTTCATCTCATCAAAATAAGTATACAAATCTATCACAACCTGTCAGAACTCTTCATACACTTTACAGAGTAATTGTTTTGAGGCTAGTTGAGCATCTTTTAGCTGTTGATTGACAAGAGCAATTTGCTTTGCTTGTTACTGATTCACAACCTCTCCATTCTTAAGCTGGTGCTTTAGTTATTCAGCTTTGATCTTCCATTGCTCCACTCCATCTTCATGTTCTCGTTTCAAATTCCCAATTTCTTGTTGCCTCTTTTTTGCTTCTGCTAAGTCCTGTTCCAAATTCTGCAATTCCTTCTCTTTTTCACCAAAATCCAAACTTCATTGTGAAACTGAGTTAAAATTAGCTCCAGTGAAAACTCCCATGGCAGCTGTTTTGCCCACTTCCCCTTGTTGAATATCACTTGTGTCTGCCTTCCAAATGACCTAACCAAGGGCAGGCACATGTTTTCCTAAGCCTTGTCTGGATTTCTTTGCTCCCCTTTTAACCACAGCTTTATCCTTTTTACTCCAATAATATTTGCCCATGGATATGGATACCACTTCATCTTCTCCAAAATTTGCTATCACTTCTGATGATGAATTGATCTCGTGTTGGATGGTAACCAAGGAATTAGTTTGCATTTGGTTTATAGGAATGTCTATGCTGAGGGGGGCAATATCCATAGGACTTGAAGCAGAGATAAAGGTGAGTGATATAAAAGAATTAGACATATGGAAAATCTTCCTTTTGAGAAAGTATCATAGAGACAGAAGGAATCTCGTCCTCAAAAAACTAGGGAATTGGTGATGTAGGACAAGTATCAATAAGTGAATTAACTGAAAAAGTGGGCATGCGAATAGTAGCTCCCATTATTGATGACAAATTTACCTCGGAAAAATATTGTTGGGAATATGATGAACCTAACCTATTGGGAAAGGTTTGCATATTCAGCATGGATGAGAGAATGGTAGTTATAACAACCTCAGGGTCTTGTTCCACATTTGTATCAATCTGAGCTGAAGATAAAGACATTACCTTCTGTGTAGAAGTGTCTTGGACATGAGTTTGCTCTTTCTTACCAATTGAGATAGAAGGCATGAGCTTTTCTTTTGTCGGTGCTTCTACCACTTGAGCCTGTTCAGAACCTGCTTCAGTGAGAGCCTATTCTGCCCCTTTCTACAGTGTATCTTTCATTGTGCCAATACATAAGCTAGATGAGCCTTCAAGGATAATTTTTCCTTTGTCCTTGGGTTGAGAAACAAAAACAAAAACAAAACTTGTTGCATCCTTTCTCGCTTCTTGTTCTGTCTTCTCCTTTTTAAGATCTTGTTTTATTTTTAGTTTATCTCCTCTTTCTCTAACAATTCTTGTCTCAAGATACTGATACAGATGCGACTTAGTCTCTGGATCAGTAATTTTATCCATTGCCTCTTGAAAATTGGTAGCTCCTCGAAACATGGAATCATCGGGATCATTTTCATGAATGTATTTAAATTTCACGTGCTCATGAGCAAAGAGATCAGCCAAATATGCCACTTGGTCATGCATTCTTTTGAATGCCTCCCCCAAGTTCATTACAAAAATATAATTTCCCACCAAAGACGTATGAGCAGGACTCTGTAGCGTAAGGTTTCCAAGATTCACTAGAAATTTTGGCCACCCCTTCTTCTTATGTTTGGTCAACTTGGGTAAAACCCCATCAATAACAGTCTGATACATGAATTCTTGAAGCACCATTCAGTCTGGAACTATTATAGGAAGCAAGTGGACTATATTACTATCCCAAATCCTTATGTAAGATAAATATTCTCCTACATACCAGTCGCCAAACATTGAAATCAGTTCCCTAGCACTTTTAGAAAATGCAGGAGCATCTAATTTTAAAATATTGTAGTACATTGAACCAAGAAATAGGTCACAGAGTTCATAAACGGGAGGGATGAAATTGTTGTCCCATATATCAGCGCAATATATATGAACCAGTGGATATTGGTCGGTCCAATTCCAATTTAGGGTCGAGAAATAAGTCGACACACAAAATGCATCGATTACAAACCCTAACATATAGAAATATGGTTTACGATTCTGGGGGTTTTCTCATATTTTCAATTTCCTCACGTAAATTAAATGACAGAATTTGCACCCATTTGAAGGAATGACCTATAAGCAAGATATGGTTCTCCATAGGAACCCATTGCGCTTTGAATGAGGAACAATTCGGTAAACCAACTGCAAAACATAGAGAACAACAAGGAACCGGGTTCTTTGAACCAAGAAACTGGATATGCTGGAAGTGAAATGGGAATGTCAAGCATTGGGTCTTCCAGGCAAGATTTCACCACTTGTTTGTAATTGAATTTTGCATGAATTTCATCGAAAATTTTCAACGAGAGAAGCTGCTTGGGGGTTGGCAAAGCATAAGCCATGTTGCCACCTTTCACACACCTAGGGGGGACGTGGCAGAAATCTTCAAGCCACTCAGTGTGTCCTTCGGGGCAAGTCTCGAGTCAAGGCTGTCGCCTTGTTCTTCACTCCTTCGTTTAGGCTCAACTCCTAACGAAGCCAGGGGGGCTAGACCCTATTAAGTTACTAAGGCTAATTACTTTAGTATGATGGTATTAAATTGAATAAGTTGCTTAGGAGTTTGAAATTAACAATTGATAACCACATATGACAAGATGAAAAATAAGCACAAGTAAGCACAATGCTAACACACAATATATATCAAAAGAAGTAAACAAATAACCAGTGCCTTAAAATGGAGTCACAAAATAATTAAATGTACTTGCATGTGCTTGGAGTGAATGTTTTGCAATTGTCTCTTGGTACGTTTTAAGTTAATATGAAAAATGAGTGGATTAAATTAGGCGAGGGGGGGCTCCAGATATACCCGAGGGGTACTTGGAGTATGTCCAAAAATAAAACCTTCACGAATACCCGCAAGGTGTTTGTGGGCTGGATGGAGTCTTGGAGATTGTATTCATAATACACCCGTTAGGGTGTAACAGAGATTGGTGCCTCAAGGTCACTTTCCAGTTGTTCCCACTCCTTTGGGTATTTTTCCACCACCTACGGTTTGTTTGAGGCATTGGATTTTCGCCTGATGGTGGTTAATTGGGGAGAATTAAACCTAATTAATCTATTCACTCATGTTGCTTTTGATGCAGCTTGACTAATCGGACAAACCGCAGACAGAATGCAGAGCATACACACCGGAGTCTTTGTAATTTTTGGTAAATTTTAATCGATGTGTTCTAGGATTTACTTGTGTCATGTCATGCCCCGATGTTCCGATCGAGAGGATCTATAATGTAAACAAGTCATGTCAAGTCATTGTGGGTAACCCTCCTAATGTATAAGGGTTAAAGTCCCCGCAGATCTGGGGAACTAGGGTTATTAGACTCTCCTAGAGAGGTCAGCCCTAGTAGGGTCTTAGTCATGTCAAGAATTAGTATAAATAGAGAGGTGACATCTCTATTTAACACACACTCATCCACACTCAGTTGTAGCGGATAGTTGAGGAAGAGAAAGACACTGGGGCAAAGAAGAAAGAGGTTACTGCTGTCGAGAGATCATCTTACTGTTTGGGGGTTTTACTTTTGGTGCTGATTCTATCTCTGAGGAAGTTGCGGGGTTTTCTCCATTTATGGTTTCCCCAAGGAAAAACACTGTGTTCATTGTCTCTTGTGTTTGATTGTTGTACTTGTTGTTCTCTCAGTTAAAGATCCTAACATAATGCTAGCATGAATGATTAAAAACTAACATGGTATCAGAGCTAACCTGAGAAGAAGACACTATGCAACTGCGGGAACTAGGGCTTCCTACTTTGTGGATCTCTCTCCATAGATTTTTAGCAAAAGAAGTTTGGAATAACTCTCCTCCCTAGGGTGCATCTTTCTATCGAAGCAGAATCCAATTCTGAGGTTTTTCAGTTTTTGACCCGACACTGCTGCCGAAAATTAGGGCTTTTCACAGAAGAGGAATTTTTCAGTGAGCCTAGGCCTGGATTGATCTCCTCCCTAAAATCGAAGTTAGGGATCAAATTCAAAGCATTTGGTTGGACAAAACTCTGGAAAAGAAAAACCCTAATCTGCTCCTAAACCAGCTCTGTAGGATCTCAGCTCCAAATACAGATCCGACATCTTGACCTGGTAAGATCTAAATCTTTTGTATTTCCATTTGAGGTTCTCAGTTAAGATGTCTCATCATACCAAGCTTGATGAAAAGTTTCAGGGAGCTGATAACTTCCGAGCTTGGAAGTATAGGATCTCCCCGGTCCTGGAAGAAAATGAGTTGGACTCCTATATCAATGAGGAGGTTCCAGTTCCAGAGTGAGATGAGGTAAAGGCCTTACATAAGAAGAAGTTGGTTATGGAAAAGAGGATCATTGCTGATTCTATCAAGGATTACCTCATACCACAGGTGTCCTCCCTAAAGACACCTAAATCTATGTTTGATGCCCTAGCCAAATTGTTTGAAGGGAAGAACATAAACCGAAAGATGACTCTGAGAAACCAACTGAAGAATGTCAAGATTCGGAATGCAGAAACAATCCAGTCTTACTTCACAAGAGTTTTTCAGATCAAGGAACAACTGGAAGCAGTAGATGAAGAAGTGGAAAATACAGAGATTGTGATGACTACCTTGAATGGTCTCCCTAGATCATGGGACTCCTTTATTCAAGGGATCTGTGCTAGAAAGAAGTTAGTCAAGTTCAGCAGGCTATGGGAAGAGTGCTCTCAAGAATAAGCTCAGATAGTAGCTCGAGAAGAGAAGATGGGAAGTGAAGATCAAGCTCTCACGGTACACTCCAGAGGTAAGTACTCTCACAAATATAACACTAGAAAAGATTTGTCTAAAATCAGATGTTATACATGTGATGAAGTAGGACACTTTGCAAGAAATTGTCCTAAAAGAAGATCTCATCACTCCAGAGGTAAGCAATCTCACAAAGATAACACTAGAAAATATTTGTCTAAAATCAGATGTTATACATGTGATGAAGTAGGACACTATGCAAGAAATTGTCCTAAAAGAAAGAATAAGAAAAAGAGCAACAAAAGAAGACATCATGCTCATGCTACAGAGGATGATGAACCATCCAAGAAAAGAACCAGATATGAAAGTGAAGATTCTTCAAGCGAGGAAGAATATGTTTTGATTTCTGCTCTCACAGGAAGCATCACTCATGGAAGCAATGATTGGCTCATAGATAGTGGGGCTTCCAAACATATGACAGGATTCAAGGAATCCTTTGTGAGACTATTAGAACATGAATCACCTCACAAGGTGAAGCTAGGGGATGACTACCAATATCCAATAAAAGGTAGTGGGGAATCCTCCTATAAGCTAGACTCCGGAAAGTCTATGAAAATGAAGGAAGTATTGTTTGTACCAGGACTCAAAAAGAACCTCCTCTCCATATCTGCATTAGATGCAAAATGAATGAGGGTTGCATTTATAGATGGTCAAGTCATCATGTGGCCAAAAGGAAAGACCATCGATGATGCAATAGTGATTGGGGAACAAGAAGGAGGATTGTACAAATTAAAGGGCCATCCAGAACAAGCCTTGGTCCATGACATAGTAGAGCCAAATGAACTTTGGCATAGAAGGCTTGCACATGTGCATTATAGAGCACTACCTATTGCAAGCAAATTTTTTGAAGGTCTTCCAGAAATCTAAGCAAAACATGATGGGGTCTGCAAAGGATGTGCGAAAGGAAAGAATACAAAGAAGACATTTCCAAGTAGCGAAAGCAAAACAAGGGGAATCTTGGAAATCATCCACTCCGATGTATGCGGTCCTATGTCATCAAGATCACTAAGCGGGTATGCATATTATGTTTCTTTTATTGATGACTTTTCTAGGAAGACATGGATTTACTTCATGAAGAACAAAGACGAAGTATTCAGCAAGTTCAAGGAATTCAAAGCCTTGATCAAGAACCACACTGAAAAGAAGATCAAGAAAGTTTTGATCAAATAATGGCGGAGAATTCACTTCAAATGAATTCAAAGAGCTATGCAAAGAATCATGGATTAAGAGGGAGTTGTCCACTCCTTATAATCCACAACAGAATGGTATTGTAGAAAGGAAGAATAGAACTATCATGGAAGCTGCAAGAGCAATGCTTCATGACCAAGATCTTCCTATGCATCTTTGGGCGGAAGTTGCCAGAACAACGGTGTATGTACAAAATCGTACTCCACATAGAGTACTCGAGAACAAGACTCCTAAAGAAGTCTTCTTCGGCAAGAAACCAGAATTCAGCCATCTCAGAATATTCAGTTGTCCAGTGTACATACACATTCCAAAAGAGAAGAGGACTAAATTAGATCCTTCAGGAAAGAAGGGTATATTTGTGGGATACTCTGAAAGCTTGAAGGCTTACAGAATATACTTCCCAGGATTCAAGAAGATTGATATCAGTAGGGATGTGACATTTGATGAAGACACAGCTTACAACAAATCCAGAAAGAGACCTACTAAAGAATCTGAAGAAACAGAAGTACCCAGAATTCATGATACAGCCATGAATGAAGAATCTCAAGAAGAAGATCGGGAATTTGAAGAACCACAAAGACCTATAGATCCACCTCCAGAGAATAATCCTCATAAGAGGAAAACTGCTTGGGTACGAGAAGTTATCCAACATGCAGAAAGATATGGGGTTCTAGAAAAGAATCACAGAGAAAGAAAAAGGACGAGATCCTGCTCTGGGTATGTAGCATTACTATGTGATTTTATTGATAAAGAACCTTCCAGTTATGAAGAAGTGGTAGAACGGAAAGAATGGAAGGATGCTATTATCGAATAGTACCAATTGATCATGAAGAATGATGTTTGGGATGTTGTCCCAACACCAGAATGGAATTCAGTTGTAACTTCCAAATGGATCTACAAGATCAAGCATGCTGCAGATGGTAGCATTGAAAAATATAAGGCAAGATTTGTTGCTCGGGGTTTCTCTTAGAAAGAAGGAATAGATTATGAAGAAACCTTTGCACCTGTAGCCAAATACACTTCCATCAGATCAGTACTTTCTCTGGCCGCAGTAATGAAATGGAAGATACACCAAATGGATGTCAATACTGCTTTCTTGAATGGTGTAGTGGAAGAGGAAGCGTATGTAGAACAGCCACTTGGTTTTGAGACACATGACAGGGAGTCTCATGTGGGCAGATTGAAGAAAGCCCTGTATGGTTTGAAATAGGCACCCAGGACATGGTACGGCAGAATTGATAGCTTTCTATCCAGTTTGGGCTTTACCAAGAGTAAAGCAGATTCCAACCTTTACTACAAGGTTGAAGATGGAAACCCAGTGATGCTTCTACTGTATGTAGATGATCTATTTGTGACAGGTATGGATGGGTTAATTACTGATACGAAGAGAAATCTTGCTGTCGAGTTTGAAATGAAGGACTTGGGTATGATGCATTATTTTCTAGGTATGGAGGTGTGGCAGAGTGCGGATGGAATCTCCCTTGGACAAGGGAAGTATGCAGTAGAGATCCTGAAGAGGTTTGGGATGATGGACTACAAAGCCCTGGCCACACCTATGGAATCGAACCTGAAACTATTGAGCGATGCTTCATCAGAGTTGGTTGATGCCACGATGTATTGTCCGATAATTGGATCCTTGATGTACCTAACGAACACGAGACCAAATATTTGCTTTGTTGTGCACACCTTGAGCCAGTTTCTGACAGATCCGAGACATGTTTACTTGATTGCTGCAAAGCATATTTTGAGGTACCTGAGGGGTACAATTGATTATGGACTCAAGTATGATGCGAATCAGAAGATTAAACTAGAGGGTTATGTTGATTCAGATTGGGCAGGCAGTTCCATTGATAGGAAGAGCACTTCATGATGTTGCTTCAATATGGGATCAGGTTGTTGGTTGTGGAGCCTAATCTTCCAGATCCAGAGATATTATTTAGTTGTGATTGTAACCCAAGAGTACTGTACACTTGTTCCCCCTACCTTGGGGTTTGGGGCAGCACCCTGAAAAAGGGGGTTTAGGGGCAGTGCCCCCGAGAAAACGGGGGTTCGGGGGCAGAGCCCCCGAAAAAAAAAAAAATTGGGATGTGTGTTGCCCAACAGTATTGCGGACCCATGGTATTGGGTTAACCCTAGAATTTTCCCATTGTATTTCCCCTATAAAAGAGAGCATTGTAAATCGACTGGGTATGGTATTGTATTGTACTAGAAGAGAGACTGTGAGAGCATGAAGAGGAAGTGCAGCAGTTTTGCTGCAGGGTGTATCCCTTCATCTTTCTGGACTGTAATAAAAGGACTGGCAAATTTCTTTGTCGACGTAACTCATCGTTTGGGTGAACCATATTATATATGTGTCTCTCTGTAATGTTTTAATGTGTTTTGCATCTTGTTTATTAATTTAACTGTATATCTGTTATTGCTCTGTGGTCCTTTCTAACAATTGGTATCAGAGCACCAAAGAAGAAAGGTGAGAGGTAGCAAGAGACTACCCAGGAAGCTAATGTAGCAGGTCATGTGTTACAAGATGCTTTGATTCTTGCATTAGATAATACTAGTGATTACTGGGTAGTAGATTCAGGGGCGTCATGTCATGCTACACCCCATGGGAAATTCTTTTATGATTATGTTCAAGGTGATTTTGGGCATGTGTTATTGGGGGATGATGAACCATGTAAAATTGTTGGAAAGGGTAAGGTACGGATTAAGCTAAATAATGGAAATGACTGGTTTCTAAAGGATGTAAGGCACATTCCTTCTATGAAAAGAAATCTAATCTCAACAGGGCAGTTGGAAGATGGCGGTTGTTTGTCTACATTTGGAGAAACGTGGTGGAAGGTCACTAAAGGATCAATGGTAATTGCAAAAGGAGATAGGATAGGTACGTTATATTTATGTCCTCATAATACTGATTATTCTATTTCTGTAGCTTCCACAGAAACAGGTGCAGCGTTGTGGCATCATAGGCTTGGCCACATGAGTGAGAAGGGGATGCAGATTCTCCACTCAAGGAAACTACTTCCAGATTTGAAGCAAGTAAGTTTGGAATTTTGTGAGAACTATGTTTATGGAAAACAGAAGAGAGTTAGATTTCTCAGGGTTGGGAAACAAAAGAAGAGTGAAAAGTTAGAGCTTCTCCATATAGATGTATGGGGACCAGCTCAGGTACAATCTCTTGGTGGCTCTCGTTATTATGTTACTTTTATTGATGATGCAACTAGAAAAACTTGGGTTTATTGCATTAGACAGAAATCTAATGTGTTTGATACTTTTAAGAAGTGGAAAGCTTTGGCTAAGAATGAGACAGGAAAAAGGTTGAAATGTCTCATATCTGTTAATGGAGGTGAGTACTACAGCAATGAGTTTGACAGTTACTGTTCACACAATGGGATTCGCAGAGAGAAGACGGTCCCTAGAACACCCCAAGAAAATGGTGTGTCAGAAAGGATGAACAGAACAATCATGGAGCTGAAAAGAAAACTAGCTAAATCATTTGCGATGAAGGATTTGGGTGCTGCAAAGCAAATCCTTGGTATGAGAATAACAAGAGATAGGAAAAATCACAAATTGACATTGTCTCAAGGTGAGTACATAGAAAAGGTGTTGCAGAGGTTTAGAATGTAGAATGCAAAACCAGTCAGCACACCTTTGGCAAGCCATTTCAAACTAAGCAAGCATATGTGTCCAGAGACACAGGAAGAGATAGATTACATGTCCAAGATTCCATATTCATCAGCAGTTGGGAGCTTGATGTATGCCATGGTGTGCACAAGACTAGATATTGCACATGCAGTGGGAGTTGTGAGCAGGTATATGAATAATCCAGGTAAAGAGCATTGGAAAGCAGTACAGTGGATTCTCAGGTATTTGAGAGGTACCACTTCTCATGCATTATGTTTTGGAGGTTCAGAAACTGTTCTACAAGGATGTGTTGATGCATATATGGCTAGTGATAAAGACAGCAAGAGGAGCACCACAGGGTATGTGTTCACTATAGGTGGAACACCAGTAATTTGGATTTCAAAATTGCAACAGGTTGTTGCACTTTCAACAATGGAAGCAGAGTATGTTGCTGCTACAGAGGCTAGTAAGGAGATGATTTGGTTACAGAGGTTCATGGAAGAATTGGGTAAGAAATAGGAGAATAGTAGGCTATACAGTGACAGCCAAAGTGCCATTCATCTTGCAAAGAACTCAGCCTTTCATTCGAGGACTAAACATATACAACTCAAGTACCACTTCATAAGATCTGTTCTAGATGAAGAACTGTTAAAACTGGAAAAGATTCATACTAGCCAGAATCCTGCAAACATGTTGAAAAAGGGAGTAACCAGAAAGAAATTGAGTTCCTACTTGGTTTCTGTTGGCCTTAAAGCATGAAGGTGAAAAGAAGAAATTTGCTAAGTCCAAGGTCCATAACATAGTCCAGCAAGTGTAGTAGTGGTGGAGTTGTTGTGATTAGTCTCCAAGTGGAAGATTGTTGGTTGTGGAGCCTAATCTTCTAGATCCAGAGATATTATTCAGTTGTGATTGTAACCTAGGAATACTGTACACTCGTTCCCTTTGCCTTGGGGTTCGGGGGTGGATCCCCCGAATTTTTTTTTTTGGGATGTGTGTTGGCCAACAGTATTGCGGACCCATGGTATTGGGTTAACCCTAGAATTTTCCCACTGTATTTCCCCTATAAAAGAGAGCATTGTAAATCGACTGGGTATGGTATTGTATTGTACTGGAAGAGAGACTGTGAGAGCGTGAAGAGGAAGTGCGGCGGTTTTGCTGCAGGGTGTATCTCTTCATCTTTCTGGACTATAATAAAAGGACTGGCAAACTTCTTTGTGGACGTAGCCCATCGTTTGGGTGAACCATGTTATATCTGTGTCTCTCTGTAATGTTTTAATGTGTTTTGCATCTTGTTTATTAATTTAACTGTATATTTGTTATTGCTCTGCAGTCCTGTTTTCTAACATAGGTGTGATCTCTTGGTTTAGCAAGAAGCAATCTTGTGTGGCACTGAGTACAGCTGAAGCAGAGTATGTGGCAGCTTGTTCATCTAGTTGTGAGGCAGTATGGCTGATGAAGCTACTATCTAATTTATTTGATCTCCAGTTGGATGCTACTTGTATACATTGTGACAACCAAAGTTGTGTGAAGTTTTCAGAGAATCCAATGTTCCATGACAAGTTGAAGCATATCGAGAACAAGTATCACTATATCAGGGATATGGTGCAGAGGGGAACAGTGAAGCTCCAGTATGTTGCGACAGATGATAAGATAGTTGATGTGGTTACAAAGCCATTGGCCAGAGTGAAGTTTGAGTACTTCAGGCAGAAGCTTAGTGTTCTCCAGATCGAGGTCCCTTCCAAGGGGAAGTGACAAGTTCGAAAGCCATTCCAACGAGTAGGTCAGATATAAGGGCTGAGCCATTCTGTCATGGTGAGAGGATTTGGTTCCTTCCATGTCAGATATGAGTGTTGAATGCCATTCTTGGAATGGAGGTACCTAGTCAGTTACCAGGAACATTCAGTCTGGGACTAAGAGAGCCATTCTGATGAGCAGGTCAGATATAAGGGCTGAGCCATTCTATCATGGTTAAAGGATTAGATTCCTCCCATGTCAGATATGAGTGCTAGCCATTCTGTTGAGTAGGTCAGCTGTAAGGGAAACTTCCATTCTCTAGGAGAATGGAGGCACCTAGTCAGTTACGAGGCAGCTCAATCCGGGACTGGGGGCCATTCTGATGAGACTATAGGATTGGTTCCTACAATATCACATGTGAGTGCATGCCCTTCTGACAAGTAGGTCAGATGTAAGTGTTGGGCCATTCTGACGAGTAGGTCAGATGTAAGGGCAACTGCCATTCTCTAGGAGAATGGAGGCACCTGGTCAGTTACCAAGTAGCTCAGTCTGGGACTGGGGGCCATTATGATATGATTGTAGGATTGGTTCCTACAAGATTAGATGTGAGTGCATGAATTTTTGATGAGTAGGTCAGATGTAAGTGTTGAGCCTTTTCACATATGATAGTAGTTGTGTCCTATCATGCTGGTGAATGTGAGTGCTGGGCCTTTCTATTGTGATTGTAGGCTCCTACATGATCAGATGTGAGTGATGGGTGTGCCTTCTGATGAGTAGGTCAGATGTAAGTGTTGGGCAGGCCATTTTGACGAGTAGGTCAGATATAAGCACTAAAGAAGACCTACATTGTGGCTATGCCTACAACCAACATGAAAAAGGGTTGGCTCTGTAGAACTTCCTGTGATGAGAAGAATCATGAGATAGCACATATGATGATGACCCGAGATGATCCAAATCGAGCTATGATTCAGATCCAGTTATGATGTCTCCGAGATGATCCAGATCGAGTGATAATCTATATCCAACAGTGATGATCTAGATCGAGTGATGATCCAAATCTAGTGATGATCCAAATCCAGTGATGATGATCCAGATCGAGTGATGATCTAGATCCAAAAATGAAGATGACATGAAGATGAAGATGACTTGAAGATGAAGATGACTTGAAGATGCAGATGACGATAAGATCCAGAGAAGAATACCAGTGATGAAAATTGTGTCGAGATAATACCTTCCTAGTTAAGAGGTAGTGTTTATGTAATTGTAACTTCGAAATGTATTCACTTGTATTTCTTATCTATTATAACCCGATGTTTATTCCGGGATGTACTTGTGTCATTTCATGCCCTGATGTTCCGATCGGGAGGATCTATAATGTAAACAATTCATGTCAAGTCATTGTGGGTAACCCTCCTATTGTCTAAGGGTTTAAAGTCCCTGCAGTTCCGGGGCACTAGGGTTGTTAGACTCTCCTAGAGAGCTCAGCCCTAGTAGGGTTTTAGTCATGTCAGGAATTAGTATAAATAGAGAGGTGACCTCTCTACTTAACACACACTCATCCACACTCATTTTTAGCGCATAGCTGAGGAAGAGAAAGACACTGGGGCAAAGAAGAAAGAGGTTACTGTTGTCGGGAGATCATCTTACTGTTTTGGGGGTTTTACTTTTGGCACTGATTCTATCTCTCAAGAAGTTGTGGGGTTTTCTCCATTTATGGTTTCCTCGAGGAAAAACACTGTGTTCATTTTCTCTTGTGTTTGATTGCTGTATTTGTTGTTCTCTCAGTTAAAGATCCTAACATAATGCTAGATTGGATGATTAAAAACTAACATTACTTTGACCTTATACTATGGAAGATATAATGAAAGTAATCAAAGTACGCTATTTTTCATAAATAAAACTAATCTAGATATAAAAAAAAAAAAAATGCAAAAAAAGGAAAAAAGGACGTGAATCCCCCCAGGGGGATGGGGAATGGGATCGAAAGAGCCTATTCGAAATTATTTATTATTACCATTGGTTACAATATCATAAAACTGATATAATTCCTCTTGGTTCTTATAATGAATGAAACCAAGAGCTTACAAAGTGCAAAAATTAAATATTTTCGGATAAATGGGAGACCCCTAGGGGGATTCAGATGGCCCAAAAGTCACTTTTTGGACAGAACCTCCTCCTCTTTTATGTTATACCTGCTAAAAACCAACAATATTATTAAACTTAAATATGTCCAAAATCACTTTGAAAGTACCTTTGGGTCAACACACTTTTAACCGAAAACAGCTAAGTTAAAACTACTTAAAAAAAAGGTGAAAAAAGGTGAAAAAAGGAACCAAGGAAAGCAAAATTTCCTTGGGATATTGGATTGACCTTTGGGAATCCAATATGATGTGCACTGATTGCTGGATTTATCTTTTATAACATAAAAAATAAATCTAATGCATGCAAGATACAAATTTTCTTTAAAATGCCATGCAGAAAGGACAATTTCCCCAAAGCTAGATCTAGAATGCTTATGAAACCTTTTTTAAGAAAAATATATAGATTATGAGCTTTAAGAAGATAGATATATGTTAAATTTTTCTCTAATATGATAGATCTAAACAAATCAAATCTATAAACCAAGTAACCAGGTAAAATTTTAAATTTAGAAGGAGGAAGAGATATGGAGAGGAAAAGCTTGTTGTCGCAAAGAGCTATCCAAAAGGATTCGTAGTGGGATGATGAGGTACTATGTCATTTATAGATGTTGAAAGTAATGTGGATTCAAAATAGGTCCACGATTCTTCCCAACCAAGCAACCTGTAAATCACTCAAAAGACTTGCAAACCCGTGAGATCTGGTTATTGCACATAAAACAAGGCTAAAACTACATGCATATAAACGTATAAACATGCCAGATATAGATCTCTAAGTACATGTATTAAACATAGAAGAAACAATTAAACTTACTTATATCCCTCTATTTCAATGATTTGGTCAACCAAATTCATAATTCAATATGCAAAAATTCGAAACAACACACAGATTACCTCATGAAGATCAAACAATAATGGCCCACACACAATTGCACCACACCATTAGCCTCCAAAACTTTATTTATTGCAACAAAATCACAAAATACTATATCAATTACAACTAGCAAGCCCTTCAATCCAAATCTAACTAGCTTGGAAGAGGAAATGGCTGCTTTATTTATAGCAAAAACTGAAACCACATCCCAGAGGGGGTGCAATTCCTAAGGAGAGAGAGACTGTAGCTACATGAGGAGTCAATCTGAGCTTGATCTGAGTCTGATCTGAGTCTACTGAGTCTGACTGACAATTGGAGTGTTGATCAGACTGACACATCAACTGGTTGACTGAAACATCAACCAAATCACATCCAGATGAGCCCACACGTGTGGAGGAGAGAGAGAGGGCGCAAATCCCAAGAATGCATGATGTGGTGCACTCCCTATTCAACCCAGATCAACTCCTTATGTCAAGGAATAGTCATCTCTAGTCAATCCAAAGCCAACGAGACTGATTTCAGTCAAATCGAAGCAAATCCCACTGATTTAGGAATTTGGGTTTTCTCCATTATTTAATTAATTTATTAATTAAAATAATCAATATTTGATTTTTAGGGTTTTCTGACCTAAGTGATGGGAAAATCACTCAAAACTTAGGAAAAGTGGGTTTATGGGTTTACCTAGTGCTCTGAGTTAGAAAATGAGCACCCCCATGATTGAAACTGATTTTTGAGCCCACTTTTATTACAAAACCAATTTTTCCATTTAGACTATCAAAAAATAGCCTAAGTTTTGGAAAAATTAAAACTTTAAAAAAAGCTTTAAAAATTTAAAAAAATTAAAACCTAGGGGGACTTAGACATGTTCGTATGACTCGAACATAATGCCTAGCATGTTTATACATTGACACATAGAATCTAATAACCTCAATAGGCCTAAATGCCAACTCGACCACCCCAAATTTGGAGGTATTGAGTGAAAAACTCATAAATTATCAGTCGTTTATTCAACAACCTATAATAACCAAGGGAAAAAACATTCTGGGCTGATCGGATTGACAAATAAAGTCCAATAGACCGAGTCTTTTATAGACACTATCATGCTAGAACATTTTATTACAACTCCCCCAAGGGGGTATGAACATGTGGTATAATACAACAAGCACTTCCCATAAGCAATTCTAAAGGTCTTATGAAGTTCGAACAAATCATCTTTGTCCGGTTCACCCGGCTCACTTGATAAAAAACCACTAAGTACAAATTAGGTGGTAACAAGCCCTAGCAAAAACATCTGGACAGAACAAAGCAATAACGACATTATGGATATCATGAAATATTCCTTGCTTAGGGTCTACGTGGTCCAATGCCCACTTAAGAGGGTCCGTATAAGGCATAAATGGGGGTCTGGCAACAATGCGATGGAGATGAGAATTGCGTATCTGCAAGTATGCAAGTTGGTCTTGATCAACACAGGAAAATCCATCATTGTCAAAATAGAATAAATTCTGGACCACTCTATATATAAGCTCTCGAACACATAACCACGGGTGTCAGTGAAAACATCGGCATTGGGATCTTTATTTTTCTTCTCTTGAAGAGCCATTTTAGATCTAGTATTCCTAGTCATGAAAAATTCCTTCTCTAATTGAATTTTAGTAACCATGTCTAAAAACGACGTAAGTTCAAATTTACCAGAAAAAAACAATCAAACGACGAAAACTTACAGGTGGAAATGCTCAGAAAGTTACAACTCCGACCGTTGTGACACAGAGGATATGCATTGTAAAAAAAACCTGAGCAAAGTGAAAAAGCATCAGTAACAATGGTAAAACCCTAAATTCAAATCTTAAAAAATTCAACTCAAACGACCAAAAACGAAAATCAGAAACAGAAATTAATCCTATTTTCGTATCCATAAACGAAAATTGACAAAATTTACTTTTCATTTTCGATTTGTGGAATCGCGAATTGGCAATCAAAAAACAAAATTCCAGTCGAAAAAAGAGTTGTGTTTCCGGTTTCTGATATTTCGAATATAATAAATCAAAAATCGGGGAAAAAAAGAAACCTAATTTCCAATATTTGACGTATCCAAAATCAAGAATGAGACCTTCAATTTTACCTGAAGTGAAAGTTCTTATTTTTTATAATCCGAAATCGGCAAAGTAGATACAAAATAAATCAAAATCAATCTCAACGATATCTAATAAGCGAACAGTCGGAAATAAAAAATCGGGGAAACACCATACCATTTTAACAAAACCGAAATCATAAATCACAATTTGAGAAAGGACATTTCCTTGTTGAAAATTATAAGATTTCGTGATCGAAACATAAAACAAACATACAAAAAAAACATTTTCACTTCCCAATTTTGGAAATCAGAAATCATAATCAAGAAACACAACTTGGAAAAATAGTTAAAATTTATTCCGAAGATCAAATTTACTCATAAATGTCTTGAGGTAAAATATCAAAAATAACTATTATTAAATAGTAATTTCCAGTCTCCCAAGGTAAGTAAAAAAGGTTCAGTTGCAAAAAGACAATATTTTTACCCTCTCGGTGTTTCTTTGCACCTCTTGGTGCAAAATCTAGTAAGTAAAAATACAGGGTTCACTCAATGTTTAATGAAAATTATCAACCAAATTGATTACAAGTATAAATTGACACCCAACCTAGTCATTCATTTATGAAATTCTCATGAGATATTCAAAAAAATTGTGTAACGTGAAATCCAATCAGTCACAATGGTATATGATCATCATGCTCTATATTTCTTGAGTTCTGATGGGAATTCGATTTGGAACTTGAGACCACCGATTTTTCTCTCATTTTCTTGTATCTCTGTTGGGAATCGATATTTTATTTCCCATTTATTGCTTATCATCTAAAAATCATGTTTATGAAACCCAACAATTGTGTGATTGTCTCAAAATTGTTTTTGTGTGCCCAACTATGATAAATGTACTTGTAAGTCATTTTTTGCATGCCTAGTTGCTTCACCTTTCACTCAGATGTCTATCTTTAACCCAGCAATCAATTTCCCTTGTTGTTTCTTGAAAATCCATTAAGAATCAAGCTAATTTGTTGGCCATAGTCCAAGTGTTGGCCTTGTCTTTCATTTGGATGGTGAATTGGAAATGCACTTCAAATATGGACTGGTGAACTGCATTTTTCAAATGTTGTGCAATAGTGGAGTGATCTATAGAATATGCCTGCAAGTCTCAATGCAATTTTAATGCTCTTACTGATTTTATTTCCTCGTTTATTTTAGTTCTTTTACTTCTAGAATCAAGCCACATTTTGAGGGGTGTTCACTTGAATAAGGAGAATTTGTTACATTATTCTTTCTACTCTCAATATTACACTTGAATCACCTTAATTAAATTGTATACAAGATTCCAAAATGGCTCAAGAGTACTGATTTTATTAATTAGGATGAAAGTTGTTACCTCATGATCAAAGCAATGATTACTATTTAGTCATGTAGTATGTTTTAATGAGCTTGTTGAGGTTCCCTTGTACTATGCTGAAGAGGTGAAATCTCCTTTTTCCAACATCCCATCATAAAAATAGACTCATCATAAGTTTAGAAATCCTCTTTTCTCTTCATGTAGATTTTAGTGGATGGAAAATACATTCATACCTATAATGCGAGTTGGTTGTTGCATTCCCCTTATTAGATTGCTACAGGAAATAAGGCCTGGCAAACACTAGAAAAAATGCTTTAATGAGGCTGCAATCTTATTCATGAACCTCTGATAAGTCTGGTGGTTGGAGGCAATGGTGGTAGCTTGTGAAATATACCATGCATTCACATTTTGTATGCTCTTTTCTAACCATCCATAAATATATTATCTAGGGCGTGACATATTGGTATCAAAATCCAAAGAAGAGGATGCTAAGCCTAGCAAAGCAGAAAAATCAAAGCATGAACTTCATCAATGCAAGTTAACTTTGTTTTATGACCTTTGGAAAATGGATGAGAATGATTTAACTATATGTTAGGAATATGAAGTGAACAGGTGCTTGGTGTTAGTAGAGAATTTAAATTTGTACAAGTTTTAGGAATACTTTTAATAATGCATTTTCATCCCTAACACACTAAGTGCAGTTTTTTTTGCCAATCACACATTAGGGGTGTGACAAATTGGTATCATAGTAAAGTTGCTACACTTAGAACTCATGGTTGAAGAGTTAATCAGGTAGTAATATCTTTGTGTGTACCTAACAAGGAAAGTTCAATGTTCATATTCTATCAAGATTGGACTTCATATTTTTTTTGCATACCACGCTATTTGAGCAAGATACATAGTTCATATTTAAAATGAAGCAATGCAATTTAGTGTCTTCAGTATCATGAAAAGTGTTCACTTGGGTTTTGACTCATGCACTTTGGTGAAAGGTCATTGTTACTAATTGTTTGAGGGAAATCACCCACAACCTATTGTTGAGTCACTACCCACATTTCTATGTTGGATTTGGACTTATTGATGGATTGAATGTGGGGTGAATTTCAAGATAAATGATGTAACTTGGATCCTTTGTTAACCAAGCTTGAGGAGAGCATAGCTTCACTAATTATTTTGAATATTCTACTTTTTCTATTTTTAGTTGAAAGAGAAATCATTGTCTAGGCATTTAATCAAAGAGTTTAGGAACCCCAAGGGAAAGAAGAAATGGATATGGGAGGATTTCAAACATCAACCCAAATAAGCAACAAAAAAGAGGTTTTTTTCCCATACCTGTAACTTAAAAAAAAAAACCCCATGGTTAAATGTTTTTCACCTATCCTTATGCTAAGTCACATGGTTTGAATTCATGTTCGAGTTCATTGACCTTTAAATTTGACAAAAACATCGACAATAAAAAAATTGGTGATAAAATTCGGCATTAAATTCAAGACTATAAAATTTGAATATATAAATTAAATTTAATATGATAAAATGAAACTATAGTCTATACCTATACTAAGTATACCATATATGAAAATTTTTAATAAAATTTAATATAAATAAAAATGAAACTATAATGTGATATGCAAATAATTGTCGTGACCCATATTGTTAAATATCACAGTATACTTCAACCATATGCAACCCAATGCACTTGATTCTAATTCATGTTCATAGTAGAGGCGACGTTCGACAATAGCAGTGAGGGGCGATGGTGATGGGTTCAACCTCATAATCAAGACTTCAGTCAGTCAACAAAATGTGACTGGTTACGAGTTATGATTTGAGCTAGGGTTTTTTCGTATTCCACATTTCCATAGAATTTAAATAATTTAAATAGAATTGAAACTCATTTCAACAATTCCAAATAATTATAATTTTCATGGTGAACTTCAATAATTAAATTCTGCATGCCCTGAAATTCGTCAAATTTTATCCTTTAAAAATGTTGAATCCAGTGACTTAGTCCCTATGTTTTCTCATCAAGTTTTAGCAAAGGGAAAATACGTAAAAAGACTCAATTTCTTACTTAGAATCAATCCTTTGTTCGTTTATCCATATAATCCACACCTCTTATGCCATGTATTTCTAGACATTTTTATAACTTGAGATGATACCCATAAAGTTGATAAGTGATCCCCTTGGCTATTACTTAATAGTTTTGTTTTTCTTGTGAAACCATAAAAATATGGAAAGAAAAAAATATTAGAATTTGAAACTCCATTCGACTTTCCATGTTGCCCAAATCAAATTTCTCCTTCCTAAAACATAGTTGGCATATTTGTAGCATCGATAATCAATTGCTTCTGATGATGTTTTGAAAGAAAATTTTTACGTAAGAAAGGTATTGGAATTGAGATGTGTTTACTAGTTTAATTTTCATGGTGGTATAATTTTTCCATTATTGACATCAAGTGCCACCCATGAACAGATTCCTTAAGCACAATGTGCATAGTTATAGGCACATTTCAGGCTGTAAATGATGGTTATATTACATCCCTTTTATAGTTGTATATTACGGTTGTACATTACATCCCTTTACAACTATATATCACAAGTATATACTACATTCATTTTACAACTATATATTACAACCCTTTACTATTTTTTTTTTGTTCATGCTAAACCATTAACATGTGAGAGCAATGGTAGGAGTTTGAAGGGTAAATGTATTTAATAGTTTTAAAGTGATAAATGTGATATTTGGTGTTATGAATAAATGGTAATAAATATCTTAAGGAATGTATATCATATTGTATTATGAAAAACAAAGTTAGGCAAGAATACAGGAACTTGTAATAGTTTCTTATGAGCATGTAATTGGGCCATTATTCTATTAAAGAAAGTCTTCATATTTATGAATGGCCACACTTATTTTGTATTTTGAACATGCATGTAGGAAGGTATAAATTAGTTTTAGGTGAATGGGTGGAAATTAGAATGTTTGCACAACCATATGAAGTTTCCAATATGTTGGATGAGATAGTTAGGAGTTTGCAACTCTTCTTAACAAACCTTATTATCTTCAAGAAAATTTAGTGCTATGGTTTGATTGGGACAATTGTGAAAACATCTTGCATAGAAATGTATTATTTTCATCTATGTTGATGCATTAAGTGAAGAATTTATTGTGCCTTTTATTTAATTTGAATTGGCATAAGATTTTCAATTTCCATTGGTGAAAACTTAAAAAATAAATGTGTGAGGAAGCTAAAGTATGGTCTTGTGTACGCCATAGCAAGCGATATTTTCTAGAAGAGTTCATATCTCACATAAATTGTCTAATGAATTTTGATATTATATCTAAGATATACTTTTGTGGAACTTCTTGAGCTCCTAGCTGGAAATGTCAATGCATTTTACATTCATGAATTCTCCAGGGCTTCAAGTTATGATGATTTCTTTCATGTGTGATGGTGGTATATCTTAATTAGTTTTTGAACACAACACTAAATTATATCCTTACATAAATTGTATGTAATGATCTAAAGGATTTCTTCATGGTAATACTACATGGTTATTGTTTGAGGAATTACCTTTTATTAGTTGAATGTTCTTCCCCGTATTTAGGCTCTAAAAATAGTGGTACCTTCTTCAAAGCTTGAAAAAAAAACATTGTATGGACCTCCATCATCAAAGTTAAGATCTAAGAGGATAAAGAAGAAATATCTATGGCAGAAAATAAGTACGAAAAGTACACCAACATTGTTGTGAATTCTTGGCCAGCCATTAACAACATGAATGTTCCCAATCGCAGCCATCTTCAAGATCTAGTCATGTGCATCGTCTCAAGTCAATCATATTTAGAAGCATGGTTTATGCTTAAGGAGGACAAGGGAGTTTCTCTTGTCTCTGACCTCTTTATTTATTATTTAAAATGTGTCTATGGTAGCCTGTAAATTTTCCTTTAATATTCAACTAGGGCTAAACAGTGCATGCAAAATATCAACTGATAACCACACATGAATATCTTTTACAGTATGCAGCGGAATATAAAACTGAGACATAACTCACAAAATCATATCACAATATTGACACTATTATTTTAGGTATGGAAACCCCTAGAAAAATCCAAGATGGGAAAAACAATGCAGCAGTCAGATATAGATTTTATTATGAAAAAATATGAAACTTTTACAATCACTGCAAATTCACCCAAACCTGGAGAATGCAGTACCCGACAAAATCATTGGGAAAATCCCACCTAAAACTCAACACCCTCCTGTGTGAGTGTATGGACCAGTTGTTCGAAGCTCTATGATCCTGTTGCTTGTTCCTCTGTCTTCTTAGTTAAATCCTTTGTCTGACTTTCTCTCCCTGTCTGTATCCTGTCTCTGTCGAAATACAAGTGTGTGTGTTCTCTCCACCAATTGATCTCTCTTTTACAACGAAAGATAAAACCCTAATTTCACTTTCACTTTAACTAGTTGTAAAGAAAAAACCCTAATTTCACTTTCACTTTAACTAGTTGTAAAGAAAAAAACCTAATTTCACTTTCACTTTAACTAGTGGTTCACTAAAGTTAATTTAGATCACTTTAATTTATTTTCCAAAGTAAACTTAGGAAAAGTAAATTAAATACAATTAGTTTCCTCATTTAAGTCTTATGCATGCAAGAACACACGCATTCAGGAACACCTTCCTTGTCTCTACTAGTTTAACACTCCCTCTCAACAAGGAATGGATTCGGTAGAAACCCCAACTTATCCCTGAACTTCACAAAACTCTGTCTACAAAGTTCCTTGGTGAAAATTTCCTCCACCTGCACATCTGTCTATATGTACTCCAACCGAATGGTTCTCCTCTGAACAAAATCTCTCAAGAAGTGGTATCTGATGTCTCGGTCATGGAACAATGGATTCTCAGATATCATGATGCTACTCTGATTGTCACAATGAACTACGATAGCCTCTATCTCACACTCTAACAATCCTGCAAGTAACTTCCTCAACCACATACCCTCACAAGCAGCCATGCTAGATTCCATGTACTCAGCCTCTGCCGAGCTCAATGCAACTGACTTCTGCTTCTTATTGAACTAAGACACAACCCCTGATCCAATGCTGAAACAACAACCTAAAGTACTCTTTTGGTCCTCTACACATCCTGCCCAGTTAGCATCTGTGAAACTTTTTAACTGTACACTCCCCCTGTGCTCATAAACCGATCCATACTCCACTATACCTCTGATGTAGTGAAGTATGTGCTTCGCAGCCGTCCAATGTACTCTTTAAGGGTCCACCATGAACTGACTCACACATTTGACTGCAAAGATGATGTCTGGTCGAGTGTTGACCAGATACATAAGCAATCTGATAAGCCGACAATACAAGGTAGGATCAAATCCGTCTGATCCTGATGCATCAATCTTCCTCTAGTTGGAAACTCAAGGTATGACCATAGGCTTGCAATCCTCCATCCTGAATCTCTCTAGGATCTCTATAGGATAATTCCCCTATCCGATGAAGAAGCATCCATCTCTCTACCAAACCTCCAAGCCCAAAAAGTAATGCATTATCCCAAGGTATTTCATCTCAAACTCTACTGCAAGGTTGGACTTACAGTCTCCAATTAGCCTCTCATCTCTTTTCAAAAAGAGATCATCAACATATAATACTAGTATGAGAGGAACCTCACCTATAAATAAGTATAGGTTGTGGTCATCCTCACTCCGCTGAAATCCCATCTCCTGTAGATAGTTGTCAATCCTTGAGTACCATGATCGAGGTTCCTGCTTGAGCCCATAAAGAGCTCGATGCAGTCTGCATACATGTGTCTCCCTATTCTCCACATCAAACTCCTCTAGCTACTCAATATGAACCTCCTCCTCTATCACTTCGTTGAGGAAGGAAGTCTTGATGTCCATCTGATGGACACGCCAACCCATCTCAGCTGCTAGAGAGATAATGGTCTGAATGGAAGAATACCTAGAAATAGGGGCGAAGGTCTCCTCATAATCAATACCCTCCTTCTGTGAAAACCCCTTTTCCATGAAGCATGCCTTATACTTCTCCACGCTTCCATATTTTGCATGCTTCACACTGTAGATCCATCTGGATCCCACCACCTTTTTCCTTTGTGGCCTTGGCACAACCTCCCATACCTAGTTTTTCATAATGGAGTCATACTCCTCAACCATAGCTTCATGCCATACATCATCTTGTGCAGCCTCCCTGAAGCTGGAAGGTTCAGAGTTAATCAACTCTGTCATCAGTGCCATATAACTAAGCCTCTCTGGTGGTACACTCTGTCTAAAATATGTATGTGGAGATCTACGTTCCTGGAATCCTGCACTATGGATCTAAACCACTTAGGCCTTGGCCTAGTGTCAACCTGTTGCATCTGTTGGATTTATGTCTCCTGCTACATTTCATCCTTCAATTCAATGACTGAAGGATCATGTCCACCTGACTCCCTCTGACCACTAGAACCTGTGCTCTGTGTCTGTACTTGTACCTATACATCTGGCTCCTCCAACTTGACTTCTTACTTCTATGTTGGCTGCTGCTCTACTAGTAAGTCCAAATATCTCCACAAGGCCTTATCCTCATCAAATTGGACATCCCTACTCACAATGATCCTTCTGTGAGAAGGAATGTAAACTCTATATTCCTTCAAAATCTCACAGTAACCAACAAGTAACCCCTTCTCTCTAGAAGGGTCCATCTTCTTCCTATTTTCAGCATGAACATGACAATAGCAGATACTGCCAAATATGCGAATGTGACTCACATCTAGCCTAGTTCCTGTAAATACCTCCTCCAGTGTCTTCCTCCCCAAGGATGTGTGAGGAAACCTATTATGAATGTATATTGCAGTCCTGTATGCCTCGACCAGAGGAATAGTGGTAATCCCTGATCAAATAGCCTGGCCTTGGATGCTCCAACCATAGTCATGTTCTTCTGCTCTGTATTTCCATTCTGTTGTGTGGTATGGGGAACAGTGTGGTCCTTATTGATCCCCTTAGTTGAAAATTACTCCATGAACTCATTGGAAGTGTACTCACCCCGGTTGTCTATCCTCAACACCTGAATCTTCTTTCCTATTTGGTTCTCAACAAGAGTCTTGAACTCTCGGAACCTCTCAAAGAACTCTGACTTGGACTTCAGGAAATAGATCCAGGTTTTCCTGGAATAGTCATCAATGAAGGTTACGCAATAACTGTAAACATTGAACAAATGGACACTCATAGGTCTGCATACATATGAATGCACCAAGTCCAAGGGCTCCTTAGACTTGTGCTCACTCTGTGGGAAAGGATTTATGATGTTCTTCCCCAAAGCACAACCCTTGTAGTGGTTATGCTTTTCCTCCTATACCTGAGGAACTCCAATGACTTCCTATCTCAAATGCTTTAGTTCTCCATGGTGTAAGCATGCCATCCTCCTATGCCACAACTCACCCTGACTAGAGCCTTTGTAGGCTCAAAGTGTAATTTGTACACTTTCCCACTTCTTCTGCCAATCACCCCATCCAATCTCATATCTAACCCCTTGTGCCTGCTATACACTCTATGGTCACGGAACTTCACTTGATATCCCTTGTCCTCCAGAGTGGAGACTGATATAAGGTTCTTGGTCAGTGCTATAACATATAACACATCAGAAAAACTAAGGGGTTTTCTAGACTCTCTCTCAAATGAAACAGTTCCAACTCCCTGTGCCTGATACCGTGCATCATCACCCATCTCAACGTGGATCCTTGTTCCACCCCCCTGCAAGTCTTTGAAGAATCTATTTTTTCCAGTCATGTGACTAGATGCTCCACTGTCAATGTACCATATGCTTCTCCTTGTGGTGCTTTCCATGCAAGCTATCAAACAAAAATCCTCATCGAAGTTCCTGCTAAACTCATCCACCTTTGTAAATCCAACCATCTAAGTGTTACTCTTCTTCTTCCTATCTGGGAACTGGGAGGAAAAGTGTCCTTGCTTGTGGTAGATAAAAAAATTGACCTTTGACACATCAAGTTTCTTCTTACCATCCTTCTTCATCTTTTCCTTCCCCTTGCTCTTCCTTGTAAGGGCTAGATCCTCCTCATCCACAATCTGTGGAGAACTGCTGGATAATCTTGATCCTTGACTCATGCGGGTCTCCTCCTGCACAAATCCATCCCATAGTCTCCACCAATCATGGAGCTTCTCCCTAGCCACAACACCTTTGACAAAGGTGTCCCATGGCTTAAAGAATCCATTGAGGGCTATCCAAACTAGCTCCTCATCATCAGTTTTAGATCCAATAGCTCCAAGCTCATCCTGGATTTGTGTGAGCCTCATCATATAAGGCACCACTCCTTCTACCTTGGTCATCTTGGTGTTGCGCATCCTCTCTTGTAACACCATCCTTCGGTTCTCATTCTTGCTCTAGTACAGACTTTCCAAAGCCTTCCACATCTCCAATGCGGTATTCTTACCATAAAGGTGAGGGACTATATGTTCCTTCACTCCATCCATGACAATCAGCATGCCTCTAGAATCAATCTTCTTCTAGGCTATCAGATCTGCTAGATATGTGGGTGCAAATTTTGTGGAGTCAATGTGCTCCTCAGCACCACTGACGTTTAGGATCCTTTTGATCCTCTCTTTTCATGTAGGAAAGTTATGAGCACCCTGGAGTCTATCCTCAACTCTCAACTGCATCACCATAGTGAAGTTTACCTGTAAAATCCTAGATCTGGAAGTCTAGGTTTGTCTCTTCCTATAGATATGCCCTTGATCTATCACTGATGCTGCAAATCTCTCAGCTTTAGCTCACCAGAGCTCTGATACCATGTGAATTTTCCTTTAATATTCAACTAGGGATAGACAGTGCATGGAAAATATCAATTGATAACCACACATGAATATCTTTTACAATATGCAGCGAAATATAAAACTGAGAAATAACTCACAACATCACATCACAATATTGACATTCTTATTTTGGATATGGAAACCCCCAAAAAACCCAACATGGGAAAACCAATGCAGGAGTCAAATATAGATTTTATTATGAAAAAATATGGAACTTTTACAATCACTGCAAATTTACCAAACCTGGTGAATGCAGTACCCAGTAGAATCACTGGGGAAATCCCAGCTAAACCTCAACACCTTCCTATGTGAGTATACGACCCAACTATACGAAGCTCGATGATCCTGCTACTCACTCCTCTCTCTTTTCAGCTAAATCCTCTGTCTGAATTTTGTTAGGATTATTAATCCTCCCTTGTCCAATTTGGTCATATGTCTAAATCAGGAGTCCATCCAGTCTATTTATAGTCATTAACACCATTGGATCCACCTGGCCTAATTGGGGCACATGTTTCAGTTACTAAAGTGTGGGGAACACTAATTGAGGCTCACTGCCATTGATTGCACTTGATTGCATCAGTTTAGGAGCCTCCTAGACCAATCCCTACAATTTAGGAGCCACTGGGAGTGCCGAAACCAACCAAGGTCAATTCAGTTCAGTTGATGACTAGTTAAGCTAAGTTAGGAGTCAGTTACATTCAGTTCTAGTCCTCTACATTCAGTTAGCACTAGGTTTACTTGACTGAACTCAGGAGGGGTGCATTTCTCACCTACCATAGTCAGTTAGCCTTAGTCAACATTGAATGTAACACTTGAGTTGTGTTTTAGAACTCCGATGAACTCCAGTTATGGTTTAGACAAGGTCAGTTAACTATTGAGTCCTCCGATAGTGATTTAGACAAGCTCTTGGTTATCTACAGTTAAGTAGAGTCTAATCAATTCGAATTTCCTCATGTGGATTCGAATTGCTTGTGGCTATTAAAGCCATTGTACTTCATTGTAATTATTATCTAATTACTCTTTTATTAATGAATAGCATTCACAGCTGCAAGCCATTTTTGCACTGTTTCATTCTTCAATAACTGAGTAAATTGTGTGATCTATCTTGTGAGTTGTGTGTTTGTCCACAGATCTATGTGCTCAATTTAATAACTTTATTTCCCTGTCTGTATCCTGTCTCTGTTGGAATACAAGTGTGTGTGTTCTCTCCACCAATTGATTTCTCTTTTATAACTTTAGGTAAAGCAAAAACCCTAATCTCACTTTCACTTTAACTAATGGTAAAGCAAAAACACTAATTTGACTTTCACTTTAACTAGCGGTTCACTAAAGTTAATTTATATCACTATAATTAATTTTCCAAAGTAAACTTAGGAAAAGTAAATTAAATACAACTGGTTTCCTAATTTAAGTCTTCTGCATGCAGGAAGTCCTTCCTTGTTGCTACTAGTTTAAAATAGCCAACATAGCTTAGTTTATTTAGCTAGTTGTATGCTTTAAAACAAATAAAATATTGTTTATGTACATGATTCATGTTGATTTGAAATCTAATGATGCTTTATGGATAAACATACCCTAAATAATGGTCTATGCACGAATAGTATTTCAATCTATAGGGGGCTCAGTACAACTGAAGGACTCTAGGCTATGCTCATGAGTTGGAAGAATAAATGGATGCATGGTTAATGAAGATGCGAGAATCTTGATGTATGACAACCAACAGGAGGTTGTTGAAACCATCAAATGAACTTGAGCAATTACACCAACTACTAAGTTAACAACAAGAATGTTTATGTTAACCATACATGTATAGAAATAGCTATTTGTTGTTAAATGTTGAGGGAATTGGGTAATAAATTCCCTCTGGTCATAAATTGGTTATATGCAATAAATATGTATGTTGATAATCTGGATTTATGTGTGAAAAAAATGAAAGAACAAATACAGAATCATAATCACAAACATTTTGCAAAGATAACAAAGATACAGTAAACACATATTCTATTAAATGGCGGAAATAGAACAGACTGTAATACAATAGCTAGAATGGTGGTGACTATATATGAGAAGAGATGTGACTACTACACTCATCCGTGCAAATTTGAATACAAAATGTTGCCAAATGGGCCTATTTATAGTAAGAATGAGGGTGAGAACCCCAAAATTCCAAAACATAACCTTGGAAGATGAATCGTCATAAAGTTTGTGTCCCAAGGTGGTAAGTTGAACAAACAACTTTCTGGGGTCACAAATTTTTCATACGATCTCCAAATTTGGGCACTCGATAGCTCATTGGAAAGATATCTCTGATATTTACATCCAAAATAGACTCATGTTTCATGACCATTCGATCTGGAAAAAACGCTCTTTAGGGCCTCAAAAAGGCTCCAGAATTTTGGGATCCGAAAAAACGTAGAAAAATAACTAGGAAACTGCCACAGTGAACAATTGTTTTGAGCCAATGGAATAGATGGGTGGCCACTGATCCCCATCTAGATCAATCCTCCCTCCTTAGCAAGCAATGGTCTCTATTGCATCAAATCTCGTATCATATCTAGAACTATGTGTTGAGTTGATCTACAGGTGTGACATTTGATGAAGTGAAGAGGTTACTTTTCTTTGGCATCCCGAGAGGGTTGTAATTGTTGTGCAGATGATTTGGTTATGGAGGAGCATCTTGAATGCATGGCCTTGCATCGTAGAGGTACTCAGATGGATGAGGAAACAATGACTCTATTTTCTTCTTGTGTTTGATGAGCAGAGATACCCTATGTTGAGGGTATGGAAGTAATCTTATGTTCTTCTTCAAACACAATTGTGAAGAGGAATAATTTTCTGATGTGGGAGCTTATCTTCCTACCTTGAGAGACTATTTTAGGTGCAACTATCTCTGGTATCCTATAGATTTTTCCTCCCAAAGTAAAAATGAAACTGCGAGGTCGTGACTCATTTACAACATGACGCCTCCACATAAATGGTTGTCCTAAAAGAACATCACAAACTTCAAGTGGGGCCACATCACACAATACCTCTTCTTTGAAAGGATTGATGCCATATGGTAGGAGGAATTGTTGATTAATGTGTATGCCTCGTCCTTGGCTTAGCCAACCAATTTTGTAGTGTTGCGGGTGTGGTGTTGTGGAAAGCTGTGATCTCTTGATGAATTCTGTTGAGATCGGGTTCTTTTGGCTGCCATTGTCAACAACAAAATGTAGTGGGTTTCCCTTCACCCACATCTGCGAGTGGAAGAGTTGCTCCTCTGCCTCTAACTCTTCAAGCTCCTCTAGTTGAATTTGTGTGCTAGAAATAGTGGCAGTATGGTATGCATCAATGATCTGCTTCCCATTATCTATGGCTGTGGAATTGGGTTCAGAATTGGAATCGAGATCTGGTTCTGAAGATTTGATCTCAGCCACCAATGACTGCTTTGAGTGACATTCATCAGTGTTGTGGCAAGGGATTTTATTAAATTTGTACCACTTCCCAATGTCCTTATTTGTCTTTTCATCCCCCTTCTTTGCTTGTGGTGGGGATTGGTTGTCATTTCCTTTTCATGTGTTCTGCGGGCCAGGGTTTCCCTTGCCTTGCTTCTGTTGTGGATTCGCAGGTATAGAGTCTTGCTTGTTCTTTTGTCGAAATTTCTCCTTGATTTTGACAGCATACCGATAGGTGGATCCAAGTGAAGAGATGCCAAGGAATTCCAACTCAGTTCGAATGTACTGATGTAGACCACTGCGATATTTCAGAATTAGGAGTCGCTCGAAGACCTTGATACCCAACTTTGTGTGCAAGGTATGAAAGTTGTTGGTGTACTCTGACACCGTCTGGTCCCTCTTTTGTCGCAGGATGGTCCCTTTGGTGTAATTGTCATCATAGTTTCCCACAAGGTAGTACTATTCCTTGATGAAATATATGAAAGAGCCCCAAGTGGGATTTGTCTCAAACATTCCAGACTTGTCTCATGATTCTTTCTCCCATTAAGTACCCCACCAATTTTGGACATGGGGGATTGCCTTAAGGAGAGAAAAGGTGATATTTTCCCTACCGGAGAAATTGTGGACAGAGAAATACCCTTCTAGAACATTCAACCAATTATCTATGGCATCTGAATTGATCTGGCCTTCAAACAAAGGAATATCAAAGTTAACTTGTACCTTGAAGGGAGTTGCATCCCCTAATCGGTTGCTCATTGAAGATGCATTTACCGCTGCCAGCATTGGTAGAAGGATTTGGGAGAAATTATCCATCATCTTGTTCCTTTGTCGCGCGAGGGCTTCCTCAAGCAATGATTTGATAGGATTTTTTCTCTATCGTCTCTCTTTTCTTTCGCCGTGGGAGGCTATTTGGGACGGAGAGAGTGATCAAGTGAAACTATTTTGAAACCAAACTCTCCATACCAAGACCTCTTCGAGGACATTCACCAAGAAACAATCAAAGAGCAGATTGCTCTGATACCACTAATATGGATTTATGTGTGAACAAAATGAAAGAACAGATACAGAATCATAATCACAGAAATTTTGCAAAGATAACAAAGATACAGTAAACACATATTCTATTAAATGGCGGAAATAGATCAGACTATAATACAATAGATAGAATGGCGATGGCTATCTCTCAGAACAGATGTGACTGCTACGCTCATCCATGCAAGGCTGAATACAAAATGAGGAAAAATGGGCCTATTTATAGTAAGAATCTGGGTGAAAACCCCAAAAGTCCAAAACATAACCCTAGAAGATGAACTATCATAAAGTTTGCAGCCCTGAGGTGGTAAGTTGAAAAGACAACTTCCCGTGGTCATAACTTTTGCATACGATCTCCAATTTGGGCGCTTGATAGCTCGTTGGAAATATCTATCTGACATTTACATCCGAGATGGTGTCCAACTAGCCCCACCGTTGGATGCCAAAAAAAAATTGTTTAGTGCCTCAAAACGGCTCCGAAAGTTTGGGAGCTGAAAAATCGTAGAAAAATAACTAGGAAACTGCCACAATGGACAAATGTTTTAAGCTAGTGGAATATGTGGGTGGCCACCGATCTCCATCTAGATCAGTTGATTGAATGCATAAGGTGATTAATGCCTAGAGAAGGTATAAAAATAAAAATGAAACCTCGTGTATACATTGAGAAGATTAAATTATTGCATTCAACCAAATAATAATGCGCGTTATTCCTAGTTAGTTATAAGATAAAGTTGAAGAAAGTCTTAAAAACTATATGTGGATGAATGATGAGTTAGCCTTACGTCAAGACAAGCTATGGTGGTTTTTGGAAGGTGTGTATGCTAATGCTAGGATATCCACTTGTATCCTTACTTGTGTTAACATCTAGGACTTAAACCTTCATGCCAACACTAAAAGCACCATTGAGGAGGAAAAGGTTCCCAAGGGACTGCAATGTAGAGAAGGGAATCGGTTTCTAATATGCCTAAGGGACAATTTAGCAATGAAAGGGTATATTTCCAGTGTTGTGTTGGTCAAAAGAGGAAGGTGTACATATGGTTAACAAGATTATGGAGATATCCAACATGAGTGTTGAGTCATCGACTCAACCAGTTCATCGTGATAAGGATGAACATCATGACCATGTGGAAGAATTGTAAATTGTCTATAAAATTGTATTAGAAGCACAGAAGTAGATCAAGTACATATTGATCTTATTATAAATAAATATACTTCGGTTATACATATGATAACTCATCATGCATGTGTATGCATATCTTGATGACTATGACAGATTTTATCATAATGGAAAATAATTTGAAGACATGTCCAAATTATGAATGGACTTATGGTATTCAAGAAAACAAAGCTCATCTAGAGCAACTGGAATTGAACATAGATTCCCGCTGACAAAAGAAAAGAAAATATATGATTATGAAGATAAGTATTATTTGTTGGCATTTTAATTTCTTGAATTTTTTAGATGTTCATGTATATGATTTTGTTATAATTTGGAAACACTGTAAGAGAGTTTTAAAAAAACTCTTGACACGTTGACTTGCTTGTTGCTTGAGAAGGGATCGTTGGATATTGAACCTATAAAAGTTTTGAAAGATGTGTTGGTACGTGTAGCTATCATGGGAAATATTTAGAAGGAGAGGATAGAAATGGAAAATTAGTGTTGTTGTTCAAGAAAGAAAAACAGATTTTCACTATTGACAACAAAGATTTCTCTAACTATAGAAAAGTTATGAACATCGAGGGAAACATTAACTTAAGAGGAAGGGGAATATAACACCTTGCTAAAGCCCCCAGCTTGTAATGTAATCATAAAGACAAAAATAGGGCCAAATTCCTAATAATTGTAATATAAACATATTAATATGTTGGCTATGGATGAGAGATTGTTGAAATATGGGGGACTATGAATCCACTAGAGGGAATGGCGAGGTCGAGAAATTGTAAACCTAGAATTGGATAAGTGATGTAGACCTTGGTGGGGTTATGTTTATCAAATCACCTTATCCAAATTTCTAAGTTTGGACCCAAGCACAAAAACAAATATATCATATTTTCAATTAAACAAAAATAAGTCACCTTACCTCTTAACAAAAGGGGATAAGTCCAAACGATACGTGATTAAAATGGGGCAGGAACGTGGTGCCTAAATTACCATGGGATGGAACCCATTAACCTACAAGAAAATCAAACATTGAGGGGGAGAGGGGAATGCTGTGAAAGACGTTGGAAAGTAGATATAACTAGGGAAAGAGGGGAATCCTTTGAAAGAGTAGATATGACCAGTGTTACCAGAAATGTGACCGAGGTTTGCTTTTCTTTGAGAAAATGGAGTAGAAATGGGGACATAATAAAAACAGTCATTTTCTACGGCCTTTCCCATTTTTATAAGGAAGAAACATTTCTTATGGAATGAGTCATTTCGCACAACGATTTTAGCAAAAATGATCTTCTGTTTCTTTCAGAACTCGGTCGGTTGCTCATCATTTCGAGGTCAATTCATATTAATGAATGGTGGGTGGAAATTTAGCGATTATGTAAATGATGAATTTATTGAGGATTGAGGGTTGATGAAGCATGATATCGGCCTCGTACAGCCTATTCGTGTGCATTGAGGATTCAATGTATTATCATTTCTTCTTTCACATTTCAAATTTCAACTCATGTATCTTCTTTGGATGAGATCTCTGTTAAGAAAAAAATAGATCAATTAGAGTGTTGGTCCTAGAGCAGTGATATTGGTTCACATTATTGTAGGAATGACCATTGACAGGGCATAATTCCCCCCTTCTTTCTTTAATGGTTCAAGGATGGACAACTCAGGTGCACGTAGAAGCCCCTTACCTTAGAAGAGTTTTATTAGCTCCTTCATAGTTTCTAGCAACTTCTTCAAACCTGGGAACCGAGACCTCTTGATTATATCATTGTTAGTTGAATGGGTCCCCAATGGCATCCTCCTTGCCTAAAAATGCGTTAGTGTTTGGAATAGGTTGCGAAAGCATAAATGAAAATGGGGTCGATTGAGGCACTTGTGTAGGTTGATCTGAACTAAGAGCATATTGGGACCAAAAGGCTTATAATTGGTGAATGTGTGTAAGAATAATGTGGTTATATTGTTATATGGGGCCTAATACGAGGTTCTTTGATGGGATGCAGTTACGGTTGTGGGAAATAGTATTATTATTGCATAATCTGGATGGGTTGCAACTATTGGGACACAAAATTCTCCTCATATTCCACCTCCTGCAAATAACATAAGCGAAAATCAGACACAGGAAAGTAAGTGCATCCAATAATACACAATTTTCCGTTGATTATTTTTGAAGATTGAAATAGATTCAATTTTATAATCCAAAACTTGAAGAGAAACTAAGAGCAATTTATTCCCATGTTAATTTCTTCTAAGATCACTTCCAAGGGCCCTTTTTCACCTAGTTCTCTAGGTCCTATCTGATTGGATGCACAACTGCTAAAATCTATCCATGGTTCACAGCCATTCGTTCTTTCCCCCAGTCTCCATTACTATTAAGGGGGAGACCAAGACACCTACCTTCAAATAAATTCCCATATTTATTTTGGGTGAACATAGATAGCTTATTTGTTATTATCCTTTTACCATCTCCATTTTATTTGCTCCCATCCCAAGTGTTTCAAAGAGCTCCTGACTGCTGTATAAACTCTATCTCAAAATAGAGTAATATCCATATTTCCATGCTAAAACTATGCACCTCCAAATGCATATGAATATTTAAGGGAAGAATCAAGTTCAATCAATCCAATCTGAACTAAAAAGTATCATTCTCTGACTGGTGTCAAGACCAATAGGAAATAACATCCATTCAGAGTTTAATCGTAAAGAATTCTTGCAAATGCACTCAAATAAATGAAATAGTTTTGGCAGGCTTGTATGGGCTGGATCCCTCAAAATTTCATAGATAATCATAGTGCCTTCCATTTACCACAAACCCATTCTAAAAAATGTGTGTTAATAGTAGCCTCCACTCATAAGAAACCTTAATTGAATCACACATAATTCCCCATTAGTAATGAGCCCGTTTTACCTTGTAGTGTTGACTTTAACAAATTCCCCTGAAAACATGCACGCAAATTCCAACTCTCCATTTTTTGAAGTCCATTGATTATAACACTACAAGCTATAGCATTAGCTACCATAGAATTTTTCAACATTTCTGTGTGTAGCCTCAAAGCATCCAGAATATCGCCTTGTTTACAGTGCTCCAATATTAGGATAGTGTAAGTGAAAATGTTGGAGTAATAATATACCTTAGTACCTTGATGAACTATGTAGGAGACATAATCATTTTCCTTGTGCTTATGTTCTATGGTCTAACTTAGGTTATACTGATCAATGCTACTCAAATAGGTGATTCTGACTCATTAATTGATAGTTGAGGTGCTCTAGTTTAATGATTTTGACATTTTAGACTGCTGCATTAATTGCAAACCAATTCCATCTTTGACTAGGGGCGCTAGTGTGTGAATGTGGCTATTTTGTGGTCTCCTTGGTCATTTATTTGGCTCCTAGGGACTCTCCCACTCACCCATGCGCTCTCCCATGCTTTCCTTCCCTCATTTATGGACCAAGTATGCTTCTTACCTATTCATGCATGTTCACACATGTATTCATGATTGTTTGGTTAGGTTTGGGAGTCTATTGCTCAACCTAGGGGGGTTTAGGGGTTAAATCCTAGTCCGACACTTGTATGCATTCACATGGCCTACAAGGGCTCATGAATCTTCTGCAATGTACTATAAATATGTATCATACACATCTACAAGGTGTGTTGTAATATAATGGTTATATATTGGCATCATTCATATGTGCTATTTCAGTCTCTTTGTTGTTCTCTTGCATATCTTTCAAATACTTTTATTGTAAATATTGCTCTAGCTCCTAGATCTCACTGAGAATAAATTCTCACATGGTATCAAATCTAGTTGGAGCTGCAAACAAATATAGAGAGGTTTGAGTTGTTGTTTAGGGCATATTTCCAGTTTATCTTAGTGTTTTTCATTGTGTGTCCCTCCAACAACTTCATGGATTCGAAAGCAGTTCCTTTGCTTTCTCCATTCAACTCACTATTATGAGTGGAAGCCGAAAATGTGTGCATATCTCAAGAGACATGTCTCTATGATGTCTCCGTTGGTACTATGAGCGAGCCAAAGTCCTCTAAAGTGAATTGTGATAGGCTTAAAGATTGGGATATAGCCTATGAACTATGTGTCTCGCTATACCTCCTACAATGCGCTAACGTCTCAACTTTATTTTTTCATTTGTATCAGGCATGGTGGCCTCAAACCTGTTGCTTTCACGTACTATTCATATGATTACGATACCTTTTGTTGATGGTTATGGGCACAATCATTTTGGAAGGTTTAAAGTCCTTAAGGGAACAAAATTTAACAAGGTTCAACGGTAGAATTTACTCACCTCGTTGCATTGGTTTCAATTGTGAATATATGCTTGAGCTTGAGCAAGATATTATGTGTGGGTATTGGCATTTCCAACTCATTAGAGAAATTTCATTGGAAATACTTTATAAGATTTTGAAGAGCCACGAAGAATTACCAAATTGTTTTAGGAGTATTTTATCTTGTTTTGCATCACCAACTATTATGAGTTTTATGGTATAAGTGCAAAAAAATTGTAAGCACTTGTTACGATGAAAATCTTTATAAACAATTTATATAAAATTTAAATCCTTTAAAGAATATTGGTAGTTGGTGAACTCAAACCTCTTAGTAAACTTTCAAAATGCTTATTAGGTTTATAAAACACCGAGTAAACTTGCCAAATGATTATTAGGTTTATAAAATATTGAGAGCAAATGCAACTATAATGTTTATATATATAATAAAAATATGAAAAGAAAATTTATATAACAAATTTATTATATAAATTGTTAATGAAAAAGTGATCTTATCCATTTGGAGGTTTTATATATAAGTGGATTTTCCAACTAGTTAGATGGTTGCAAGGTCAAATACAGGTTATCCAAACTATCTATATATTAGGAATAAGGACAACACACTTGACCTTAAATGAAGTCTAAAACAATAAGATTAAGCTATAATTAAGTAAAATTAATTATGTTGGTAGGACTACCATATTTTAGAATGTTGGGGTGGATTACTATATATGTGTTTTAATCTATGATCAAGAATAAGACAAGTGTACTTTATAGATGTGATAACTTCACTTTGTGGTAGCTCAAAATAAATTTATGTGATAACTTCACTTTGTGGTAGTTCAAAATAAATTTATGTGATAGCTCACTTAGTAGTCCATGTGACAGTGGAACTCCATCTAACACTTGAAATTAGACTTAATGTGCACAAGGTCTAGTCAAACTCCATTTTGTAGCTGGGAGTTGAGGATTGATGGTTAAAAATTATTGGTTAAGAATCATTTTGTGGCACTTTGAGAAGTACAAAAATTTTTATATTAAATCCTTAATCATAATATAATCAAAACCTCGTGATAATATTACAAAAAATAAAAATAAAACATTACTTAAAATAGAAGTAATATTAGAAAAAAATAAAATTAAAAAGTGGTAATACAAAAATTATCAACATTTACATGAACTCAATCATGATAAAAGTAAATCATGGTAATATTAAAAAATGTGGGATTGTTGACGTTAAACATAGACAACTAGCTGATACCATTCAACTAGTAAAAGGTGTATTAACTTCATTAAATTTTTTGGTGGGACTCGTTTATTAATTTGAAATATACTTTCATTGGTGATCAGTATATATCATCCATTACATTGTTTTGAGTAATAATCCTAACCCATATTTAGTGTAATGTATATATAAATTTACAAGCTTTTAAGTAATAATCTTTAACTTAACTTTAATGTAATGTCCACCTCTCCAAATTTTAATAATTTTATATTGATTTATTAAAAATTTCAAAAATATCTGAGTTTAAAGGAATAACATATATTAGTTCAACTCTTACCCATTCTCACAGTCCTGGTTATTGTGAGATAACAATAGGTTGTCATACAGATCCCTAAATTTGAGGTTAGATGTTGAATCTAATTGTGTTTTATGTTCATAGATTGTTATGAATCCACTTATGTGTTAAAAATATGGAAATCATTGCACTACATTTAAATTTGAATATGGTAACAATAAAAGTCTTATTTTAGGTTTGATAGTCCGTGGAGCGATAGTATTAAATTTAAATATGCGCATGTTGTGTAAGAATTCAAATTCCAATAATTATTTACAACATATCAGTTTATCAAATAGATGGTGAAACTAGCTGAAATTTTATAAGGTGATTATTGAATATTTAGAACATTTAGAAACTGTTTAAGATTTGTTGAAATTGATGGTGATATTTATTCGCATCTCTCGCTATCTCTTTGATTCTGTTGAGTACCCATTCAAGCTTTGGAGAAATCTAGATGAATCTCTTGGCATGCAGAAAGAAGATATGAGTTATATGGAGAGCAAGCAAGTAGGCACCTCCTTATGTTCTCACCCTCCACAGATATCGACCTCATGCATTTCTCAAGAAGTTGTTCGAAATGAAGAAGAATAAGTAGCCAGAGATTCAACAAATGATCCAACTCAAGTTTCTTCCTCTGTGGCTTCCTCTCTTTGCCAAGAAGCTATTTTTCATGAAGATACCATACAAGTTCCTCTCTTTCTCCTCTATGTCTTCTATTATGAATGATGAAGATGTGTTGCTAGTTCGTGATCATAGTGAGCCTTCTCCAGAAGATGGGTTTTCTTCATAGGAGAGTATTGGTTCGAAAGATGGTCAAGGAGAAGTTTGGAAGTCAAGTGAAGATCTCTCATTGCTTCAAACTCTTTTGATTCCTATGTATTCCTCCACCATGACTAGTAGAGTTCCTTCAAGTTCCTTTGAATGGAGAATTCTTTTCCATCACAATGGCGCACCTTCTTTGAGTTGATTACAACCTTCTTTGGGTTGATTACAACCTTATTTTTGTTAGAATTGTTGTGCCATTTAGATCATCAAACAAAAAGTCCAAATTATTGATGTAGTGAATAGGAATGAATTATCCAAACTGAAAAAATCAAATCTCACATGAAACAGATAAGTATTGCTCAGGGACTTACAATATTCTCTTCATTACATAATCCGGTGTTACAACAATGTTACATAGGAAAAGAATTTGAATCATTAGGGATGAATTCGAATCTCCCAACTGGATGTGACTGTATCTGACTAAATAGCTAACTAAATATGTCTAAATCACTATTGGGTTCCAAATGGTTAACTCTATATGTCTAATCAAGTCATACAATCAATAATAATCAGTTAACTCATTCTAACTGAAGTGGTAGGTGAGGAAAAGTGCCTTATCCACATGAAATCATGTCTAACTGGAACTAACTAAACTGACTGTGATCTATTTGAAAGTAACTAGAAAATAACTAAGCTTAACTAGTTCCAACTCCAACTGGTTGAAGGAGGTTGGTGTTGGGACTCCCAAAAACTCCTAAAATGTAGGGATTGGCCTAGGAGGCGCCTAAACTGATGCATGCAAGTGCATTTAGTGGCAGTTACCCTCTATCAATGTTCCCCGCACTCTAGTAACTGGTACATGTGGCCCCATTAGGCTAAGTGGACCCAATGGTACTAGTGGACCCAATAATGATAAAATACTCCTAAGTTAGGCAAGTAATAATCTAATAGATAGTATGGTCAAGGGAGGATTATAAATCCTAACACCCCCCCTGAATCATAACTTGAACAACTATGGGCCTTGGAAACAAGGCCATAAGTCACCCATACACAATCTAAAAGAAACAAATGTTGCTTAATAAACCGAGGTAATAAGGGGAAACCTCATGGGAACCCCCCCTCAAAATAAGAAGAAAACAAGAAAATAAAGCTATATTTAGAATAAAGAAGCTTCCCCCTTAGAAAAATAACTTTCCATTACACTGTTGCAAATTTTACAACTCTATGCAGCAACATGGTCCTTCTGTGCAGCAGCATCCTGAAGTTGTGCATGTGAACCTCTCAATTTCTTTCTAAACTAATGAATATGTGTGTTTCTTATGGATGGTAAGGGTAGATAATAATCAAGTTTCTTCTGCTGTGGGCCAAGTAGCTGATCATTCGCTATCATCAAGTAGCACCAACCTGGAATTTTGCTGCACCACTCTATAGGGAGCGAATCTGTGAGAGAGAGTGCAACATGGTCATTCTGATACTGGGAACTATTTCTCCTTTTGTCTTCTGGATTTTCAGCACCATCCCCAGCTGCATCAATGATATTTTGAGCCCATCTAGGATTAGTCCTTTGGTTTGGAATGGGTGTTAGATCTAGATCTAGAATCTCAAGAGGTTCAACCTCAATAACAAGATCATGTTGGTCTTGATCCTCTTCATCTGAATCTAAAACATGTAGCAAATTGTCATCATAAAAAATAGGATGAAGAGTTTTTATACCTTCGTGTGCTTGGGATGGAGGTGCATCTTACAACTGATCTTCTTCAAACTGAACACTCTGCTCAATGAAGCATTTCCTAGTTGTAACCTCCATCAACTTGTATGCTTTTCCATATTCTATGTATCCCAGTCTAATGCATTCACTACTTTGGGATTGGAAGGCCTTCCTCTTGTAAAGTGATATTTTGGCCCAAGCTTTGGAACCAAAAACTATGAAATGAGAGACATTGGGCTTATACCCATGCAGTGCTTCGAATGGAGTGGCCCCAACCACTAATTTATGAGGCACTCTATTCTGCAAATATGAAGCACAATTTACAGCTTCTTCCCAAAGAGAAGGAGGAATATTCTTACCATGGAGAAAGCATGTTTCCATCTCTTTCAGTGACCTGTTCTTCCTCTCAGCTACACCATTTTGTTGTGGTGTGTAAGGAACTAAGTGTTACATTTGAATCCCCTCTGATTCATGGAAACACTGAAACTCTCTTTTGATGTACTCTCCTCCTTTATCAGATCTTAAGGACTTGATTTTCTTATTGAAACTATTCTCAACCATAGCTTTAAAAACTTTTAAAAACTCAAAAAATTATGATTTTTGTTTCATGAAGTAGATCCAGTGGTACCTAGAACAAACGTCAATAAAGGTGAGGAAATACCTGTAACCATTAATGGATTTTGTGGGCATAGGTCCAGCCACATCACTATGTATCAAAACAAGGATGGAGGATCCTCTATGTGCCTTCCCAACTTCATACCTCTTCTTTGGATGCTTACCTACCAAGCAACCAGAACATACTCCATCGGAATTTTGGATGAGAGGCAAACCTTCAACCATTTTATCATTGTGGAGTTGCTGGAGATATTTGAAATTGAGATGACCATATCTCTTATGCCAAATATTGCTGGTGTTGTTAGCATGAGGTAATAATTCTATAGGGGGTGAGACATGTAAAAAATGGGATAACTCATAAGATTTAGTAGAGTGATTTGCAATACCTTTCGCTATGAGCTGTCTAGTATCTTTTTCTGTGATTTCAACTGTATATGAATTGAATGTAACTCTCTTGGGAGATCCTGTATGAGTCATCCGATAAACAAACAACAAATTAATTGCAAGGGAGGGAACAGAGAGGAAATTCTTGAACTCACCATGCTTCTCTCTAACTGAGCCCCTTCCTTCTACTGGAATTTGGGAATCATCTCCCATGTGAATATTAGGCCCTTTTGATAGAGTAAGGATGGAGAAGGATTATTTGGAAGAAACCATGTGATTATATGCTCCAGAATCAATTATGTATGTTGTTGACTGAACAAGTCTATCCTTCAAGGCATGGCACCTTTCATCATCTTATGGATGTGGTTCATCATCAGACTTCTTTTCTCTTTGAGGGAGAGAAATGTTATTATGCTTGAGGAGAGCCGTCAGTTGTTCAACTTACTTCTTCATACAAGAGTCTTCAAGGTGAAAACCCCTCATACAATAGGTACACATCTTATTTTCGAACTTCTTCTTTTTCTTAGAGCTGGAGGCTCCTTCAGAAGCCTTATGATTCTCTTTAGGATTCGAATAAGTTGTTTTGTGCTCCTTCCCTTTAGAATTCCCTTTAGCTTTCGCTTTGTTAGAGTCTGTCACTAGGATATCTTGATCTTTGGAATTCTTGATGAATCCCATTTGGATGAACTTCTCTTGCTCCTATATTAAGGACTCGAAAAAGGAATCAAGTGAGGGCATCTTCAAATTGGGAATGGAATCTCTCTCGAGACGGAAGATTGAGACAAATAAAGAATACTTAGGACCTAGTTTGTCGAGTATAGAGAGCACATGCTACTCATCATTTCTTTCTATTCCACACTGTCTGCATTGTAGTGCAAGAAACTTGAATTTAGTAAAGAATTGTTGCACCATCGCAAAACTGTTGGGATGTAAAGATACCAACTCATTCTCCAGAATGTGTCCCTGAAGCTCATCTTGTTTTCCAAACAAGTATTCAAGCTTCTCCCAGGCTTCACTAGGAGTCCTCAAACCTTCAAGGTGGAAGATAAGATCTCTGGATATGTGAGTATATATATAACTAAAAGTTTCATCTAAGCGGTTCAAAAACTTGTTTTTCTTAACTAGCTGATGGGGCTTAGTCTCCCTACCAAGTATTATCCTAAAGTAGCCATGCTTTTGCAGGGCCTGCTGCGTATCTTACCTCCAATCAACATAATTGAAGGGTGTTAGGATCCGAGGTGTAGGATAATGAGAATCCATAATTCTCCGGATGGAAAATACAATATCTTCACACAAGCTACGTAACACCTGTATAATTTCACTACAAAATACTAAAACATTTGAACTATGTTAGAATCATGCCTTCCCTCTTGACATGAACACTTTCTCGGGGTCCATCACGCCTACACCTCCACTATGAATAAATTCATAGGAAGCAAGGAACTCTTTGCGAGACTTCTGTGGAAACCCAGCTGCTTTTGATGTTCAATGGAGAGTAGACAGACATGAAGCTTGCTTGAATGGATCTGATATCATGTTAGAATTGTTGTTCCATTTAGATCATCAAGCAAAGAGTTTAAATTATTGATGCAGTGAATAGGAATGAATTATACAAACTGAACAAATCAAATCTCATAGGAAACAAACAAGTATTGCTCAGGGAATTACAATATTCTCTTCATTACATAATCCGATGTTACAATAGTGTTACATAGGAAAATAATTTGAATCATTAGGGATGAATTCAAATATCCCAACTGGATGTGACTGTATCTGACTGACTAGCTAACTAAATATGTCTAAATCACTATCAGAGTCCAAATGGTTAACTCCAGATGTCTAATCAAGTCATACAATCAGTAATAATCAGTTAACTCAGTCTAAGTGAAGTGGTAGGTGAGGAAAGCGCCTTATCCACATGCAGTCATGTCTAATTGGCACTATTGATCTGACTGTGATCTAACTAAAAGTAACTACAAAATAACTAAGCTTAACTAGTTCCAACTCCAACTGACTGAAGGAGGTTGGTGTCAGGACTCCTAGTGGCTACTAAAATGTAGGGATTGGCCTAAGAGGCGCCTAAACTGATGCTTGCAAGTGTATTCAGTGGTAGTTAGCCTCTATCGGTGTTCCCCACAATTTAGTAACTGGTATATGTGGCCCCATTAGGCCAAGTGGACCCAATGGTACTAGTGGATACAATAATGATAAAATACTCCTAAGTTAGCCAAATAATAATCTAATAGACAATATGGTTAAGGGAGGATTATAAATCCTAACACTTTTGAAGTTGATGCTTCAAGAGACTTATGATTTGCTTGGGGTCACCTATTCTCAAACAATTCAAGTCTATTTTGGACATGGCACCCTGGTTGGTTCAAAGTTCAAGTCTGAAGAGCACCATTCGCTCTCCCATCAATGCATTTTAGTTGTTGTACATGGTCCTGGGATTCATCATGCAGGTGTACATATTCCTGGGTTGGTTGAGAACATTCCACTTCTTCCTAAGAAGGAGATTCCTCTAGACATACTAATTTAGTTTGGAGTGTATACAAATTTTAGTTTCTCTGACATATCCATTTTTTAGGGGACATTTTGTCCCATGAGGTTTTCTGCCTTACCTCTGTTACATGGATCAACAAAAATTTTGTTGCAAAAAGTGACTTGTTCCTTAGTTACCAAGGCATTATTAAATCATGTTGAATAAGCTATACTAAGTTAGGATTAAGGGGGAGTGTTGGAGCAATAATCTACCTTAGTACCTTAATGATATACCTAGGAGACTTAATCATTTTCCTTATGCTTATGTTCTATGGTCTAACTTAGGTTATATTGATCAATACTAGTCAAATAGGTGATTTTGGCTCATTAATTGACAGTTGAGGCACTCTTGTTTAATCGTTTTGGCATTTTAGACTGCTGCATTAATTGCAAACCACTTCCATCTTTGACTAGGGGCACTAGTGTGTGAATGTGGCTCTTGTGTGGCCTCCTTTGTCATTTATTTGGCTCCTAGGGACTCTCCCACTCACCCATGCACTCTTCGATGCTTTCCTTCCCTCATTTATGACCCTGGAATTCTTTTTACTTGCTCACACATGGATTCGTGACTGTTTGGTTAGGTTTGAGAGCCAATTGGTCAACCTAGGGGGGTTTAGGGGTCAAATCCTAGTCTGACACTTGTATGCACTCACATGGCCTCTAGGGGCTCACGAATATTCTCTAATGTACTATGAATATGTATCATACACATCTACAAGGTGTGTTGTAATATAATGGTTATATATTGGCACCTTTCATATGTGTTATTTCAGTCTCTTTGTTGTTCTCTTGCATATTTTGTCAAATAATTTGATCATGAATATTTATCTAGCTCCTAGATCTCACTGAGAAGCAATTATCACATGGTATCAGAGCTATTTGGAGCTTCAAACAAATCTAGAGAGGTTTGAGTTGTTGTTTAGGGCATATTTCCATTTTATCTGAGTGTTTTTCATTGCATGTTCCTACAACAACTTCATGGATTCGAAAGCAGTTCCTCTCCTTTCTCCATTCAACTATTATGAGTGGAAGCAAAAAATGTGTGCATATCGCAAGAGACACTGTCTCTATGATGTCTCCATTGGTGCTATGAGTGAGCTAAAGTCCTCTAAAGAGAAGTGTGATTGGCTTAATGATTGCGATAGAGCCTATGGAACTATGTGTCTCGATATACCTCCTACAATGCGTTAACATCTCTACTTTTTTTTTGCATTTGTATCAGGCTTGGTGGCCTCAAACCTATTGCTTTCACTTACTATTCATATGGTTACAATAGCTTTTGGTAATGGTTATGGGCACAATCATTTTGGCGGGTTTAAAGTCTTCAAGGTAATGAAATTTTACAAGGTTCAAAGGTAGAATTTACTCACCTCATTTCATTGGTTTCAATTGTGAATATATGCTTGAGCAAGCTATTATGAATGGGTATTGGCATTTCCAACTCATTGGAGAAATTTCATTGGAATTACTCTATAAGCTTTTGAAGAGCCACAAAGAATTACCAAATTGTCTTTAAGAGTATTTTATCTTGGTTTGGATCACCAACTATTATGAGTTTTATGGTATAAGTGGCATAATATCTGTTTGCAAAAAAGAATTGTAAGCACTGTTATGATGAAAATGTTTATAAACAATTATATATAAAAATTAAATCCTTTAAAGAATATTGGTAATCGGTGAACTCGGCCCTCTTAGTAAACTTGCCAAATTCTTATTAGGTTTGAAAAACATTGAGTAAACTTGCCAAATGCTTATTAGGGTTTACACAATATTGAGAGCAAATGCAACTATAATGTTTATATATATAATAAAAATATGAAAAGAAAATTTATATAAATTATTAATGAAAAAGTGATCTTATACATTTGGATGTTTTATATAAGTGGAGTTTCCAACTAGTTAGATGACAAGTTGAAATACAGGTTATCCAAACTATATA
>LPNX011142878.1:232094-243533 GCA_001517045.1 Pseudotsuga menziesii
GTTTTTTCATCTATGAGGGAGAATAAGACAATTGTACTTTCTAAATGTGATAACTTCACTTTATGGTAGTTCAAAAATATTTTATGTGATAACTTACTTAGTAGTCTACGTGAGAGTGGAACTTCATCTAACACTTAAGAGTAGACTTAATGTGCATAAGGTTTAGTCAAACTCCATTTTGTAAGTAGGAGTTGAGCTAATGTGCATTGAAGGTTAAAAAATATTGGTTAACTCATTTTGTGGCACTTTGAGAAGTACAAAAAGTATTAGATTAAAGCCTTAATCATGATAAATCAAAACCTCGTGATAATATTAAAAACTAAAAATAAAACATTACTTAAACTAAAGTAATAATTAAAAAAACTAAAATTAAAAAGTGGTAGTACAAAAATTATCAACATTTACCTAAACTCCAATCATGATAAAAGTAAATCATGGTAATATTACAAAAATGTGGGATTATTGACATTAGTTATACATAGATAACTAGCTGATACCATTTCACTAATAAAAAGTATATTAACTTAATTAATTTTCTTTTATGAAACTTATTTATTAATTTGAAATATACTTTCATTAGTGATCAATATATATCATCCATTACAAGCTTTTGAGTAATAATCCTAACGCATATTTGGTGTAATGTATATATAAATTTACAAGCTTTTAAGTATAATCTTTTAACTCAACTTTAATGTAATGTCCACCTCTCCAAACTTTAATAGTTTTATATTAATTTATTAAAATTTCAAGAATATCTAAGTTTGTATAACCTCAACTATTACCGGTTCTGACATCCCTTGTTATCACTTTTTCTTGAACAATATAGCCTTATCTATATTCTATATGTTTCTATTCTCATATTATAGTTTTAAAAATAATATTTCATTATTCAATAGAACATGAACTAATGTATTTATGTTTATATTGTGAGATAACAATAGGTTTTCATACACATTCTTAAATTTGAGATTAGGTATTGAATCTAATTGCATTTTATGTTTATAGTTTTTTGTGAATCTATTTATGTATCAAAAATATGGAAATCATTGCGCTACATTTAAATTTGAATATGGTAACAATAAAAGTCTTATTATAGGTTTGAAAGTCTGTGGAGTGCTAGTATTAAATTTAAATATGGGCATGCGGTGTATGAATTCAAATTCCAATAATTATTTACAACATCTCTGTTTATAAAATAGATGGTGAAACTTGCTGAAAATTTATAAGGTGATTATTGAATATTTAGAACATTTAGAAACTGTTTAAGATTTGTTGAAATTGATGGTGATCTTTTTTCATGTCTCTTGCTATCTCTTTGATTTTGTTGAGTACCCATTCGAGCTTTGGAGAAATCTAGATGAAGCTCTTGGCATGCAGAAAGAACATATGAGCTATATGGAGAGCAAGCAAGTAGGCACCTCCTTATGTGTTCTCCATCCAAAGATCTTGGCCTCATGCATTTCTTAAGAAGTTGTTCAAAATGAAGAAGAAGAAGTAGCCAAAGATTCAGCAAATGATCCAAATCAAATTTCTTCCTTTGTAGCTTCCTCTCTTTTCCCATAAACTATTTTTCATGAAGATAGCATACGAGTTGCTACCATCATTATTGTTGAAGAGTTATCTTTCCATTCTATGTCTTTATCCTCTACATCTTCTATTACGAATGATGAAGATGTGTTGCTAGTTCGTGATCATAGTGAGCCTTCTCTAGAAGATGGGTTTTCTCATATGAGAGTATTGGTTCGAAAGATGGTCAAGGAGAAGTTTGGAAGTCAAGTGAAGATCTCTCATTGATTCACACTCTTTTCCTTCCTATTTATTCCTCCACCATGACTAGTATAGTTACTTCAAGTTCATTTGAACATGGAGAATTATTTTCCATCACAACGGCGCACCTTCTTGGCTCTAATTACAACCTTCTTTTGAAGTTGATGCTTCAAGAGCCTTATGATTCGCTTGGGGTCACCTATTCTCAAGCACTTCAAGTCTCTTTTGGACATGGCACCCTAGTTGGTTCGAAGTTCAAGTCTGAAGGGCACCATTTGCTCTCCCATCAGTGCATTTCAGTTGTTCTACATGGTCCTAGGATTCATCATGCAGGTGTACATATTCCTGAGTTGGTTGAGCACATTCCACATCTTCCCAAGAAGAAGATTCCTCCAGACATACTCATTTAGTTTGGAGTGTATACAGATTTTGGTTTCTCTGTCATATCCATTTTTTAGGGGAGGTTTTGTCCCATGAAGTTTTCCTCCTTACCTATGTTACATGGATCAATAAAATTTTGTTGTAAAAGGTGACTTGTGCCTTAGTTGCCAAGGCCTTAATAAATCATGTTGAATAAGTTGTACTAAGTTAGGATTAAGGGGGGGTGTTGGAGCAATAATCTACCTTAGTACCTTAATGATCTACCCAGGATACATAATCATTTGCCTTATGCTTATGTTCTATGGTCTAACTTAGGTTATACTGATCAATATTGGTCAAATAGGTGATTATGTCTCATTAATTGACAGTTGAGGCGCTCTAGTATAATCATTCTGGCATTTCATACTGCTGCATTAATTGCAAACCACTTCCACCTTTGACTAGGGGCGATAGTGTGTGAATGTGGCTATTATGTGGTCTCCTTGGTCATTTATTTTTCTCTTAAGGACTCACCCATGTGCTCTCCCATGCTTGCCTTCCCTCATTTATGACCAAGACATGCTTCTTACATGTTCACATGTGGATTCATGACTGTTTGGTTAGGTTTGGGAGCCTATTGGTCAACCTAGGGGGGTTTAGGTGTCAAATCCTAGTCTAACACTTGTATGCATTCACATGGCCTCCAAGGGCTCACGAATATTCTCCAATGTACTATAAATATGTATCATACACATCTACAAGGCGTGCTATAATATAATGGTTAGATACTGGCACCATTCATATGTGTTATTTCAGTCTCTTTGTTGTTCTCTTGCATATTTTGCCAAATACTTTGATTGTGAATATTGCTCCAGCTCCTAGATATCACTAAGAAGCAATTCTCACAAAAAAACATCAGGATTAAAACCACATTCTATGATTTTAGATGGGGCTATGATTTAGATGGGGCTTTCCAGCAATAGTAGTAGTAGGTCAATAAGTAGTTAAAGATTCTTTTGTTTTATTTATTGTCATCGTAGTTGTAATGTATTTTGCATTTGTATTTTGAATATAGTCATCTCCATGAGAAATCATGTCAAGGAAGGAAACAATGTATTGGGGTCATTTACCCAACATACACACTTATTTGGTCAATTTTGGCCTAATTAATCACTATCCTAATTTAATTGACTCGAATTGGCATTAGATGAGCACACCATGACATCATCATGAGCACACCCGCGCCTTCCTTCAATCATGGAGGTCAACTAAGCATTCTCCTTCAATCAGGGAGGCTAACTGGGCCTCCTCCTTCAATCAGGGAGCAATTCTAGGGTGATCTGAGTGTCATAAGCGCACCAAATAGCTAACTGATTGTTGTTTCACCTAACAATCAGTTACACTGAGTTGTAAAGGAGCCTCCATCATGTCATTGTCAATTTTGGGCTGATTGGGATGAACTGGAGTGAGTTAATGCGCCTCCAACAACTTCTGATGACTAGTATCACTTCAGTTGACTTCAACAGAGCTCATTGGAGTTAGTGATGCGCTAACACCTACTGATTGACATGTAGAGACATGTGTCTAAGTTACATTCAGTTAGACTCAGTCATCTATTTTACTCAGATTCAATTAGGATTCAGTTAGAGTCAATCATGGCTAGATTAGTGGTTGACTAAGTGTGTCTAGTGTTGCTGACACTCAGTTAAGCTACACCCATCCATGCAATTTGAATGACCTCTTGTGAATTTGAATTGTCTCCATTCATGCAAGTTCTGCATGACGTTGTATTGTATTATTCATTCCATTATTGATTATACAGAGCTGCAACCTCCTATTGCAGTACCGTTATTTCATTTCATGTCTAATTTGTCTTGAATCTCTTGTAAGTCTGTGCTTTGTCTCAAGATTGTTGTGACTGAATTAATACAATGAATGTTAATGTATGCATGTTATCAAGAAGCACCATTGTGCTTGGAAATGGATTCTAATGGAACAATGACAATCTATAGAATGGTTTTCAATCTATTAATTCTTTTTTTTCATGGCTTCTTGTTTCTTTGTCTGTTAAGTATGATTGGGATCTTTATCATTTTTTTTCCTCTGTGATGTTGTGTTTCAGATGTTAAAAACCATTAGGGTAGAGAGAGATTTAATGAACACCTATACACGGTCCTGGTCCTTGACAATCTCCATAAGTTGTCATCTTCTTTATTGATTCCCTTTTTCTTTATTCATTAATTCATAGGAGCTTGTGGCAAAGAACCGTAGACCTTAGATAGTTTGAAGTAAAACTAGAAAAGAACACCAATAAACAAGTAAAACCCTGCATCTAGATCATTAGACATTGATTAATTGACATTAAACAATAATTATTGCTATGCATGAATAAGTCTGCAACTTTCTAATGTTGAGGAATTGCATTATAATGGGAGCATAAAAGTAAACCTAGGATCATGGAACAAATGCTTATGCACTTGTTCAAGTAAACTATGTGAGGTCTGTGGCATGATAATTAACAATAAGAATTTATAACCATAGCAATTTAGAAAAATAAAAGGATGATGAGAATATATCTCATGTATGATAATGAAAAAATTGGTGTTTCTTTATTTTGTTATAAGTTAAAGACAAGCAACAATCATTGTCCTAAACCCAAATCTGAAAATAGGGTATATGGCAAAATAGATTTGTTCATTATAACTAAATTTGTTCATTATATTTATGAAACCTTCAGTTTTGTTGTTTTTCTCTCTCCTCTTTTCTTATATGTGAAACCTGTAAACTCTGTTTCTTGTACCATTCTCGTTTCTCATTTTGTTTCCCGTTTCTCTAGTACCATTCTCGTTTCTCATGTTGTTTCCCGTTTCTCGTTTTTGGTAACATAGGATATAACCGGTCATGTGTCCAGGACATTATGACCAAAAACCTTTGTTCTATCATATGGGCTTATAGCTGGTTGAGAGAACTAGAGTCAGCTGCCTAAGGCTAGGCTAGGAGGAGCGTTTTTCTGTCCATAACCGATTACGAGGGATAAATCCAGATATGTTAATCCTTTCCCTGAAATTGTCATGGATGAATTGCTTGGGTAGTGCCATGCCAAGCCATTTGCTTTGCTCTAGTAATTTCATTGAAAATTTGATTTGAATTCTATGGTGTTTCTTGCGCCATCATGATGCCAATTCGATTTGGTAATGGATTATAAAATTTGTGTTGTTGAATTATGATATTTGTCTTGCTCTGTTTTAGTAATACGTTTTCAGACCGAATCACATTTTGAAAAGGTGAAAATTAAGCCAGTTTTATGGCTTTTCTTGCTTGTAAATTTTATGTTTGCAATTGCATTCTTGGGTAAATCTTTAATGACCAGAGTAACCAACAACGCTTGGCTATGTGGTTAAGCCCAGTTTCATGGCTTTACTAGTTTGTAATTTTATATTTGAAAATCCATACTTGGGTAAATAATTAGTGACCAAAACGTCCAACGCTTGGCTAGGTGGCTATATCATTGAGCAAGTTGAATTAATTGGGAATCTAGATAGACATAATAAGTAAAAAGACATCTTTCACTTAAAAATGTTGATGAAAAGTCCAACCAAATTGATTATGGGTATACATCGACGCCCAACTTAGTCCTTCATTTCTGAAATTCTTAGGAGATATTCAAAAAAGTTGTGTAACATGAAATCCATACGGCCACAATGGTATATCTTCATGCTCTGTATTTCATGGTTTCTGATGGGAATTCGATTTGGAACCCCTGAGAGCACTGATTTTACTATCTCATTTGCATGTATATCTGTTGGGAATCAATTATTTGTACTTCCAACCATTGTTTATCATCTAAAAATCGTGTTTATGAAACCCATAAGTTGTATGACTGTCTCAAAAAAGCTAAGATGTGATAAATGTTCTTGTAAGTCAATTTTTGCATGCACAGTTTCTATGAATTCACCCTGGAATGGTTTTTGTTTCACCCAATTGTCCATATTCCACCCAGGAATCATTTTCCCTTATTATGTGTTGAAATTCCATTAAAAATCAATCTTTGTTGGCCACAATCCAAGTGTTGGCCTTGTCTTTCATTTGGATGGTTAATTAGGAATGCACCTCAGATCTGGACTGGTTCACTGCATTTTTCAAATACCGTGTGACAATGGAGTGATTTATAGAATATGCCTGCAAGTCTCAATTCCATTTTAATGCTCTTTATGATGGGCCTTCCTCATTTAGTTTATCTCTTTTACACCTAGAATCAGGCCACATTTAGAGGGGTGTTAACTTGAATAAGGAGACTTTGTTAGATCATTCTTTCAGCTCTCAATATTACACTTGAATCACCTTACTTAAATTGTATACAAGATTCCAACATGGCTTGAGAGTATTGATTGTATTAATTAGTATGAAAGTTGTTACCTCATGCTCAAAGCAATGATTACTATTTACTCATGTAGTATGCTTTAATGAGCTTGTTGAGGTTCCCTTGGATTATGCTCAAGAGGTGAAATGTTCCCTTTCAACATCCCATACTAAAAAGAGAAACCTCATAAGTTTGGAAATCCTCTTTTTTCTTCTTGTAGATTTTAGTGGATGGAAAATTCATTTAGATCTTAAATTATAGTTGGTTATTGCATTCCCATGCTTGGATTGCTACCAAAAATAAGGTTTGAGAATCAGTGGAAATTTTTCTTAAATGAAGTTGCAATTTTATTTAGGAACCTCTGATAAGTCTGGTGATTAGAGGCAATGGTGGTCACTTGTGAAAGCTGCCATGCATTTACATTTTTTAATCTATTTTCTAACCATCCATAAAATCTAGTATCTAGGGCGTGACATAGTGGTATTTAATTCCAAAGCAGTGGATGCTAAGCCTAGCAAAGCAGGAAAAAAAAAGGTATGAACTTGCTCAATGCAAGTTAACTTTGTTTTATGACCTTTGGAAAATGGATCGGAATCATTCAGCTATATGTTAGGAATATGAAGTGAATAGGTGCTTAGAGTATGGAGAAAATTTAAGTTTGTACAAGTTTTATGAATACTTTTAATAATGCATTTTGATCCCCTAACACTTTGAGTGGTTTTGTTTTTTCTAGTCACAACTTAGGGAGGGTGACAATGGATGAACCTAAGTATGATGAGGATGTAGTAGAGGATGAGTTACCTTTTGAGGTTGATGTCATTTGATGTCATTATGTTGATTGAATTGTCATTGATGCCAACATAGGACTTGCAGTGGCCCCACAGGTAGTCATTGATGCCACCAAGTGCCTCTTGCACTACACAGGTATGGATTATCTCAGTATTCTTACATCTAGTGATTTTGAGTCCCTACAGAGATGGGTTCACCTTGTATCCAGTTGACAAAGCCCTTGAACCCACAAGGATTGATCTTTGAGACTCAACCTCGTTGACGATGCTGAAGACTATGTTGATGATGCTAAAGACCTTGGAGATTGTGTTGAACCCCCTGTGGATGATGGAGAAGCCCTTGATGTGTTGAAGAATCATTAATGACCCATTATATGGTCATTCATGCCTTGATGGGGTCATGGTACTTTAGGAGAAGGCATTGCAACCCCACAGGAGGTGGCATGATGGATCTTGACCCCCAGAGGTCCTCTTGTGTGGTTGAGGTGGTTGAAGAAGCCCATGAAGCCTCTTGCTTGATGAAGAATCCTTGGAAGAAGTACTTGGACCAACACTTGATGGTTTAATGGTCCTTGAACCCTTGCAGTGGATGATGTGGTCGTTTGTAGGTTGATGGGGTATTAGAACCCTTGGAGATGATCCTAGGGCATGAGAAATACTTGGCACCCCCACAAATGGTTGTCTGATGGCCCTTGTACCCTTGAAGAAAGGGTGAATATGTTGTGTGTGTTCATGGGGTATTGAAACCCTCGAAGATGGTTTGCACCCTTCATTTTGTTTTGGGGACATGACACTAAATGGCTTAGTGAAGAACATGATGATCATTGAAGATGATGTCACCCACACATATGGTGGCATGATAGCACTTGGACACTTGATTGCATGCCCTATAGCACACATGCCTTGATATTGAGGCCATGTGTATACCCTTGACTAAAGGTCCTTGGTTCATTGACATACCCTTGGACTTGACGAAGTGAAGGACACCTTCACCCTTGAAGACTTGTCGATACACCCCTATGTGCTATAATGATGTGGAAAGTAAATTTTTAAATCAAAATAAAATAATAAATAGTACAACTCACATCTCCTTCATCCTTTAATTTGTCCCTAATCCAAGGAATAAGTCAACGTTGAAAGACTATATAAACACAAGCGTGATCACACTCAAATCCATCCAACAGCGATGAAGTTAATGAGCTCGTTGACTGAGGTGGACTAAGGAAATTCGGAGGAGCAATCCAAGCAAAAGAAAACACAGTCCCAAATTTTCTTTTGTTGTTGTATTAACATATTCCACAGTCCCGAATTTTTGAAGGTGTCTTTTGGTTGCTAAGTGGCAATCCAGTTTTGGACTTGCTTAGGGTATGTACAGTCTGATTTTTTGGAGCAGAGGTTGAGTTTATTTTGAAGCAGTCTGAGTTTGATGAAAGAATTGAGCTTTGACTATTGACCTTCTACCATTAAAATAGTCTGAGTTCTTCATTTTTTTTGTGTTGGATGATGGTCACTTAGGTGAAGTATTTCTCAGCACACATCCGAGTCTAAATGTTTGAAGCAGCAGAAAGTTGTTAGAGTTTTTGGGTGATCACCATCATTCAGACCTAATTTTTCATTGTGGCTGAACAAGCCGAGTTTTGATCCTATTACTTCTTCTGGGTTAAAAACAATCTGGTTTCCAAGGTCATCCACAATGGCATCTTGATAAGCAGTCTACAGTTTTTTATATCTTCTACAGCAGACATACAAAAAGTTTTAACATGCACTTTTTTATGGTATGATCAATATATATTATATGGTGGATACTCCTAGATGATGATGATGTATACTAGATGACACCATATTATTATGATAATGGTGTATACATGATGAATACTTTGTATGATTATACTCATGTTGATACAGTATGATGATGATGATGTACACAACCCTAGTTCTATGTTAAACTCTTCTTACAAACAGTCAGTCCATTCTTGGTTTTTTATTGAAGTTATCCATAGCACAAATATAGAGTCTAAGGTGCAGACACAATTGATGCATGAATACCCTGAAGAATGACAAGAACATCTATGTGATTGTCGAGTGTGATAGTGAACTTCTGAGGATTGTTGTAGTAAACAATAGTGAGTGATATATTGAAGAGAAGCAAGTAAATGACTGTGTATGATGAGAATATTACACCAATGGATTGATAATCATAATAATATAAGTAAGGCAGATAGATAGGAAAATCCTTGTGAACTGGTGATTAGTAGAGTAAGTACATAAATAGTTGTATAGGTACAAGTTGATGTACACTTGATGCATACTTGATGATGATGAATATGCATACTTGATGCATACTTGTTGATGATGATGATGATGCGTACTTGATGCATACTCCTTGATGATCTCATTCAAGACATGACAAGTGACAAAGTGAAGAAGACATGACAAGTTGATGGCAACAGCAGTGTATTGAGTAGACCGTGATAACTTGGTTGTGTTGCAGTGGTGTATTGAGTAGACCTCTTGATGAAAACTAGCAAGAAAGTATTGAAAATGTTGATGAGCACAAGTGGTTGTGCAGTGGATTGATGACAATCAAACACTACAGCAAATTCTAGAATTAGTGTCCCATTTAGTGTCCCATTTAGCTTCCCTTTTTAGTGTAATTTTTGTTTGCATTGAGTGGTCAAACTAGATGCTAAATGGGACACGTCATGGACAAAACTTAAAGCGTCTCAAAAAACGTCTTTTTTTGCGTCCTAGATAGCATCATTTATGACGTCCAAAATAGCATCTATTTTTCTGCTTCCGGAATAACGCCCAACTTTGCTTCCTAAACAACGCCAAGGTTTGCTTCCTAAATAACATCCTATTTTGCTTCCTAGAGAGCATCCACTTTTGCTTCCTAAATGGCATCCCCATTAGCACCATATTTGCATCCAAATTAATGTCCAATATTGCATCCATTTGTGCTACCACTTTAGCATCCCATTTTGCATCACGTTTTACTTCCAAATATGTGCCAATTTTCGCTTCCAGATTTGCACCAATTTTTGCTTCATTTTTTGCATCGTGTTTTGGTACCACCATAAAGTAACAAATTGTTAAGACAACTTTGTATTTTAATAGGGAGTTTATTATGGATGCTATTTAAGGTTTAATGCTAATACCAATTCTCATTCATAAATGTATATATAAAATAATTATCTTATAAAAAAATTATTGTAGAAATTTTACTATTAATAAGAATTAAGAAATTTATTTCTTAACAAACAAATCTTATTATAGTTATTAAAACAGTTTTTAATTTTTTCTAAATATTCTTAATTTTAACATAATATTATTATTATCATAATGAAAGTGTACATAAAAATATTCTTTTTAATCATTTTTTATCCATAATCAAAGTTCAATAATTCACTATATTATGTATAATAAATTAAAACCACTATTCTCATTCATTTATTCTTAATATACATAAAATATTTATGAAATCAATGATTTATAATATTTATTAGATCGTTTTATTTATCATATTAAATATAAGTAGAATATTAATGTAATTGATTTTTGTTTTTTTAAATTATGTTATTCTTTTAAAGAAACATAGAGAACATTGAAAGAATAATTTATTTTTAACAGTCTTGTGAGATGAAAAAATAGTTTATGAGAATTGAGAATTTACTTTTCATGTTATGCCATCTTTTAATTTCTTTGTAAAATATGAAAAATAGTGAATACAATTTTTACATAACTATATTATTTATATTTGAATTAACTTTATGCTTACTAAGTAATGCTTTTTAAAACAATTATGAACCATTTCCAATTAAAACAAATTAAAAAAAATAATAATATCTTATAATTGTTAGTTAAAATTATTATGACTAATATAGATAAAATTAAAATTTTATCATTAAACAAATTTATAAGAAAATATAATCTATAAAAAGAAATGACATAAATTAATGTTGTAAATTGAATATTACAATAACTTATATAATATTTTTAAAATGTGATAAAAAACTATTTAAATAAAATAATAACATTTTAAAAAATAATAAAATCTATAAAATTATATAAATTATACAAATAAAATGATAATATTTTTAAAAGTAATAAAAAACTATAATTTTTTTAAATGAATGAAATATATTTTTATCTAAATTTTAA
>LPNX011142878.1:244092-326161 GCA_001517045.1 Pseudotsuga menziesii
GCCCACGCTGAAGAAGCCCGTGCTGAGAGCAGCCTGCTCCTACTCCAACCAAGCTCGGCCTGCGCAGAGCGGCGGCTAGGGAACCCTAGCCGCGGAAGGACGCCGTTCCATTCTCATTCGCGTGCTGATTCCATATTATTGTTTTAGTGCTATGATTTTTATTTGAATGCTATTAATTTTTTTTTTTCAAAAATTTATGAACAAAGAGTTAGGGCTGGTGAAAACTTTGAGCCTCCAGTGAACTTTATTGAATATGTTTTCAGTCCACATGAAATCTACTGGGAACCTCTGCCATTGAATATTTCATTATAGGCATTAGAAATTTGGAATAAAAAAACTCAAAAACTCAAATAAAAGAATTATCATAAACATACCATATATTGGATTACTTCCCTCCTCCCATAATGATTGAATTCTTCCTCTTTGGCTCTCTTCCTGGCTAATCCATCTCTCTCCAATTGTATTTGATTTATTGGATCACCTTCATTCATGTTCTCAAAATCAATAAAACTGGTTAGAAGAAACTAAGAATAAAATTGAAATTACAGCCTTTCCTTAAGCTACCTTTGATCTTCTGCATATATTCTAAGAAAATCAATGAAATACTATTCAGAGCAAACGAATTTAGAAAAAAAATCTAATTACATTCGGCTTCATGGATGAGAAATTTGTAGTATTTAGCCTCAGCTGACCTCCTACAAAACAATAAGAAATTGCATTAATGAAATAATAAAATAATAAAAACCCTTTAATATGATATAAAATCTGCCATCAAAGTGCAATGTTCAGAGCTATTGAAATGGAAATAGGAGCTATTAAATCAACAGCATGGGTAAGGCAGAGCAACAAAGCATTAGAAACCGTACCAAGGAGCGAATGTAGTGAATGCATTTAAGGGAGAAATAATAGTATATATTATTGGAATTGTTTCTAATTTTTAATATAATGTTTCTAATTTATTTTTAGTTTTTGTTATTCTATTTTATAATGTTTTTTTTTAATTTTAACATGTTTTTTAAATTATACTTATTATTGGAATTGTTTCTAATTTTTAATATAGTGTTTCTACTTTGTTTATATGATGTTTCTTTTTACTAGTGTTTGTTGCATTGTTTAACATTTTTTAAATTATGTTTAGTATTTTTAGTTTTTGTTATTTTATTTTATGATGTTTCTTTTTTAATATTAACATGTTGATGTTTCTTTTTTAAATATTAACATGTGTCTTAAATTATATTTATTATTTTTAGTTTTTGTTATTTAGTTTTATGATGTTTTTTTTTAATATTTAGTAAGTAGGGAATTGAATAATTACTTTGTTTTTTTTTTTTTCTTAATTTGTAATTTGTTTTTAATTTTAATATTTAGTTTGTAGGTTAAAATAGATTTTGGTTTAGAGTCTATGTATGCAATAATATTAATGTTTTTTATATTAAGATAAAAAAAATTAAAACATGTGATTTTAAATTATCTATATATTTTGTCTTGTGATATTTTCAGATGTATTAAGTGTTTCATAAGTTATGTTCTTTTTTGAAAATACTGATTTATTGCTAACTATTGTTATATAATTTGTTTTTAATGTTGTTTTAGTTTTTCCCTCTTTTTTTAATGTTTCTTTTAGGATTGTTTGGTATAGAAATGAAGTGTTATTGTGTGCTCATTTTATGTATTTAATTATCATAACAATTTTAATATGACTATATATATTAAATATTGAATCTACTATAATAAGTAAATAGTTAAAAATTAGTCCAGTGGGGTAGCTTAGTTGGTTGGAGATTATGTGGCCAAGATGTTAGTAGGTCGAGGTCAACGCTTGAATTCTCTATCCCTTCCGGGGATAAGTTCTCAAAACTAGTGCTTACAGGGTGAGGTCCCTTTGGGTGGGCCCCTTGAAATTCTTTCCACAAAGCTATGGTGCAACGAACCACATAAAAAAACAATAAAAATAAAATAAAATAGTTAAATGGTAATTATCAAAGGTATCAACAAAATTTATGTAATAAATTATTGATCCACATACATATGAAACTCAATAATCGAACTTGGAATAAACAAAATACATATAAGAAGAAAAAAATACTAGCTTATATTAGATGAAGGCTTCATAACATTTTGATATGATTACATGCATGTCCACATTTGACAAGTCAAAAGGCTAACCATTATTTAATAATATACCTAACTAATTAACCAATCTAATTTGATAATGGGGTGTGAACCAAATCCAAACATCATATTGTGATGGATGGGCCTCCCATTCATATCAATTCATCCTGATTGAAGGGGAAAGGATCCCTTCTTTCTTCCTCTCAGGTGAAATGTGAGAAAACTAAAACCAAGTCTAAAATGATAGTTGTTGAGTTGTGCTGCAAAATAATGAATACATTGAAGAGTGTGTTGGTTCAGACTAAAGCAAGTGACTACATAGACTAAGATGGGAGGGTGTGGCTCCAAAGGAAGTTGAACTGAGCAAGTGCCTACATCAACCGAGGTGGGAGAGCATGTCTCCAAATGAACCCAATCCAAATGTTATCTTGAAGAGTTGTTGAGATGAGCAGGTACCTACACAGAACAGGGTGGGAAGGAACACCTCCAAATGAACCCAATATGGATGTTGTTGTGAGGTGTTGAGCAGAAGTAGGAAGTAGGATGCAATTCCTTGTGCTAACCCTGGCTCAATATGGTGCTAATCTTGGTGCTATTCTAGACGTTTTTTGGAGGCTATTCTGGGCGTTATATGGGATGCTATTTTGCACGCTAATTGGGATGCTAATTAGCATCCAAAATAGCGTCAAATTTTAAAAAGGGACGCTAATAATGCCATTAAAAGTGCCATCCCATGTAAAAGCATCCACTTTTACCAAAAAATGATGAAAAATACACTAAAAGTGATAGTGGATGCTAAAAAGGACGCTAATCACAGGATTTTGTTGTAGTGAAATATTGGCATCAATCTTGCAAGTTGAATCTTGCACTTGAGGATTGGACTCCTCAACCATTTCTTAGTTGGAGCTAAGAAACCTAGGTTAGGTCCTGTTACAAGATTTGGTGCTCTTTTCATCAGTTAGTGTTGATTGTTATCGTGAATATTGAAGTCTTCCATTACCATAAATGAAGCTTAAATTACATATATTCTTGTGGCTCTCTTGATGTGATTATTTTTCTTATGACTCATGATTGATTTAGTTAATGAATATGATGATAACAAAATGCTTGATAAACTCTGATTGATTAATTGAAGGTAAAATTTTTAAATTGCCCCAACACTGATTCACCACCCCCCCTCTCAGTGTGGACATTGTGTCCAACAATTGGTATGATAGCAGGCCTTCATCACAAGCCTTACAAGCTTGAAGGAGATCCGTGGACACAGTGGAAAAAAAATCAGAGTCATCAAGCAATGATGTGCATGTACTTGATGTTACAGACTATTTCGATTGGAGGAGCAAAATGAAAGCATATATCCAGAAGTTTGGTGTTTGGGAGATTGTGATCAATCCACCCACTCAATCAAATAAGAAGGGAAAGGCAGCTGCACAAAAGGAAGCAAAGAAGGACAATACTACAGCCTTGAAGTTCCTCATGGATGGACTTCCCAACTCAGTGAAGGAAAGTGTAGGAGAGTACACTTCAGCTAAAGACCTTTGGTTCAATTTGGAAAAAGAGTATCAGACACTGAAAGGACAGATTAGGAATCAGAAGACAAGTCTTCAGAATAGATAAATCAAGAAGAATAAAATAAATAAGTGGACTCCAGTAAAGGTATGGATTTTTTTTATTGTAATAATAGCTTGTGTGATGAAATTGAGAAGGTTCTTGCAAAATATGACGAAGATCTATCAAAGGTTGCACAAGACATACATCTCACCTTGATAAATATTGATCTCATAGCAAATTGGGTCTTGAACACAGTAAATATGAACCATAGTGAATTCACAAGGTTCAAAAAGAGAATCTTGGAGTGTTCGAATGAATATCAACAGAATACCATGAGAGTATTTCTTGTGAAGCTCAAACACAAGGATAAAGATTTGCAGGATCAGTTGGAAGACAAGGATGTCGAAGTTGAATGACTAAAGACTGAATTGATCAGTTAAAAGAAAGAAAAAAAAGATCTTGGTGAAGACTCGAACAAGCTTAAAGAAACTAGAAAGGACAATCATGATTTGAAGACTCAATTGGAGGAATTCAAGAGGATATAGGAAATCTTGAAGAATCAATTGGAAGAAAATGAACAAGCAATCCAAAGGATGGAAATGGAGGTAGTTGGTCTCATGAAGAAAGGTGAAAAGAATGATGCATTATTCAATTTAAAGAATAGTTCATTTGTCCTATAAAAGACCTTGGATTTTCAAAGATCTCCATTTGACAATTTTGGTCTTGGTTACAAGAAGGAGGGAGGAAAATATAAAGATAGCACTTGGTCTCCCAAGACTCCAGAAACAGGTCCATCAATGTCCAAATTTTCTCCCCATGCACCTGCACAAGACGAAAAAGACCTTGGAAGTTCAAGAATGCATCAAGAAGTTGGGCCTATTCCTCAAAGCAATCTTGGAAAGAAACAACTCCAATATGGAACCGAAGTCCCAGGTATGAAAATGGATTTAATGCTTATATTTTTTCTTGTTCTAACTTTGGTCATAAGGATATGGATTTGAGACTTTACGAAAGAAGAAGTGCAAAAAGGCCCAATGACAAAGTTAGATGTTGGACATGTAACCAAGATGGAGATATTTTTACTACTTGTTACACATTGAGATGCTACACCTGTAGTGGGTTTGGTCACAAATCCCAAGAATGTGCAAGTCAAAGAAGTCAACCGAGGAGGATTCCTTCATACACATCAGCAAGAAGAACCAGAGAACCTTGGAAGAAAACCAATGCAGAAATATTTGAAGATCAAAAGACAAAGGCCTACAGTCAGGGACACTCTCAGGTATGGAGGAATAAAGTTGATCAAAGAAATATTGGAAGTTTCAACACCTCAGTCAGGTGTTGGACATGCAACCATGTTGGTCACATTGCTGCATATTGTTATACTATGAGGTGTTATAGTTGCAGTGGCTTTGGGAACAAAGCTTAAGACTATTGGAGTACATGGAAACAATCCATGAGACGTTTCTCATACAACTCATCAAGAAAAGCTAGTAAATATGAAGGAATAAATACTGAAAGGGAAAATGCCAAGAAGAAAGTATGGATGAACAAGATCGAGTAGTTACAGATAGAAGAGGTTGATTAGTGTAGGGAAAATGCCTATCATATGGAAACCCAAGCTTAAGGTCTCTCAAAGACCTTAGTACATCTTGAGTTCATAAGGCTGGAGGATGAACTCAAAGAAGAATGGATTGCTAATCCAAGCATACAAATAGGTCCTAATATCGTGCATATGACAGAGGGAATAATTATCAGTGATTCAGATGCAAATGTGTGGACACCCTTTTCCATTGATGCCAAAGAATGAGAGATGAAGACAAAAGGGGAGCATGCTCGCAGGGAGAGCATGATTTGTTGTCATCAATGATAGAGGGGGATATTGTTGATTGAATTGTCATTCATGCCAATATAGGACTTGTAGTGGCCCCATAGGTAGTCATTGATCCCACCAAGTTCCTCTTGCAATGCACAGGTATGGATGATCTCAGTACTCAAGCATCCAGTTTTTTGGAGTCCCTAAAGAGATGGGTCATGATTTGAAGCACCTTGTATCCAGTTGAAAAGGTCCTTGAACCCACGAGGATGGATCTTGGATCCACCCCCTTGTTGATGATGCCGAAGACCCTGCTAATGATGTTGAAGACCCTGGAGATTGTATTGAATCCCTTGTGGATGGTGGAGAATCCCTTAATGGGTTGAAGAAGCATAAATGACCCATTATGTGGTCATTCATACCTTTATGGGGTCATGGTACCCTAGGAGAAGGCTTTGCAACCCCACAGAAGGTGGCATGATGGATCTTGACCCCTGGAGGTCCTCTTTTGTGGTTGACGTGGTTGAAGAAGCCTGTCATAGCCCCTTGCTTGATGAAGAATCCTTTGAAGAAGTCCTTGGACCCACACTTGATGGTTTAATGGTCCTTGAAACCTTGAAGAAGATGATGTGGTTGTTTTTCGGTTGATGGGGTCTTAGAACACTTGGATATGATCCTAGGGCATGAGAAATACTTGGTACCCCCACAAATGGTGGGTTGATGGTCCTTGTACCCTTGAAGGAGGGGTGAATATGTTGTGTTTGTTCATGGGGTATTGAAACCCTTAAATATGGTTTACACCCTTCATTTTGTTTTGGGGACATGACACTTAATGGCTTGGTGAAGAACATGATGACCATTGAAGATGATGGACCCCACACATATGGTCGCATGATAGCACTTGGAAACTTTCTTGCATGCCCTATGGCCAATGTTATCAGAACCGGACCGGTCATCGAACCGGCGAAGCCCAAAATGTGAACCGGACGGGAACCGGCAAAAAACCGGGTAAAAAACCGACTGACTAAAAAATACATAAAATATTCATATTTTGTAAAAAAAATATATAAGAATAGAACAATGGAACAATGGACAACAACCAATCCAAAGATAACCTTTCAAAACAATAATGGTGATCCCTTAGCCAAAACCCAATGACATTCAAAGGATGAGTGTCACTCCAATAATATAGTTTATGTTCAAGATATTCACGGTAATTGACCCTTTGGATTTTAAGTCTAAGAATTAGCTTTTGAAATACATGCCAACAAATAACCAAAAGCATTTTTCTTTTTTTCCATGGACAACCTTCCTAATATTTCCAATATTCTCTAATCCTTCTCTACTTTCATCAGGGATGAAGATTTCACAACAGTGGACAAAAACCTGTCCAAAGGTAACCTTTCAAAAACAATAACAGTGATTCCTTGGCCAAAAGCCAATGATAATTCAGCTGTTAAAAGCATAGGTAGATGTTTGAATGAAGTTAAATTATTTCAATATTAAAGAAAAGGATGAGGTTAATATACAACTTTACAAGCCGATGCTAACAAGAATAATATGCGAGCAAGTAAGCAAACCGGGTATTTAGAATTAAAAAATCAAATATGGCATCATCCAATCTACCGATATTAAACATCACAAACAGCCCAGCTCTTATTTAGTCTTGCTGCAATTAGAGATTTTGGACTAATTTTTTTTATAAGAACTCATAGTCCATGTATGGTTTATCATAAATCCCTTTGAATCATGCCACAAGCATTGAAATTAATCTTGAAATATTGGACTTTGGAAGAACAATGGAAATATCTATAAAGGTACATTTATTCATAACTAGCACCCACTACTGATGGATAAGTTACAACAATTTTCCAGTTCAACCAGACTCCTAACACCTCATCCCACAAGTCACACAAGCTATTAAAAATTGAGTTTTCTGTTTTTTTTTTTAAATTGAGTTTCCTGAGTCCCCAGTCTAGACCGGCCGGTTCGGCCGGTTTTTTACCGATTCGGCCGGTTTTGGCCGGTTCCATACCCGGTCTGGACAAAAATCCGGTTTTTTTCCATTTTTTTGCTGATCGGACCAGCCAACCCTGTAAACCGGTCAGACCGGCAGGTTTTGCCGGTTCCGGTCTGGTTCCGATAACACTGCCTATGGCACACATGCCTTGATCTTAAGGCCATGTGCATACCTTGACTAAGATTCCTTCATTAATTGACATACCCATGGACTTAATGAAGTGAAGGATGTTAGAAAGTTGTCTCTGAAGGTCCTCTTTATAGTTTTGGAGTGATGTGATAAAGAGGACATGTAATTTGTCCCTTGTGTATATTTATGTATAAAGTTGAGTTATATATAAATAAATGATGTTTTGTACTTTATTGTTTTGGGTCTCACTGTTATTTAATAATTCAAGGGAGTTATAATTAATTAAGGGTGCATTAAATGATGACCCTAGATTTTGGAAAATCATCTCAACCTTAGATTAGTTGGTTAGATGGGTGGTTACAGAATTTAAAGTATAAAACTAAGGTAAAGGACAAATTAAAGATACCATCAATGAGGAGAGAGAGAAGAAAAGTGAGAAGAAATAAGAAACACCCTAGAATATTCGCACATTTCCCAAGACAAGTAGCAGCACAAATACTGAGGTAGATACAACAACATTAATTGCACCCGTCAGATCTGTACAACACACATGTGAGGCATAGAAATAGAGCCATATCTGTACAACAGTATGACAGGTCTGTACATCATTTATTGTTGTTATAGCATGATTCTTGAGGCAACCATAAAGTAAAGAATCCATACAACACATGTGTAGATCCATACCGTTTCGTACAACACGTGTGAAGGTACAACAAATCATACATCAGTTCATTCGCACAGAAAATGAGGTTTTTGTAGTTGTTTTGGGTGATTGAATTTGTTAGTAAGGGATGAAGAAATAATTTCCTGTGTTGTTGGAAAAATTTTAGTGTATTCTTCTTTAATGGAATTTTTCTCTTTCTAGGGTTTTCCCCAGGAGTTGGGGTTTTGCCCGGTCTTTGACCAAAAATTTATGTGTATTCATGTGTGAATGATTTGCTTCAGTCTTGAAAATTTCTTGACTTGGTGGTTTGTATTTCAAAATTAAGAAGTAAATTTTTAATCATAAACCCTAGTTTCTCAATTGTTTGACATAATGTGTAAATGAAAAGTTCCATATTAATGTCATTAAATTTTTGCATGGTATCAAAGCTAAGTTGAAGTAGTTTTCAAAGTTGTGAATCACTTAAGAATTGTGTTGTCTTTCCAGTTTAAGATTTGTTGTAAGTTTTTTTTCCAAATGATGAGCATTAGGTATGAAGATAGGTTGGATGGCATATCCAACTATCTACCTTGGCAGGTTAGAATAATTGTGGTGCTCAAAGAATGGAAGATATGGAACTTTGCAAACACCAAAATGATGAAGCCTACTAACAAGGATGACTTAGAATAACATGAATCCCTTTAAGCCAGATCCCAGAGAGTGATCCTAGACAAGATAAAGGATCATCTTATTCCACATTTGGAAGAGAAAAATATTATTAATAACATGAGGGATACCATGAAGCAGTTGTTTGAGGCAAAGAATGAGAACCGAAAGATGGCATTGAAGGAAAAGTTGCACAATGTGAGGATGACCAAAGATGAAAGTGCAACCTTATACCTAACTTGAGTGGCTCAGGTCAAAGATGAGTTAGCAGCAGTTGGAGAAACTATCTCAGATTCAAAGTTGGTGAGGATAGCCCTGAAGGGATTCACCAAGAAATAGGAATATTTTGTTAAATGTACTGTTGGTAGAGAGAAACTTCTAGACTGGTCAAGTATTTGGGATGACTTTACCTAAGAGGAGATTCAAGAGGGATATTTGGGTGGTCAAATCGATGAAGAGGTGGAGCATAATGTATCCCTTACAGCAAAGACAAACAAGAAGAATAATTAAATCAGTCAGACCAGGTGCCACCATTGTGGACAGGTGGGACACTATTCGTCGAAATGTCCTCAGAAAAATAATGTGAAAGAAAATACTGAAAGAGACGCGGTAGCATCTGCAATAGTAGAATATTATGCCATGAAATTTGAGCAAGATTTTTCTCTTGTCTCAATTGATTCCATTGTAGGAAGTTCATCCTTTGAGAATGTATGGGTTGTTGACAGTGGTGCAACCATACATATGACTGTAGTCTATGATTTATTTCATATGATCACAACATTAGGTCCAAAACATTTTATCCAGACAGGTATTGATAGTCCTCAGATACCCATATGAGGAGTTGGAACAATCAGGTTTCTACTAGATCTAGGAGAGATCCTAGGAATACATGGGGTGTTGGTTGTACTTGGGATGAGAGTCAACAAACTCTCAGTATCATCCTTTAAGGATGATGGCTATGGAATGATGGTTATTTTTGGCCATGTATTCCTATATCGAAGAGATGAGCTAGTTGGGACCACTATTTTATTGGGACATCGCAGGGATAGACTCTACGTCATGAGAGGGCATATAGTACGACCAAGAGTAAGAGCGGGGGGGTGGTTATCAAAGTCAAAGAATAAGGATGGTGTTGCATCTGATAAATATGGTTCTGAAGAGGAGAGTGACTCTCCCCAGAACACTGGTAGAAGGCTCATCCAGTCCAATGTTGATTCGGTTGTCTGCAGATGAAAGGGTCTACCAGTTTATAGACATCATGGTGGTAGATATATCATAGGCATATGGTTTGATATTGTGTAGAGAGTGGTCTGCAAAACTAAATGGGTACTTTGCAATGGATTGGTCGCATTTATGGCTTCCCTATAACAACATTCAAAATTATATTAAGGTGATGAGAGAACCACACTTGAAGCATAGTGTGACACAATTGGAGGGGAAAATGAACCTATAAATTTCTCATCTTCGATCTTGGGTAACTTTTTCATAGAAATTGAACCTGGAAATTATCAAGCAGAAGAATCTAGTTGTGAGGCAGACACATAGTCCAAACTCCTTCATTTCTCATGGACTGATAATATTGAATGTAATATAGTTAACTTGGTTTCTAACTTAGAAAGAAACACTAATCCTGTAGATTTAGAAGATAGATTTTGGATATTGTATTTGGACAGTTCCAAAACACAAGAGGGATCAGGAGTAGGTTGTGTCCTGATTAATCCTGAAAAGAACATACATTTTCTCTCTTTTCGACTAGAGTTTGAATGTACAAATAACATAGCTGAGTATGAAGCTCTAGTCCAGGGCTTGAAAAAGACCATTGAATTTAAAGTAAAAAATTTAAATTTTTTTGGTGATTCTAAGATAATTGTCAGACAAGGTTCGAAATGCAATTCATTGTCTGTCACCACACTTAAAAGGATACCAAACTGAAGTCTGGGATCTTATAAAAAATTTCAATGCTTTCAACATCAATTCAATTCCTAGATTGCAAAATGAATCAGTTGATTTGTTAGCTATTTTTGCTGCAAGGTTAGTGCCTACTATACCAGGTTAGTGCTCAATTGAATCAATTTTCAGGCCATCTATACCAAACAATGTCACAAATTTGAGAGTATTCTATGATGATCAGAAAATCATAGAGTTTTTAACAAATGACGATACTTTAAAGGACTCGGTGATTTATGATGAAGAACATCAAGCTAATCTTCAAAGTGGAAACTTCATGCCTAAAGGGGTAAGAACATTGGAAGGGATGTTTTATTTGAACAGCAAGTTCAGAAAACCTGCCAATGTCAAAACAAATAGTTCATCTATGCAGTATGAACTAATTAATATTAGGACAGAGGTTGACCCCAAGTATGTGAACTTGGGAAAATGTTTTTCACGGAGATAAAGAAGCAAATTTATCAGTTTATTTCGACAATATAAGGATTTTTTTGCTTGGACATATGAATATTTGAAGACCTATGATACCCGCATCATCCAACATGTCATTCCTATTAAAACAAGTGTGAAACCGTTTCAGCATCCACTAAGGAAAATGCATCCCAATATGGAACACCTGATCCAAAATGAAGTGAAGAAGTTACTTGATGCAAAGATCATTTTTAGAGTCAGACACTCAAGGTGGGTGGAAAATATGGTACCAATAAGAAAGAAATCTAGTGAAATAATATTATGCGTAGACTTTAGGAATCTAAACCGAGCTTCAGATAAAGATAATTATCCAGTTCCACCAATGGAGCAAATCCTACAAATGGTTTCAGGTTCTGAACTGTTCTCCCTATTAGATGGGTTTTATGGCTATAACCAAGTGTTTAAAGCTGACCAAGACAGGCTGAAAACCACATTTCGAACAAAGTGGGGAACATTTGCTTAGAAAAGAATGCCCTTCAGTCTCATCAATGCTAGAGCCACTTTTCAAAGGGCAATGGATATAGCTTTCTGGGGTTTAATTTCCCACGGTGTGGTAGTTTATCTGGATGATGTAACAGTTTTCTCTAAGAATAGAGAAGATCATATGTTTCATTTGAAACAAATTTTTTACCGTTGTCGAAAATATGGTATATCTTTAAATCCTAATAAATGCATCTTCACAGTATTCGAGGGGAAACTATTGGGCCACATTATTTCTAAAAAGGGAATCTCCATAGACCTAGAGAGAATAGAAGCCATAGCTCAGATTCTCTTACCCCATAATAAAACAGGTATGCAATCATTCATGGTTACTATAAATTTTGTTCGAAAGTTTGTTCCTAATTGTGCACAGATAGTAAAACCTTTGCAACAAATGATAAAGCAGAGTGTACAATTTAAATGGACCGATACAGAGAAGGGTGCCTTTAACAAAATCAAAGCAGAAATAGCTCATGCACCTTCTCTTAAAAATCTTGATTTTGAAAAGGATTTTATCTTGTACACTTCTTCCTCTGATAACTCACTCGCAACAGTGCTCACACAGAAAGAAGAAAGGGGAGATGAGTACCCCATATCATTTATGAACATTGGGTTACATGGTGTTGGATTGAACTACCCTGCCATTGAAAAATAGGTGTATGCAGTATTTAAAGCAGTGAAACAATTCAGGCCTTACATTCTTAAAAATAGAACAAGGTAATTCTCCATCATCCTACTATCCGAATCCTTTTCGTACAAAAGGAATTGGGTGAACGAAGAGGAAATTGGGTGACAACGTTACAATAATATGACTTGGAAATCAAACTATCCACCATTATCAAAGGAAAAGGGCTTTGCAAGTTAATGGATCAAAGTCAAAACAATGAAGATGATGATTGGAAAAATGAATCCGAATTGCATATGATTGATATGTGTCCTATATTTACAGCTCATGAGCCTTGGTACAAAGATCTGATACATTACCTCCAATAAGGATATTTATCAAAACATTGGAATTCTAAACAAATAAGAGCACTTTGTTTAAAGTCAGCCTCTTACCAAATAATTGATGGAGTTATTTTTAGGAAGAATTATGATGGGGCATTTATGAGATGCCTAGAACAAGAGGATGCCTCCAAAGTTGTTAAAGAATTGCATGATGGTCCTGCTGGAGGACATTTTTCAGGAGACACTACTGCCCACCAGATTCTAAGAGTTGGATATAACTGGATAACATTGTTTAAAGATGCTCATGCCTATGTAAGGAAGTGTGACATATTCCAGAGAAGCGATGGAAGACTGGCAAAAGCGGTTGGGCCATTGTAGCCGATTATTATTTCGGAGCCATTCGAACAATGGGGTATTAACATCATTGGAGAAATTAATCCCAATTCTTCATTACAACACAAATATATCCTCACGGATACGGATTACTTCACAAGATAGGTAGAATCAATTCCATTACACAAAGTGAACGTCGACGTGGTCATCGACCTATTGCAAGAAAATACCATGCCCAGGTTTGGGGTTCCAATTTCACTTGTATTTGATAATGCATCTTATTTTTCATCAATTAAGCTAGCTGAATTTGCTAGTGAAAAAGGAATCAAGTTATATTATTCTGCGAATTATTATCCACAAGGAAATGGGTTAGTTGAATCTACTAATATAAACCTTATGAGAATCTTAAAGAAGACTTTTATCGAAAACCAGAGAAGTTGGCACATAGCTCTTCCCAATGCACTGTGGGCGAAGAAGGTCACCCCCAAGAATTCTTAAGGAGTGCCCCATTATACTCTGGTCTATGGGAAAGAGGCTATCCTACCCCCAAACATTTTACTCCCATCTTCTCAGTTAGCCCAATCTTCATTAGGGTTTGGTAGCGAAGTTTTACAAGCTCGAATTAATACCTTGCTGAAACTTGAAGAGTCTAGGCTCAAATTCAAAGAGAGATTTAAGGACCAACATGATATTGTCAAAAGGTGGTTTGATAAACATAAATTTGGGAAGGGAATTTTTGAAGTTGGAGACTTGGTTCTTAAGTGGGATAAACCGCATGATGAAAATGGAAAGCATATTAAGTTTAAACAACTATGGGTTGGCCCATTTCAGATTGCTAAAAAGTTATGCCCCTCAACTTATAAGTTATGGGATTTGTAGGGGTGGGAAGAGAATCTGCCTGTAAATGGTCTGGTTCTCAAACCTTATTTTACCTAGTACCGTAGGAGCTCTTTGTACATAAATAAACCTTTTTCTTTTTATTTTCTGATTTTCTTTAGTTATGTTTACTTTCTTTCTACTGATTTACTTTTTATTTCTCATTATTTTTCAGCATTTGCTTTATTTCAATAATTTTCTTTATTTTATTTGTTTATCTCTGAATAAGCCAGCTCAATCTTTGATGCTTCGAGACATTGGAATCTGGAAAAACTGCTAATATTTTAATCCGAGAACTTCTCATTGGAATTTATCTATGCTAAAAAATTTATCAAAACTATATTCTTTAATCTGATAGATTACTAAAGGGAAGTTATTTAAAGAACACATTGAAGTCCATTTTAAACCTTGTAATATATTTGAGGTAGTGTTGCAGCTACAACTGTTTTCCCAAATTTTTGAAATTTTGGACCCTCCTCTTAATTTTTATCTTGCCTAAATTTTTTTGGATCCATGAACTCTGTTTTTGTTTTCCCTCTGCCACAAGTTTGGATTGTTTTGAGGTCAACTGCTTTTCATGCTTTTCAGAAAATTACTTATGTCTGAAACTGTTTTGGGTTGTGGAATTTGAAGTTTGATTTGAAATTGTTGTCCTTTGATCTATGATTTTGTCCTTTGATATCAGAAGTCTATTTCTCGTTTTCGCCGCTATTTCGGAGGTGAAACAAACTTTTTTGTCGCTGCTCAGCCAAAAAAAATTTGGAACTTAACATTTTTTTTAGTTTGGTTGTTCGGAGGTCATTTAAACAATGCATCAGAGCCATATTTCCCTACGAAGCCTCCATTGTGAAAGCTGAACGATGAGTGCTCTGACGGATAGCTTTCACTTTTTCGATGTCGTGTTGTTATTATTTTGACTTGCTTTGCGCTGTCGGAGGTTGGTTGAAGTTTGAGTTGGGGTTTTTTGATCTCTATGACGCCATTGTTTTGGAGATGAGACTGACTTTTTAGACCGCTGCACACCTTAAGTTTTTCCGAACACTTAACGTTTTCATAATTTTTCTGCGCCATATCGGAAAGTTTTATGACTTTGATCAAAGGTGGTAGTCTGATTGCTTTCCGCCATTGCAGCTCCCAAGCAAACTAAATTTCCGCCATATAACTGCTCCGCTTGCCGATGCTTTGTTTGGGTTTCTCCGATATGTTTTATTTGCCACGGAGCCCGTAGTATTTCTGTCTTCCGCCATTGTGGCTGCGTAATGCACAAACCGCCCGATGTTTAGGTCATTACATTCACCGACAAGGAGCTTTTCTGCCCGATGTTTTGGCATTTAGTATTTTCAACGCCGATAGACTTAATAGTCTCGTAAAACTCGTTGCCCGTCTGAAGCCCTCCATTGTGGCTGTGAGTAAAACTATCCTGCCGATACTTTAATGGTTCAAGCCGTCGATTAGTTTTTTTCATCCCGTTTTGTGAGTTTTTAACCCCTCTTGTGGGCGGTGGTGTTTTCTTATTCTTTTTGAGGTTTTCGCGATGAGAGCGCAGTACAGGGCCTCATTTTGATGATCAGTTTTATTGTTAGTATGGTTTACATTTGTTGAAAAGATGCAGTCCGAATTAATGATGAATTTTTTGTTTTGACTGCAGACGGACTTAGAAGATTCTTCAGATTACTGCTGCAAAGAAAACATAGCTGAAGGACAAAGCAGAAGGAAGTTGGCTGAAAAGTGATAAGCAGAGATGTTTTGAGATCAACGGGATCTTAAAAAGGACAAATAAAAGACAAAGCGAAATCGATAGCAACAAAGGCCCAGGCTTGTAAAAGGTTCATCAGTTACCAAGTTGGTCCCGTTTTATGAAGTACTCATAAGACTAAATCCGAAATGTAATGTATTGCCTAAATCATGAGCACTCACAAACTGACAAAACTGTGAGATTAAAACGGTTCGGGGAGCCGGAAGGTCAGGGGGCAGGGCAACCCAAAGGTTTTTTTGTTTTTGTATAAAGATAGGAAAGTTAGAGGGAATGGGGGATTTTTCCTTGGAGAAACTTGTGAACCATTTGTTGTAAGAGGAACTACTTCATTTTACAATAATAAATTACAATTTTTGCCTATTGGAGAAGGTGTTGTGTGGAATGTTCGAATGTGATAAAATGAACAATGTTGAAGGGGAACTATTTCGTTTTCAACTGTGTTTCATTAATTGTGAGAGCATTCTAACTTTCTGAACCTATGTTCTCATTTGAATGTTCTCTGGTTTATTCTGTGATAATTTCCACTATGAGTAATGGAGGTTTTAGCGGTTGATGAGCTATCTTGTCGTGTATATTTTTATTCATGTTTATGTGTTTTGATCCTAAGAACAACTATCTGTGATTTATCTTAACATGTGAACAGTATTACATTACTCATGAATTAATATCTTGCTCCCTAGGGACAGCTTAGTTAGTGTTGTTTTTTCTAGTTGTGTGTGATTTAGATGTGAGAGAGTCTAAGATGAGAGGTAAGAACCTACGCATCACATTGTGACCACTCCTTGCATTCTTTATCAATCTGCATCTTAGATAGGCACTTGCATATCATACTTAAAGTCAAAAATACAAAAAAAATATACGGTGGGCCGGGCCGCAACCGGTAAAACCCTTTGTTTTGTTACTTGACCTATGGTAGCCGGACCGCAAACCGGACGAATTCCTTACACCAAATAGTCACGGGCTAGTTGGGAACATTGACTGGGGAGAATCCCTTGCTGTTGTTGCCTGCAAATTTCCAGGCCTCAACAGTTTCTAGCGCTAGAAGGAGGGCCGACAGTGCATGGCTGGCCGGAGAAATCCATTTACTCGAGATAACTCCACCAATGATAGTTTTGAAAGTAATTTTCCTTATCCAAATACTAAAGAGAATAGAGAACATTTGTTTGCTGTGGACAACCAAGTGGTAAATGATCTGAGAAGACACACACGGGCTTATGTAAAGAGTATTGGAGGATTACCCATTATCCCTGATTTACCCCAAAGAGAATACAAGAAGAAATACCATCCCATCTTGGAAGATTCAGTGTTGGTTGGAGATTGGGAAGAGTTAGTAGAAGTAGCATTACAGGAAGTTGTTCAACCTTTGAATCAAGTAGGCCCAAACACACCTTACTGTTCTCCTATGCGAACTCTTGTTCCTTCACCTCCTCATTCTCCACCCAGACTCATGGCAGGTGTAAATGCAAACCAGCCACCTAACCCACCAAATCCACCACCGGCTTGGAAAGCCATATCACCCTTGAACTTAACACCTCTGTTGCATGACTTACCTCAAGCTTTTGAAAAGATGCTGCCCAAGTTTGATCCAAATGAGAAGATGATAGTAGATGACCATTTGCAAAGTTTCTATTTGGCAATAGACGGATTAAGGGCTAGGGAACATGAGGATGTAGTTTGTAGACTTTTCCTACACACCCTTAAAGGAGCAGCAGCATCATGGTATTTCGGTTTGCCTGCAAACTCTATCCCAGACTGGGATACCTTTGAAAGGATTTTTAGAAGTAAGTATGCAACCCAAAAAACTCATGCAGCTCTCATGAAAGGACTGTGCACCTTAAAGAAAGAAAGAAAAGAGAAGGTGCATAGTTTTACCCAAAGATTCGTAGCCTATCTTAAGAATTTTTCTGAAGCTGACAAACCCTCAGATAAATTCCTAATTGAATATTATACCTCAGCTCTAGGACCCGAGTTGGCCATGTTTTCCAAAATGAAGGCCAAATCTATGCCAACAGATACTTATGAAAAAGCGGAGAGAGTAGAGGCCAAAAAAGAAAGCATCGAGAATTATCCTGAATGTTCAGGAGAAAAAAATGTTGGGAGGAAAGCTTTGTTATTTACTAAGCCTAAAGAGGAGCAATCACCAGATTTTGAAGGAATGGAAAAGATGATGCAGAAGCTCTCTAACAGAATCATAGACTTGGAAAAGGAAAAGGAATCCCAAAGGTTCTATAAGCCTTATTACAAGAAAAGGGAAGATAACAATCAATCCCAACCCCCTCTGCACAACCCTGCATCTATGAACTTAACGGAGGTAGGAATGGATAACTTTTGCAGTTTTCACCAACAACCCCATTCTGAAAAGAATTGTCCTCAATGGATAAATTCAATGACATTGGTCATGAATCAGCTGTTAGATTCCAAATTAACTGAAGACAACAATAAATCAACAGAAAAACAGGAGGATGAGGCCATGGTTTTATGGGACTATGTATCATTGTTTGATGCCGAGGAAGAAAAGGATCTAAGACATGAGGACATCTTGGAAACAAATGTAATGATGAGAATCCAGGGGTTGATTAAGGAAAACAGTCTTATGCTCCCGAAGATTAAGAGACTTCAAAATAATGTTAAGAAATTTCAAAACAACTCCTCAGCTAATAAAATTCTGGAATTTACCATCACCAGTCAAAGTCCTAGACAGATCAACATGACTACTAAGCCCAATGAAGAAAAAATAAATAATGTTAAATCGAATCTCACAGAACATAAGATGGATTATGAAATTGTGGAGGATATAAAAAAGGTAAGGGAAAACATCTCATTATTTGAAATGTGCAATGTGCCGCAGCATAAAGAAAACCTATTGAAAGCACTTGAAGTGTCAGAGGAGAGGCTGCCCACTGACAATCAGCCCCAAGAAGAAGAAATTGGTGAAGAAATTATGGGAGGTAAGCCTAAAAGAAAGAATCCACCTTTTCTCCTTACTTTTGAAATTTTCAACCACAACGTGCATAACTTCCTAGTAGACTCGGGGCATCAGTCAACGTCATGCCGCTGTCAGTTTGAAAAAAGATAAATGGACAACCTAAACCATCTACCTAGAGGGTCGTTCAGTTGGATAGAACGAATGTGAAGGTAATTGGGGAAATGGAGGATGCCCTCATTCGCTTATCTTTGAATGATAAGGTATGTCAATTCATTGATATTGTGGTGGCTGACATACCAGAAGCTTATGGATATGTTTTGAGCAGAGATTGGTCGAAAAAGCTGAACGGATATTTTGCCTCAGACTGGTCACATATGTGGCTACCATATAAAGGAAGCCCAAATCAAATTAAAGTTTTGAGGGAGCCCCACATGAAACACAATGTTACTCAGTTCAAAGGAAAAAATGAACCAATAGATTCTATCTTGGGAAATTACTTTATTGAGCTAGAACCAGGAAACTATCAAGCAGAAAAAAGCCAGCAATACATCAGACGCTCAGCCTGATCTCCTTCGATTTTCACAAGCTGATGAAATCAATTGTTAAATAGTAGACTTAGCTATAGATATAGACGTTACTTCTCGCACAGTAGTGGTTAGCGATTTTTGGACGCTTTTCTTTGATGGTTCTAAAACTTTGGTCAGGAGCCGGTTGTGTCCTGATTGAACCTAAGAAAAACAAACATTTTCTTTCATGTACGTTAGAGTTTGAATGTACCAATAATACAGCTGAATATGAATCATTAGTTCAGGAATTAAGGAAAGCAATTGAATTAAAGGCAAAAAATGTGAAAGTGTTTGGAGATTCTGAAATAATTGTAAAACAAATTCCAAATCAGATACATTGCATTTCTCCTCATTTAAAAGCTTATCAAAATGAAGTATGGGATTTACTTAAATGTTTTAATGCATTTAACATTGTATCGATTCCAAGACTTAAGAATGCAGCAGCTGACTTGTTGGCCACCTCAGCTGCGAGGCTTGTGCCCTCTAATAATCGGTGCTCTATTGAATTGCTTTTCAGGCCTTTGGTTCCAAATATGATTACCAATCTTCGAGTTTTTGATGATGATAAACAAATTATAGAATGCTTGACAAATGACGAGACCTTCAGAGGGGTGATTACTGACGATGAAGAACATCAAGCCGAGCTAAAATTCGATAATTTTATTCCTAAAGGAGTCAGGACTTTGGAGCGAATGTTTGATTTAAACGAGAAATTTAGAAGACCAGTGAATGTGAAGACTCATAGCTAGACTCTACAGTTCGAGTTGATTAATTTGGGGACTGAAATGGAGCCTAAATATATGAATTTGGGAAAATGTTGCTCCCTAGGTGAAAGGAATAAGTTTATCAGTCTTTTCAAACAATACAAAGATGTTTTTTCCTGGACGTATGAAGATCTGAAGACATATGACACCAATATTATTCAGCATGTTATCCCCATCAGATCTGGAATCAAACCTTATCAGCAACATTTAAGGAAAATGCATCCAAAATTAGAGCCTTTAATCCAAAATGAAGTTAGGAAACTATTGGATGCTAGAATTATATTCAAGGTTAGACACTCGGAATGGGTCTCAAATATGGTACCGGTAAGGAAGAAATCCGGAGAAATTAGGCTATGTGTGGATTTCAGAAACTTAAATCGCGCTTCGGATAAAGACAATTATCCCGTCCCACCCATGGAACAGATATTGCAAATGGTTTCAAGTTCTGAATTATTCTCTTTATTAGATGGATTCTCAGGCTACAATCAAGTATTAGTAGCTGAATAAGACAAACTTAAAATGACATTCAGAACCAGGTGGGGAACTTTTTCTTACAGAAGGATGCCCTTTGGACTCATAAACACTGGAGCTACTTTCTAGAGGGCTATGGACATAGATTTCCATAGTCTGATTGGCCGCAGTGCTATATTATACCTCGATGACATCACGATATTCTCAAATAAAAGAGAGGAACACACATTTCATCTAAAGCAGATTTTTGAACGCTGCCGAAAATATGGTATCTCACTAAACCCCAAGAAGTGCGTGTTTTCTGTTACAGAAGGTAAGTTGTTGGGTCATATGGTTTCTAAGAAGGGGATCTCCATAGACCCAGAGAGGATCAAAGCTATCGATTAGATTCCTCTACCCCATAATAAAAAGGGCATGCAGTCATTTATGGGGACAATAAATTTCGTGCGAAGGTTTGTGCCAGATTTCGCTCAAATTGTTAAACCTTTGCAGCAAATGGTAAAGCAAAGTGTACAATTCAAGTGGACTGATGTAGAGAAGAATGCATTTAGTAAAATTCAAACAATTGTTGCGCATGCACCCTCCCTCAAAAGTTCGGATTTTGAGAAAGATTTTATTTTGTACACTTTCTCATTTGATGATTCACTAGCAGCTATGCTTACCCAGAAGGAATATGGGTGAGATGAGTTCCCCATATCATTTATGAGCACTAGTCTACAAGGGGCCGAATTGAATTACCCAGCCATGGATAAACAAGCTTATGCCATGTTCAAAGCGGTAAAACAATTCAAGCCATACATACTTAAGAACCAGACAAAGATAATCGTTCCACACCCAGCTATGAGATCTCTTTTCGTACAAAAGGAGTTAGGAGAAAGAAGAGGCAACTAGGTAATAGCTCTACAGGAGTATGACCTCGAATTCAAGCCAGCCTCCATAGTTAAAGGATAGGGATTGTGCAAACTAATGACTGAAAGTAAAGACAATGAAGAAAAAAGCTAGGAAAACAAAGCTGAGTTACATTTGATGGATGTATGTCCTCTTTTCACCGCTCCAGACTCCTAGTATCGAGACCTTGTGCATTATCTTCAAGTGGGATTGTTACCGGAACATTGGAATTCTAAGCAAAGAATAGCACTGCGTCTTAAATCAGCCTCATATCAGATTGTTGAAGGAATATTATTCAGAAAGAATTATGATGGACTTCTTCTTAGATGCCTAGAGAAAGAAGATGTGAAGAAGGTAATGATAGACTTACATGATGGGCCTGCTGGAGGACATTTCTTCAGAGATACAACAGCACATAAAATTCTCAAAGCTGGATACTATTGGCCCACACTGTTCAAATATGCACATGCCCATGTCAGAAAGTGCGACATCTGCCAAAGGTGTGGTGGAAGACAAGTTAAAGCAGCAGGACCATTAAAGCCTGTAATGATAACAAAACCTTTTGAGCAGTGAGGGATGGACATCATTGGAGAGATAAAGCCAAATTATTCTTTGCAACACAAATATATTCTGACAGCAACTGACTACTTCACTCGTTGGGTCGAAGCCATTCCGTTGCGTAAAGTAAATGAAGATGCGGTCATGGACTTCTTGCAAGATCATATTATGACCAAGTTTGGAGTTCCAATTTCTTTAGTTTTCGATAATGCTACTTACTTTTCCTCGATTAGATTAACTACATTTTCTCATGAGAAAGGAATTAAGTTGCATTACTCTGCAAATTACTATCCGCAGGGAAATGGCTTGGTTGAATCTACAAACAAGAATCTGATTAGGATTTTAAAAAAGATGGTGATAGAAAATCAGAGGAGTTGGCATTCAGCATTACCAAATGCTCTTTGGGCTGATAGGGTCACCCCCAAGACTTCATTAGGTGTGTCCCCGTATACCCTTGTTTATGGAAAGAGGCCATTCTACCCTCCAATATCATGCTACCCTCTTCCATAATAGCTCAGGAATCCAAAGGATCAGATAATGAAGTCTTGCAGATAAGGATACATAATCTTTTGAAGGCAGAAGAGTCTAGATCCAAGGCCAGAGAATGTTTTAAAAAACAACAGGAGATAGTAAAGAGATGGTTTGATAAACACAAAGCCGGAACTAAAGAATTCGAGGTGGGAGATTTGGTTCTCAAATGGGACCACCCCCGTGATGAGAAAGGAAAACACACGAAATTTCAATAGTTATGGGTAGGCCCTTTCCAGATTGTGGAAAAAATTGGCCCCTAAACCTATAAATTGCAAGATTTACAGGGGTGGGAAGAGAACTTACCAGTAAATGGTTTAGTTCTCAAACCTTATTTTTCTTGAGTTTTGTTTTTGTTCTTTTGTTTTGTACATAAATAATCTGCTTTGTTTGCTTATTGAGGTTTATTTTATTTCTATTGGTTTTAGTTAGATTTTGATTGATTTTAATAAAAAAGAGGCAAACTTTTGGTTGCATGGAGAGCATCAGAATTCTGGAGTAATTAAAGTCCTTGAGTGTAAGACTATGTACTATTGTTTTATTTGAAAGAATTTCTTCTAGTTTAGCATTTTTCCTGAATGGCTATGAACACATTGAATTCCTACTTAATCCTTGTAAAATAAATCAGGATCAAAAGGTCTGGAATACTATTTTGAGGCTACATCCATCTCACGTTTAAAAATGTCCTAGGGAGTGACAGCAAAAGACCCACGGAAAGGAAGCAGGGTAAATAATATATTATATATAAAATGATCCCATGCCAAGAATTGAAAGCCAAAAGGCATACAAGAGTCAAAAAACTCCTATGAAAACAATATGTATCAAAACAAAGTACTGGACCCTATAAGTACTAAATTGCCAAAAGTTCTTCTCTACCCATGAGCTAAAATTTAAATACATCTCTCACACAAAAGGACACTATGGATAGAGGATCCTAAATAAAAATTCAGAAAGAAAGGCAAGCAAGAGGACTCATAAAGGACAAAAAAGTCCAAAAGCACAAAAAGTGCAAAATGGAATGGGAATGAGGAACAAGTGAATATTTCTATTTACCATATGTCACAATCCTGTGGTGTCCAAGCTGGAAGCTACCTAAAGAAAGAGGTAATAAACGAAACGCATCTTCCTGGACTCAAAAGAGTTATCTTAACTTGGAAATCTTGGTTTCCATTCTCCTAAATTGGACTATCATCAATGATTAAAAGTACATATATTTGCCATTTGGGAAATCTAGACATCTAGAAGAAATCAACATGTTGGTTTATTGTCAAACAATCTGTTACTTCAGGAAGAAATTGTCCAGAGATCTAGATTCACCAGGTAGTCACCAATTGTTGCAGCTGCAACTGTTTTCCCAAATTTTTGAAATTTTGGACCCTCCTCTTAATTTTTATCTTGCCTAAAATTGTTTGGATCCATGAACTCTGTTTTTGTTTTCCCTCTGCCACAAGTTTGGATTGTTTTGAGGTGAACTATTTTTCATGCTTTTCGGAAAATTGTTTATGTCTGAAACTGCTTTGGGTTGTGGAATTTGAAGTTTGATTTGAAATTGTTGTCCTTTGATCTGTGATTTCTCCTTTGATATCGGAAAGCTATTTCTCGTTTTCATTGCTGTTTCGGAGGTGAAACAAACTTTTTTGTCGTTGCCCGGCTGAAAGTTTTTTGGAACTTAACATTTTTTTTAGTTTGGTTGTTCAAAGGTCATTTAAACAACGCATCGGAGCCATATTTCCCTACGGAGCCTCCGTTGAGGAAGCTGAACGATGAGTGCTCTGACAGATAGCTTTGACTTTTTCGATGTCGTGTTGTTATTATTTTGACTTGCTTTGCGCTGTCGGAGGTTGGTTGAAGTTTGAGTCAAGGTTTTTGGATCTCTATGATGCCGCTGTTTTGGAGATGAGACTGAATTTTTAGACCGCTGCACACCTTAAGTTTTTCCAAACATTTAACATTATCATAATGTTTCTGTGCCATATCGGAAAGTTTTATGACTTTCATCGAAGGTGGTAGTCTGATTGCTTTCCGCCATTGCTGCTCTCGAGCAAACTAAATGTCTACCATATAACTGCTCCACTCGTCAATGCTTTGTTTGGGTTTCACCGATATGTTTTATTTGCCGCAGAGCCCGTAGTCTTTCCGTCTTCCACCATTGCGGCTGCATAATGCACAAACCGCTTGATGTTTATGTTGTTCCATTCGCCAACAAGGATATTTTCCGCCTATTGCTTTGGCATTTAGTCTTTTCAATGCTGATAGACTTAATAGTCTCGCAGAACTCGTTTCCCATCTGAATCCCACCGTTGTGGCTGTGAGTGAAACTATCATGCCGATACTTTAATGGTTGAAGCTGCCGATTAGTTTTTTTCCCGCCGTTTTGTGAGTTTTTAACCCTTCTTGTGGGAGACGGTTTTTTCTGATTCTTTTTAAGGTTTTCGTGACGAGAGCGCAGTACAGGGCCTCATTTTGATGATCAGTTTTATTGTTAGTATGTTTTACATTTGTTGAAAAGATGCAATTCGAATTAATGATGAATTTTCATTTTGACTGCAGACGGACTTAGAAGATTCTTCATATTACTGCTGCAAAGAAGACATAGCTGGAGAACAAAGCAGAAGGAAGTTGGCTGAAAAGTGATAGGCAGAGATGTTCTGAGATCAACGGGATCTTAAAAAGGAAAAATAAAGGGACAAAGCGGAATCGATAGCAACAGCTACCCAGGCTTGTAAAAGGTTCATCAGTTACCGAGCTGGTCCCGTTTTATGAAGTACTCGTAATACTAAATCTGAAATGTAACGTATTGCCTAAATCATGAGCACTCACAAACTGACAAAACTGTGAGATTAAAACAGTTGGGGGAGCTAGAAGGTCAGGGGGCAGGGCAACCCAAAGGTTTTGTTGTTTTTGTATAAAGATAGGAAAGTTAGAGGGAATGGGGGATTTTTCCCTAGAGAAACTTGTGAACCATTTGTTGTAAGAGGAACTACTTCATTTTACAATAATAAATTACAAATTTTTCCTGTTGGAGAAGGTGCTATGTGGAATGTTCGAATGTGATAAAATGAACAATGTTGAAGGGGAACTATTTCATTTTCAACTATGTTTCATTAACTGTGAGAGCGTTTTAACTTTCCAAACCTATGTTCTCATTTGAATGTTCTCTGGTTTATTCTGTGATAATTTCCACTATGAGTAATGGAGGTTTTAACGGTTGATGAGCTATCTTGTCATGTATATTTTTATTCATGTTTATGTGTTTTGATCCTAAGAACAACTATCTGTGATTTATCTTAACATGTGAACAGTATTACATTACTCATGAATTAATATCTTGCTCCCTAGGGACAGCTTAGTTAGTGTTGTTTTTTCTAGTTGTGTGTGATTTAGATGTGAGAGAGTCTAAGACAAGAGGTAAGAACCTATGCATCACATTGTGACCACTCCTTGCATTCTTTATCAATCCGCATCTTAGATAGGCACTTGCATATCATACTTAAAGTCAAAAATACAAAAAATATATACGGTGGGTCGGGCCGCAACCGGTAAAACCCTTTGTTTTGTTACTTGACCTACGGTATCCGGACCGCAAACTGGACGGATTCCCTACACCAAACAGTCACGGGCTAGTTGAGAACGTTGACTGGGGAGAATCCCTTGCTATTGTTGCCTACAAATTTCCAGACCTCAACAGGTAGATAAAGTCTAGAATACTATTTTGGGGCTCCATCCACTTTCACATTAATATCTATCCTAGGAAGCTTGCTGCAAAATACCCACGGAAAGGAAGAAAAACTGACAGGTCTATGGTATTCAAAATAATCCCATGCCACAAAATGAAATCCAAAAGGATTATTATGAAGACTCGAAATTCCATAGCAGAAATATATCTCAAAAAATATGATGAAGAAATAAATCAACAAAACAATTGGATTGCTCAAAAGGTTCTTCTCTGTCCGTGAGCTAAAGCAAGTCATCACTCACACAAAAGGACACTATGGATGGAAGAACCTAAATCAAATATCAAATATAAAAGAAGCAATATAGGAAGACTCAAAAAGACAAAAGTCTTAAGCATCAAAAGAATGCAAAAGGTATGGGAATGAGGAAAAAACGAATGCATTTGTCTAACTCTTCCACAATCCTATGGTGTCATATCCTCCAGCAACCAAATACAAAGGTAAATGAATCTCACATTTTGGCCCCAAGAGATTTATCGAGACTTTTAAGCCCGGTTACCATACCCCAAGGGAATACAATCAATGAGATGTTATACATCTTACATTCTTGGAAAAGTCTATATTCTTAAACAATCTTGGAAAGGACTAGAATAAGTTTCTCTAATCAAATGCCATAAAGCAGTTTGTGTTTTAAAAAGATAGTTTTTTCAGAGATTTGTGTTTACCAACTAGTCACCAATTGTTGTTACTACAACCACTACCCCAAAATTTTATGATTTTAGGGCCCCTCCTTAGTTTTTAGCTTTTTATCTTGCTCAGTTTTATTTTGCCCCTTGAAACTTTTGCTTTCCACGACTTAATTTTTATTTATGAACGTGTTTTGAAAGATTTTTGCATCAATTCAAAACTTACCTTTTTCCCAGTGTGTTGGAAGAATTTTTGGATTTTTGCCGACACGACGGAGAAAATATAACTTCCAACCCGACATCTTCTAGCCAATTTTTACATTATCTTTTTTTCCCCATGCTTACGCTTGTGTCGGAGGTTTCTTGAGTTTCCAACCGACAGTTGTGGATGATTTCAAATGTTGGAGCCGATGCATCCAACTGCATTCCATTTTTGAAGCCGACGGTTCTTCATCGGATTTCTTCACCGAATTATAGCTGACCATTGCGGCTAAACTTTCCTTTCACAGCCAATGTGATCAGATCGGCTTAAGTTTTAATTGTCAATCGAATACTTCTCCATGAGTCTACCGACAAGATTTTCGTTGGGCGTTCCCAGCAAAATTCTTCGATAGTGTCGGTAGAATCTGATTTTTCTTCCCAAAAGGAGTGGCAAAGTTTATGGATTGTAGTCAATCTGTCATTGGCGAAACCTTAATATTAAGCATGCTGACACTATTTTACAAATGGTTCTAACAGAGTGAGCTGATAGATGTGGAAATGTCGGGATATTATAATCGATACCGTCAAAAAGAATCTTTGCATCTTGTCGATGTTGAATCAGAAGATTGCCCCAATGAGCTTTAGGCGCCAAACGATGTTTCTCTCGCACATGTGATTTTTGTTTCACCTAGCGAATGCATTTATGATTCTCGTTGCTTTTTTCCTATATAATCCTTGGGCGTTTGTTACATTTTGTTACTAATCCCCATTTTGATCGTGCCCTATGGAATTTTTCCACTTGGAGTCTATGCAACGTTTTCAGCCAGGCCTTTCACCAACCTTGAAGCCACCGTTTTCCAAGTAGGATTCATTCCTTATCGCGATTTCATTTTGTTTTGGTAAAATGGAGTTCTAGGATTTACCATTTAATGGGGTTTGGTGAAGTGGCATTTTGGGGTTTTCATTATTTACAAGGTTAGGTTTTTTACATCCACCGTGGTTTTAAATTCTGTCCTGCATGCATCATAGGGTTTTGTTTGTTTTGAGTTAGCTGACCCGACCTTCCTTTTTTATTTTGACCTAGTTTGAAACTGGTTATGGTTTTCACCTACTCCCAGCCATTTTTGTGTCGACCGCTCAAACCTCAGACATGGATAACTCAAATCCCTGGTGTGTTGATGATGAGACTATCAAATTTTTCACCTACCATTCCTTTCCTGGTTCGTGTTTGTTTGTGGTGGTAGGGGATTAGCGAGGCCCCAAGATCAGAGGGTCGTCATTTTCCTTTGAGTTTTGGCCTGGGGTTACCGCCAGAAGGTATTTTTCCCTTTGTGGTCATGTCGTGGTTTCAGAAAGCTTCGAAGTCGACCTAGATTGTTGGGGTTACCACCGTTTCCCTGGGTTGTTTTATTGCGGTTAATAAGGTTAATGAAGGGAGGTTTTGCATAGGGTTTGAAACTGATTTTTTATGATTCTTCTGTATCGTGTTTTAGAACACCATATTATTTAGAGTTGGAACTCCCAAATATGCAGTTAGAAGCTGCACTTGAATTGATTGTTTCTTTTCGGGTTTAACCTTGACTCCAAGTTTTAAATGATGGCTAAAGATGACTCGGTAAAGATGTAGTTATTATTCTCCATGAATGCATTTTGTTTTGAAGAAAAATATGATTTGTTAGCTAGGATTTCTTGTATATCTTGCAATTTTACGGTAGTTTCCCAGTTTCCTATTTATATGAATACATGTGTTTTAATCGTAGGGACACTAAGTTATTTTTTGATGTGATTGTGTCACAGCCTCAGTCCTCACACAAAACTATGCCAAAGAAATGAAAGAAGAAAGCCAAGGTTGTTGAAGAGGATTCAAATTTGGAAGTCATGTCTAGGATAGAGATAATTTATGAATATACCAAAGCAGTCACCGGAGCTGAACCAAAGTTCAAATGGGGACATATATATCCCATGATTAAAGATCAAAAGGTCTCGTATGTCGGCTTGGAATATATTCCCCTGTAAGAAAACATATTGAGATATGGGATCACGAAGGTATATATGCGACCTGAACTTTTCCCTTGTGCCAAGGTGATCGGATGGATTTTACCTAAAGCAAACATAAATTCTATGATCATGTATAATTTCGAAGGAAAAGGTTGTGCCTCCACTCTTACGTACCTATCCAAAGCTTGAAATATACCAGTCTCATAAATCAACATGACGGATGACTACATAAATAGTCTGAGTTTAGACTATATCGAATGCGCAAATATGATGATGATAGTGGGAAATCCATTTCGACAGAAATCCTCTGGCGAATATGAAACTGCAGCTTGCGCACTCCTCACAGACTTGTAGCCCTGATGCTCAATAGAATATTCGACAGGGCCAATAGGAAGTTTAATAAGATAGGCTAGATCCCACTAATGTATCATGTGACTATGTAAGGCACTATCTTCAACTGGACAGATATTGTTGCCAACATCTTGTCTTCCTGCATAAGTGTTGCATTAAGAGGACTACTCCAAAGAAAATCAGAATTATACATGGGATCATACTTAATTGATTACATCTTGTGCCAAAACCCATTCCCGAAGCTGAATTGTAGTTGGAATGAAACCAATATGCCCATTTACACTGCATATCAAATTTTATGGGCTCATAAGTATCACAACTTCTACAAACTTATCTGTGAGGAACTTCTAATGCCACTTTATCAGTTGATCTTCCTTAAGGTGTGCAAGTGCATGTCTGAGGGAGCACTAGAAGTCATAAGTGAATATGGAGATTATTTTTTCTCTGAAGAAGGCACCTATTTGAGGATGTACGGAGGGACTAGAGCCCCATCCTTACTTCCTAAGTGTGCTACAGACTACATTCTTCACAAGGAGGTAGTAAGGAAACTTTTTGTGGATTGATTCAAGAATTTTCTGCTTGACATGAAAATGGCATTCTACCCACCAAATCCTTTTTATGTTGGCAGCTACAAGTTTTCAAAAGTAAAAATCACACCATATTTTGTGAAGGACTTGGAAAACATCCACTTCGGTGAAATGATTTTTCATAGGAACGATTCCTAGGGTAAGGTTGCTGCACATTGTGCACTTGTAAAGGTAAATTTTGAATACTCTAATCACTGTGACAAGGATGAAGAAAATTTCAACAATGCATGCAATATGACTGCTTTGAATAAGAGGCTCAGATAAAAGAATACAACAATAGGGGGTAAAGGTAGCAGCAGTAGCAATACTGAGCAGCAGAAACTGAAAGAAGAAGCTGTCAAGAAGCCCAAAGGAAAAGGGAAACGGAGGAGAGAATGCAAAAAGAATCAGTTGATAGAGAAAGAGAAAGGACAAAGAAGGAAGCTGAGGAACTGAGGATAAAAGAGCAAGAAGACCAAGATAGGGAGAATCAGGAACGGGATGCTACCCATGACAATCTAGAAGATATTCCTTCTACCTCGTAAGACATAATAATAGGAGGTTACTTCCCTCTTGCAAAGTTAGGGTTAGTACCCTTCTCCTCATCCAAACAAAATGTAGTTTCCTTCCTGGATAAGGTGGTCTTCAATCCTAAGCGAAAATCCATTGTTCGGAGGGTTGAAAAAAATTAAAGGTAGGTACCCAGCCTGAGGTAATCACAGTTACTGAAAGACATGTCTTGAAAGGTATCGATGAAGATCCGCAACTGATGCCCTCGATTGGTGTCATGGCTGCTTAATCAAATTCTTATAATGTGGACAAATTGAAAGAAGCTATAGATCAATACAAGGAAAAGATGGTAAGAGTGAAGGATACTCTGATGAAAGAGAGAGGAGAAGGTCGAGAAATGAATAGAAAACATGAAGCCACTCTTTCAGAGTTTGAAAGACTACATGAGGTTTACCAAGTTTTGGAATCAAAAAATGAGGCCTTGGTGCTTTCAAATTCCATCACTAAGGGAGAAAAGAAAGAGCTTGAAAACAAGATTTCAAAGCTAGAGATGCAAAAGGCTGAAACTGATAAACAAGCTAAAGAGTTAAAGACCCGAGTAGCAAAGTTGGAAGAACGAAATAGTTCTTTGGAAACTCAGCTCAAGAAAGAAAATGAATGAAAAGTTGATATTACCAATCTCTGAGAGCACGCCCTCCTGATCAGGAGGAAAACATATCAGGTCCAGCTAAATCTTGCATAGGAAGTTTATAATATTAAACGGGATGAAACAAGATTGTAGGAAATCTCAGCGATCTCAACTGATTTCAAAACAAAGACACTATAAGTTGCAGAAATTCTTCAGGGACAACTAACATGGATAGAAAACAATGCAGAATTTCTAGAGCAATTGCCATAGAAAACCACTGAGAACCTGAAGATAGAATTCAAACTCATGGATTTCAGCAGCAAGGTCGCTGCAAGATTAACTCTTGGGGTCGGGAAAACTTTGGAGAGGTGTATGGATTTTTATAGGAGGGTGCTCAAAAAACATAATATATGACAAACCTCTGTGGAAAAAAGAATCTAGTATTTTCCTGATTAAGAGGAACATTTGAAATACCTCTAGAACATATTATGGGAGGATGAGCTTAGCATACAACAAGTTAAAGGAATTACTGAGAAAGCGGTAAAGAGTTTGGTTGCACAAGTCGTGGTCAGTAATTTCCTTCTGGAAGACCAGCTTAGGGTAACTCCACCCAAAACAGTAGAGATAAAGTGATAGCTGGCCATACACGAAGTGACAGTTAGATTGCTAGAGCCTATGGACTTCAAGACCATCGCTGCAAAATCTGCTGCATGGAAAGAATTCGTCGGAGGGTGAGTTGGGCCCTCCTAAGTTTTGTCCTATGTACATGTGGAACCTTTTATAGATTATTTTGTTTATTTCTATTTTCCTAGTGTGAGTCACTAGAAGACAAATTTGGTAAATCGAAGAGTCAACTAAGCCTAAGAGGATAGGGTAGCTAAAAGGTCATTTGTAAAATGTATAAATAGGGGAAGAATAGAGCTTAAAGGGGAATTTTTCTAGCGCACATATGCTGAAGCTATTTGTATGAGAACTAATTTTATGAATAAAGAGAACCAAATTCTGTTGGAGGAAGGACTATATAATTTTCCAAATGGATTATGTGGATTGCTAAATGTTGAACTATTTCTATTTTAGCCTACTAAATAACTATGATATCGTTCTAACGTGTGGAATTACTTCTATGATTTATGAATGATTTTACTTTCTGTTAGAAATCTCATGCATATTATTGAGTAATGAATGTGTTAATGAAACAAATCTACCTTTGTTTATCTTTTGTGTTGTAATTATTTATGTAGAATTTGGCAGTTACCTGTAGAATTCCACTAACAACATTACAGTACTTTACTCAAATAAATATAATCTCTTCTCCCCTGGGAATAGGTTAGATAGGATAGATTAGAATAGATTATTTGTTTTTTTTCCTTGGTAGAAGTGATTGTGGGACAGGAGTGGTAAGACGGGAGGTAAAAACCTACGCATCTCTAGTGAGTTTCTTTTCCACCAGACACTTGCATTTAGTATAGGCACTTGCATCTCATCCTAAAACATAAAATTACCTAAACGATGGATCGGGGCGCAACCGGTAAAATAGATTTAAAACATTCTTTTAATTATAAGGTAGTTGGGCTGCTAACCGGAAAGATTCCCCATTCCAAATAGTAAATGATTTAATTGGGAATGGTTATTGTGGAGAATCCCTACTGATGGTACCTGGGATTTTCCACGCATCAACATTTTTGGCTCTAGAAGGAGGACCGCTAGTGCATGGCTGGCAGAGGAAATCCATTTACTCGAAACTATTCCATTGGTGATAGCTTTGAAACAAAGTTTCCTGGAGATTTCATTTTTGAAGAAAGAGTATGCTCTAGAGAAGAGAATTCAAAACACCTCTACCCTTTTCCATTTGAAATTGTTAACCACTTAAGGAGACATACGAGGTCTTATGTGAAGAAACTTGGAGGATTGAAGACAATCCCTGAATTACTGAGAAGGAAGGCTTCCAAGAGCGTACCTATTTACACGGAAGATTCAATTTTGGTGGGAAATTTGGAAGAGTTGGTGAATTTGTCCATACAAGAGATCGTTCAACCACTTCATCAGTTGGGGCCAGATTCCCTTGTCTTTTAGTCTCCATTTCAGTCACCTGTTCAGTCTCCACCATAGACTCCTCATAGAATCATAGATGGAAATGTACCCCTAAATGCTAATCAACCCGTAAATACCAATCCACTGCTAGCTTCTAGAGCCAAAAAACCACTCAACCTGGTTGCTCCTTTGCATGCTTTGCCTCAGAATGTTGGAAAGACATTACCTAAGTTCAACCCCGGAAAGGGAATTTCTGTGAATGACCACTTGAAAAAAATTTATTTGGATTTAGAACTTTTGGCCATGGAGCATGAAGATGTGGTATGCAGACGCTTTCCACATACCTTTGAAGCTAAGGCCTCTGCCTGGTATTTCGATATACAATCAAATACTATAGTAGATTGGGATACTTTTGTAAGGGTGTCTAAGAATAAGTTTGGTAGTCAACGAATCATTGCCACTCTCATGAAATAATTGTTAGCTATAAGGATGGATAAGAAAGAAAAAGTGCAAGATTTTAATTAGAGGTTTGTCGCTCATTTGAACAATTTCATTGGTACAATAAATCCTTCTGAAGAAAATTTAATAGAATACTACACTTCAGCATTTTGTCCCAGCATAGCAATGTTTGTAAAGAGGTCAGAAAAACTGTCTTTGGTAGAAACTTCTGAGAAAGAAAATAAATTAGAATTTGAACTTGACAGCATAAACAAACACATTGCAGAACCATAGGTAAGGAATTTTAGCAGTTAAAAACATTTTATGTTAACTAGACCTAAAGAAGAACATTCTAGTGAATTGGAAAATGTGGCTAAGATGGTACGAAAGTTATCAAACAAGATTGTCGATCTGGAAAAGGATAAAGAAGACAATGCATCCAAGAAACAATTCAAACCTTATTTTAATAAAAGAGAGTAAGGTGGAATATATCAAACACCTGTGTATACTTCTTCTGTTTTGAATTTTAATGAAGTAGGAATGGATCATTTCTAAACTTTCCATCAAGAACCTCATTTTGAGAAAAGTTTCCCACAATGGATTAACTCAATGACTCTAGTGATGAATCAAATATTAGATGCTCAAATAACAGATCCTGAGGTGGAAGAATAAAACACAAATGAACCAGAAGAATCACATGAAACAACGATGGTCTTATGGGACTGTACGCCTACACTAGGGTTGGATGAAGAAGAAACCACCGAAGAAATTCAACTTTCAACCATTAATGTTACAAGCATAAGCAAAGGACCAATAATGGAGGAAATATTATTACTACCTAAGAATAGGAAGATACAAGAAAGTATGAACAAGATTAGCAGTATTACCCAAACACCACCTAAGTCTGATTTGGTCACCACAAAAGATAAAGTTACAGTGGTTAGTAATCCTGTGAAGGTTGTGGAGAGTAAAACAAAAATCAATAAGAAAGGTCCAGTAGAATACGATATGGGGTATAACATAGTAGAAGACATCAAGAAAAAAAAATGAATATTTATTTGTTTGAATTGTGTAATTTACCTCAGCAAAGAAAGAAGCTTCTGGAAGCTTTTGACCCACATATCAGTAAATCCCATGTTGACATTCAATCTAATAACGAAATTAATGAAGCTAGCATTGGAGGGAAGTCTAAGTCTCAAACTTTTCCATTTTTACTGTCTTTTGAGATTTTCAATTATAATGTGAATAATTGTTAGGTATATTTCAGAGCTTCGTCTAATGTTATGCCACTTTCAGTCTGCAAAAATATTAATGGTCAACCTACACCATCCTCTTGCAAGATCATTTAGTTGGACATGTCTGCAGTTAAGGTAATGTAGAAATGAAAAATGTGTTGATTCGGTTGTCTACATATGAAAGGGTCTGCTAGTTTGCAGACATCATGGTGGTAGATATACCAGAGGCATATGGTTTGATATTGAGCAGAGACTGGTATACAAAACTGAATGGGTACTTTACAAATGATTCGTCGTATTTGTGGTCGCCCTATAAGAACAATAAAAATTAGATTAAGGTGATGAGAGAACCACACATGAATCACAATGTGACACAATTGGAGGGAAAAAATGAACCTATAAATTTCTCATCTTCTGTCTTGGGTGACTATTTCATAGAACTTGAACCTAGAAATTATTAAGCGAAAGAAGGCGGTCATGAGACAGACACACAGTCTGAACTCCTTCATTTTTCATGGACTGATAATATTGATAGTAATATATTTAACTTAGTTTCTAACTTAGAAAGTAACACTAATCCTATATATTTAGAAGATAGATTTTTGTTATTGTATTTTGATGGTTCCAAAACACAAGAGGGATCAGGAGCAGGTTGTGTCATGATTGATCTTGAAAGAACAAACATTTTCTCTCTTGTCGACTAGAGTTTGAATGTACAAATAACACAACAGAGTATGAAGCTCTAGTCCAGGGCATGAAAAAGGCCATTGAATTTAAAGTAAAAAAATTAAAAGTTTTTGGTGATTCTGAGATAATTTTCAGACAAGTACGAAACACAATTCATTGTCTGTCACCACACTTAAAAGGCTACGAAACTGAAGTCTAGGATCTTATAACAAATTTCAATGCTTTCAAAATCAATTCAATTCCTAGATTACAAAATGTAGAAATTGATTTGTTAGCTATTTTTGCTGCAAGGTTAGTGCCCACTAATAACAAATGCTCAATTGAATTGATTTTCAAGCCATCTATACCAAACCTGTCGAAAATTTGAGAGTATTCGATGATGATCATCAAATCATAGAGTTTTTAACAAATGACAAGACTTTCAAGGACTCAGTGATTGATGATGAAGAACATCAACCTAATCTTCAAAGTGGAAACTTCATCCCTAAAGGGGTAAGAACATTGGAAGGGATGTTTGATTTGAACAAGTTCAAAAAACCTGCCAATGTCAAAACAAATAGTTCGTCTATGCAGTATGAATTGATTAATATTGGGACAGAGGCTGAACCCAAGTATGTGAACTTGGGAAAATGTTGTTCACCAAGAGAAAGAAGAAAATTTATTAGTTTATGTTGACAATATAAGGATTTTTTTGCTTGTACATATGAAGATTCGAAGACCTATGATACCCACATCATCCAACATGTCATTCCTATTAAAGTAGGTGTGAAACCGTTTTAGTAGCCACTAAGAAAAATGCATCCCAAGATGGAACCCCTGATCCAAAATGAAGTGAAGAAGTTACTTGATGCAAAGATCATTTTTAGAGTCGGGAACTCAGAGTGGGTGGCAAATCTGGTACCAGTAAGAAAGAAATCTAGTGAAATAATATTATGCATAGACTTTGGGAATTTGAGATGAGCTTCAGATAAAGATAATTATCCAATTCCACCGATGGAGCAAATCCTACAAATGGTTTCAGGTTCTGAGCTGTTCTCCTTACTAGATGGGTTTTTTGGCTAAAACCAAGTGTTGGTAGCTGACCAAGACAAGCTGAAAACCACATTTCGAACAAAGTGGGGAACATTTTCTTAAAAAAGAATGCCCTTCGCTCTCATCAATGTTGGAGCCACTTTTCAAAGGTAAATGGATATATATTTCTGAGGTTTAATTGGCCACGGAGTGGTAGTTTATCTGGATGATGTAACAGTTTTCTCTAAGAATAGAGAAGGTCATATGTTTCATTTGAAACAAATTTTTGACCCCTGTCGAAAATACAACATATCTTTAAATCCTAAGAAATGCATCTTTGTAGTATTAGAGGGAAAACTGTTGGGCCACATTATTTCTAAAAAGGTAATCTCCATAGACCCAGAGAGAATAGAAGCCATAGCTTAGATTCCCTTACACCACAATAAAAAAGGTATGCATTCATTCATAGGTATTGTAAATTTGGTTCGAAGGTTTGTTCCTAATTTTGCACAGATAGTAAAACCTTTGCAACAAATGATAAAGCAGAGTGTATAATTTAACTGGACCGATACATAGAAGGGTTCCTTTAACAACATCAAAGTGGAAATATCTCGCACATATTCTCTTAAAAGTTCTAATTTTGAAAAGGATTTTATCCTATACACTTTTGCCTCTAATAATTCACTCGCAGCAGTGCTCACATAGAAAGAAGAAAGGGGATATGAGTACCCCATATTATTTATGAGCATTGGGTTATAAGGCACTCAATTGAACTACCCTGTCATTGGAAAACAAGCGTATGTAGTATTTAAAGCAGTGAAACAATTTAGGCCTTACATTCTTAAAAATAGAACCAAGGTAATTGTCCCTCACCTAGTTGTTCGAACCCTTTTCGTACAAAAGGAATTGGGTGAATGAAGAGGAAATTGGGTGACAGTGTTACAGGAATATGACTTGGAACTCAAACCAACCACCATTATCAAAGGACAAGGACTTTGCAAGTTAATGGATGAAAGTGAAAACAATGAAGTTGAATTGCATATGATTGATATGTGTCATATATTTACAACTCCTTAGTCTTGGTACATAGATCTGATACATTACCTCCAACAAGGATATTTACCAGAACATATGAATTCTAAACAAAGAAGAGCACTTCATTTAAATTCGGCCTCTTACCAGATAATTGTTGGAATTCTTTTTAGGAAGTATTGTGATGGTGTATTTCTAAGATGCCTCAAATAAGAGGATGCCTCTAAAGTTGTTAAATCATTGCATGATGGCCCTACTGAAGGACATTTTTTCAGGAGACACTACTGCCCACAAGATTCTAAGAGCTGGATATTACTAGCCAACACTGTTTAAAGATGCTCATGCCTATGTAAGGAAGTGTGACATATGCCAGAGAAGCAGTGAAAGGCTAATAAAAGTGTCTAGACCATTGCAACCAATTATTATTTAGAATCCATTCGAATAGTGGGGTATTGACATCATTGGAGAAATTAACCCCAATTCTTCATTACAACACAAATATATCCTCGTGGATATTGATTACTTCACAAGATGGGTAGAAGCAATTCCATTACGCAAAGTGAACGAGGACACGATCATCAAATTTTTGCAAGAAAATATCATGACCACGTTTGGGGTTCCAATTTCACTTGTATTTGATAATGCATCTTATTTTTCATCAATTATGCTAACTGAATTTGCTAGTGAAAAAAGGAATCAAGTTACATTATTCTGTGAATTATTATCCGCAAGGTAATGGGTTAGTCAAATCTACTAATAAAAACATTGTAAGAATCTTAAAGAAGACTCTTATCAAAAACCATAGAAATTGGCACATAGCGCTTCCCAATGCACTATGGGCGAACAGGGTCACCCTTAAGAATTCTTTAGGAGTGTCCCCTTATACTTTGGTCTATGGGAAAGAGACTATCCTACCCCAAAACATTTTACTCCCATCTTCTCAGTTATCTCAAGCTTCACGAGGGTGTGGTAGCGAAGTTTTACAAGCTCGAATTCATACCTTGCTGAAACTTGAAGAGTCTAGGCTCAAATCCAAAGAGAGATTTAAGCACCAACAAGAGATTGTCAAAAGGTGGTTTGATAAACATAAATCCGGGAAGGGAATTTTTGAAGAAGGAGACTTGGTTCTTAAGTGGGATCACCTACATGATGAAAATGGCAAGCATACAAAGTTTCAACACCTATGGGTTGGACCATGTCAAATTGCTGAAAAGTTAGGCCCCTCAACTTCTAAGCTACAGGATTTGTAGGGGTGGGAAGAGAATCTGCCTGTAAATGGTCTAGTTCTCAAATCTTATTTTACCTAGTACCGTTGGAGCTCTTTGTACATAAATAAACCTTTTCTTTTTATTTTCTGATTTTCTTTAGTTATGTTTACTTTCTTTCTGTTGATTTACTTTTTATTTCTCATTTTTTAAGCATTTTCTTTATTTCAGAAATTTTCTTTATTTTATTTGTTTATTTTGGAATAAGCCAGCTCAATATTTGGTGCTTGGGGACATTGAAATCTAGACAAACTGCTAATATTTTAATCCAAGAACTACTCATTGGAATTTATCCATGCCAATTTTTTTATCAGAACCTGATTCTTTAATCTGGTAGACTGTTGAAGGGAAGTTATTTAAAGAAAACATTGAAGTCCATTTTAAACCCTGTAAAATAACTGAGGTAGATGAAGTCTAGAATACTATTTTGGGGCTCCATCCACTTTCACATTAATATCTGTCCTAGGAAGATCGCCGCAAAAGACCGAGGGAAAGGAAGCAGAACGGACCGGTGTATGGTATTCAAAATAATCCCATGCCACAAAATGAAATCCAAAAGGCTTATTATAAAGACTCAAAATTTCAAAACATAAATATATATCAAAAGATATGTTGAAGAAATAAATCAACAAAATAATTGGATTGCTCAAAAGGTTCTTCTCTGTCCGTGAGCTGAAGCAAGTCATCACTCACACAAAAGGACACTATGGATGGAAGAACCTAAATTAAATCTCAAATATAAAAGACACAATCTAGGAAGACTCAAAAAGACAAAATTATTAAGCATCAAAGGAATGAAAAATTCATTGGAATGAGGAACAAACGAATGCATCTGTCTAACTTTTCCACAATCCTGTGGTGTCATATGTGGAAGCAACCAAATACAGAGGTAAATGAATCTCACATTTTGCAAGAGAGTTGTTGGGACTTTTAATCTTGGTTACCATACCCCAAGGGGATACAATCAATGAGATGTTATACATCTTACATTCTTGGAAAATTCTAGATTCTTAAACAATCTTGGAAAGGACTAGGATAAGTTTCTCTAATCAAATTCCATAAAGAATTTTGTGTTTTAAAAACATAGTTTTTTCAGATATCTCTGTTCACCATCTAGTTGCAAATTGTTACTGCTGCAAACACAACCCAAAAAGTTTTATGATTTTAGGGCCCCTCCTTAGTTTTTAGCTTTTGATCTTGATTAGTTTTATTTTGCCCCTTAAAAATTTTGCTTTCCACGACTTAATTTTTATTTCTGACCAATTTTTGAAAGGTTTTGCACCAAATCAAAACTTACCTTTTTCCCAATGTATTGGAAGAATTTTTGGATTTTTGCCAACATGGCAGAGAAAATATGACTTCCAACCCGACATCTTCCAGCCGATTTTACGTTGTCTTTTTTGCCCCGTTTTTACGCCTGTGTCAAAGGTTTCTTGAGTTTTCAACCGATAGTTGCAGATGATTTCAAATGTTGGAGTCAATGCATCTGACTGTATTATGTTTTTGAAGCCGACAGTTCTTCATCGAACCGCTTCACCGAAGTCTGGCTGACCGTTGCGGCTAAAATTTCCTTTCATCACTGACGTACTCGGCTCGACTTTAGTTTTCATTGTCGATAGGATACTTCTTCATGAGTCTACCAATGATATTTTCGGTGAGTGCTCCTAGCAAACTTCTTCGACAGTGTCTATAGAATCTGATTTTTCTTCCCGAAGAGAGCGGAAAATATTATGGCTTGTAGTCGATCTATCGTTGTTGAAACCTTGAGATGAGGCATGCCGACACTGTTTTATGGATTGCTCTGATGGAGCGAGCCGATAGCTACGGAAATGTTGGGATATTATAACTGATACCGTCGAAAAGAATCTCTACATCTTGCTGATGCCGAATCAAAAGATTGCCTCGATGAGCTTTATGTGCCTAACGGTGTTTCTCTTGCACATGTGATTTGTGTTTCACCCAATGAACGCATTTATGATTCTCGTTGCATTTTCCTATATAATCCTTTGGGGGTTTGTTATGGTTGCTACGTTTTGTTACTACAGCCCTTTTTTAGTGCACCCTATGGAAGTTTTCCACTTGGATTCTATGTAGTGTTTTGAGACAAGCCTTTCACCAACCTTCGAGCCACCTTTTTCGAGGTAGGATTCATTCCTTGTTGTGATTTCATTTTGTTTTGGTAAAATGGCATTTGAGAATTTACCATTTACAGGGTTTGGTGAAGTGGCATTTTGGGGTTTTCGTTATTTAAAAGGTTAGTTTTTTTACATCCGTCATGGTTTTAAAGTATGTCCCACAACCTCATAGGGTTTTGTTTGTCTTAATTTAGATGACCCAACCTCCCTTTTTTCTTTTGACCTAGTTTGCAACCGATCGTGCTTTTCACCTTCTCCCAGCCATTTTTTGTCTCGACCGCTCAGACCTCGGACATAGATAGCTTAGACCCTTGGTGTGTTAATGATGAGACTAAGGCGCGTCAAATTTTTCACCAACCATTCCTCACCTGGTTCGTGTTCATTTGTGGTGATAGGGGATTACCGAGGAAGGTATTTTTCCCTTTGTGGTTGGCATCGTGGTTTCAGAAAGTTTCAAAGTCGACCTAGATTATTGGAGTTACCACCATTTCCTTGGGTTGTTTTCTTACGGTTAATAAGGTTAATGAAGGGAGGTTTTGCGTAGGGTTTGAAACCAGTTTTTTATGATTCTCCTGTATAGTGTTTTAGAACACCATATGATTTAGAGTTGGAACTCCCAAATCCATAGTTAGAACCCACACTTGAATTGATTGTTTATTTTTGGGTTTAACATTGCCTTGAAGTTTTAAATGATGGATAAAGATGACTTAGTAAAGATGTAGTTATTATTCTCCATGAATGCATTTTGTTCTAGAAGGAAAATATGATTTGTTAGCTAGGATTTCTTGTATATCTTGCAATTTTACAGTAGTTTTGTAGTTTCCTATTTATATGAATGCATGTGTTTTAATCTCAGGGACACTAAGTTATTTTTTGATGTGATTATGTCATGGCCTCAGTCCTCACACAACACTATGCCAAAGAAAGAAAAGAAGAAATCCAAGGCTCCTGAAGAGGATTCATATTTGGAATTCATGCCTAGGATTGAAATAATTTATGAAGATACCAAAGCAGTCACTGGAGCTGAACCAGAGTTCAAATGGGGACAGATATATCCCATGATTAAATATCAGAAGGTCTCGGACGTCGACTTGGAATATATTCCCCTGTATGAAAACATATTGATATCTGGGATCACGAAGGTATCTACACGACCTTTAACTTTTCCCTTGTACCGAGGTGATCTGTTGGATTTTACCTAAAGTGCACATAAATTCTATGATCATGTATAATGTCGAAGGAAAATATTTTGCCTCCTTCACTCCTACATACCTAGCCAAAGCTTGCAATCTACCAGTCCCTAAAATCATCATGATGGATAATTGGATAAATAGTCTGAGTTTAGACTATATTGAATGCACAAAGCTGATGATGATAGCGGGCAAGCCATTTCGATAGAAAGCCTCTGGCGAATATGAAACTACTATCTTGTGCACTCCTCACAGACTTGTAGCCCTGATGCTCAATAGAATCTTTGACAGGGCCAATGGGAAGTTTTATAAGATAGGTTGGATCCCACTAATGTATCATGTGACTATGAAAGGCACTATATTCAACGAGGAAGACATTATTTCTGAGATCTTGTCTTCCTGCATAGGTGTTGCAAAGAAAATCAGAATTCTACATGGGATCATATTTAATTGATTGCATCTTCTACCGATACCCATTCTTGAAGCTGAACTGTAGTTGAAATGAAACCAAGACGCACATTTACACTACATATTAAATTTTATGGGCTCATAAGTATCACAGCTTCTACAAACTTATCTGTGAGGAACTTCTGATGCTACTTTGTTAGTTGATATTCCTTGACGAGTGCAAGTGCATGTCTGAGGGAGAGCTGGAAGTTATAAGTGAGTATGGTGATTATTTTTTCTTCGAAGAAGGAACCTATATGAGGATGTAAAGAGGGACTAGAGCCCCATCATTACTTCCTAAGTATGCTATAGAATACATTGTTCATAAGGAGGCAGTAATGCAGTTTTTTATGGATAGATTCATGAATTTTCTCTTTGACATGAAGAAGGAATTCTACCCACCAATGCATTTTTATGTTGATAGCTACAAGTTTTCAAAAGTAAAAAGCACACCAGATTTTGTGAAGGAATTCAAAAACTTCCACTTCAGTGAGAAGATTTTTCATAGGAACGATTCCCAGGGTAAGGTTGGTGCACATTGTGCACTTGTAAAGGTAAATTTTGAATACTCTAATAACTATGACAAGGATGAAGAAATTTTCAAAAATCCATGCAATATGACTGCTCTGAATAAGCATTTCAGACAAAAGAATACAACAGTGGGGGGAAAAGGCAGCAACAGTAGCACTACTGAGCAGTAGAAATTGAAAGAAGAAGCTTCCATGAAGAAAGAGGAAGAGGATCGAATATTAGTGGAAGAAGCGGAGAAATTATTAGTTGAGGATGACCAAAGGAAAAGGGAAGCAGAGGAGAGAATGAAAAAAGAATCATCTGACAGAGAAAAAGAAGAGATAGAGAAGGAATCTAAGGAACTGAGGATAAAAGAGCAAGAAGACCAAGATAGGGATAATCATGAACGAGATGCTGCCCATGACAATCCATAAGATCCTCCTTCTACCTCAGAATACATAATAATAGGAGCTTACCTACCTCTTTCAGATTTCGGGTTAGTACCCTTCACCCCATCCAAACAAAATGCAGTTTCCTGCCTGGATAAGGTAGTCTTCGATCCTAAGTGGAAATCCATTGTTTAGAGGGTTGAAAAGAAGTTGAAGGTAGGTACCCAGCTTGAGGTAACCATAGTTCCTAAAATACCTATCATGAAAGGTACCGATGAATATCTGCAACTGATGACCTCGATTGGTGTTGCAGTTGCTCAAGAAAAGTCTTATAAGGTGGACAACTTGAAAGAAACTATATATCAATACAAGGAAAAGATGGTAAGAGTGAAGGATAATCTGATGAAAGAGAGAGGAGAAGGTCAAGAAATAAAGTGAAAACATGAAGCCACTCTTTGAGAGTTCGAAAGACTACAGGAGGCTTACCAAGTTTTGGAATTAGAAAAGGAGGCTTTGGTTCTTTCAAATGCCATCACTGAGGGAGAAAATAAAGACCTTGAAAATAAGATTTTAGAGCTAGAGATTAAAAAGGTTGAAACTGGTAAACAAGATGAATAGTTAAAGGCCCGAGTAGTAGAGTTGGAAGCAAAAAATAGTTCTTTGGAAACTCATCTCAGGGAACCAAATGAATAGTGAGATGATATTACCCCTCTACAAGAGAACGCCCACCTGATCAGGAGGAAAACATATCAGGTCTAGCTTAAGCTTGCAAAGGAAGTTCATAATATTAAACGAGTTAAAACAAGATTGCAGGAAATCTCAGTGATCTCAACTGATTTCAGAACAAAGACACTAGAAGTTACAGAAATTCTTTAGGGACAACTAGCATGGATAGAAACCAATGCAGTATTTCTGGAGCAGTTGCCACAAAAGACCACTGAGAACCTCAAGATAGAATTCAAAGTCATGGATATCAGCAGCAAGTCCGCTACAAGATTAACTGCTGAGTTCGGGAAAATTTGGAGAGGTGTATGTATTTTTATAAGCGGGTTCTCACAACACATAATAGATGTCAAACCTCTGTGGAAAAAAGAATCTAGGAGTTTCCTAATCATGAGGAACATTTGAAATACCTCCAGAATAGATTGCAAGAGGATGATCTTAGCATACAAGTTAAAGGCATTACTAAGAAAGCGGTAAATATTTTGGTTGCATAAGTCGTGGTTAATAATTTCCTTCTAGAAGACCAGCTCAGGGTAACTCCACCCAAAACAGCATAGCTAAAGTCACAGTTGGCCATACATGAAGTGACAGACAGATTGCTAGAGCCTATGGACTCCAAGACCATCACTACAGAAGCTATTGCATGGAAAGAATTCGTTGGAGGGTGAGCTGGGCCCTCCTAAGTTTTGTCTTGTTTACATGTGGAACCTTTTATACATTATCTTGTTTATTTCTATTTTCCTAGTGTGATTCACTAGAAGACAAATTTTGTAAATCGAAGAGTCAAGGAAACATAAGAGGCTAGGTAGCTAAAAATTCATTTGTAAAATGTATAAATAGGGGTAGAATAGAGATTAAAGGGGACTTTTCTAGTGCACATATTATGAATCTATTTGTATGAGAACTAATTTTTTATGAATAAAGAGAACCAAATTTTGTTGGAGGAAGGACGGTACGAGTTTCCAAATGGATTATGTGGATTGCTGAATGTTGAACTATTTCTATTTTAGCCTGTTGCATAACTGTGAGATCATTCTAACTTGTGGAATTACTTCTATGATTTATGAATGATTTTATTATATGTTAGAAATATCGTGCATATGAATGAGTAATGAATGTGTTAATGAAACAGAGCTACCTTTGTTTATATTTTATGTTGTAATTATGTATGTAGAATTTGACATCTACCTGTAGAATTCCACTAGTAGCTTTACAATAATTTACTTGAAATCAAATATAATATCTGCTCCCCTAGGGAGAGGTTAGATAGGATATATTAGAAAATATTAGCTCTTTTTTCCTTCGTAGAAGTGATTGTAGGACAGGAGCAGTAAGACGGAAGGTAAGAACCTATGCATCTCTAGTGAGGTTCTTGTCCACCAGTCACTGGCATTTAGTATAGGCACTTGCATCTCATCCTAAAACTTAAAATTACATAAATACTAGATTTAGACACAACCGTTAAAACAGATTTAAAATGTTATTTTAATTCTACGGTAGTCGAACGGCTAATCGAACGGATTCTTCATTCCAAACAGTAAACGATCTAATTGGGAACGATTATTGGGGAGAATCCCTACTAACGGTACCTGGTATTTTCCAGGCATCAACAGGATCTTAGTTACCAGTTGAGTTTGGAACACTCTTTGTCATTGATAGAAGCATATACTTCACCATATTTGAGAGCAGTGACACATGAGGGCATGAGTGGAACTATTGGTTTGAGATAAGGTCCTCTCATGATGATTCTGCATGAGGACCATCCAGAGCTACAAGTGCTTTGGGAGAGTTTTGGCATAGAGAGTTGTGTCCATCCACTTGTTTTGTTGTGTGGGGATATGAAGCCACTAAAGGCTCAAGGTTTATCCATGGAAGAGATAGTTGAGCACATTCCTCGAGGACCAGCCAGCAGGGAGGTATATACACCCATGGATTGGGTGGACATGTATATAACAGGTTTGGAGCCACATTGGTATACAGGTTCATCTTACATCAATAGAGTGTTGGATGTAATAGAACATATAGGGTACTGGATAGAATAGGAGGTTACCATCATATGCAGTAGTATACAAGAGGGCACATAAACACCTAGTAGTGTACAATGGACCTTCAAAGTGTTTTCCCTAGGGATACCTCCTTAGATATTCGATGAGCATACCATTGATTTGTGTTTACCTAGGATCGATTAGTGGATGGGTAAGCCTCAAGGTGCACAGGAGGATATTCAAGATGTACTTGATTGGTACATAGAGATTACAATCGACAAAGTATATGATGTCATTTTCTTCTATAGAGATCTCACATGTTTAGTCCCTAATTCCTCACTTAGGGAGAGGATCATGAGGGTTAGGTGTGCTCCACATTTGGTTGAGAATTTTTGGTACTTTCATGAGTATGAGGCATCGCAAGTTGTGGATCTATTATCTAGAGAGGTGCTTATAACCCATGGGTTACTTCATCACAATGACAGTATTTGGGTTAGAAAACATCTAGATGTAGTCTGGCAAGAGCTGATCACATTAGCAGCATCAAATTTAATTCTTGGTACTTGGTTTCCACTAGAGGATATCATATCGAGGGAATGGTTCATTGGGACTCTGATGGTTATCATCGTGGCATGATGAAAGTTAGTAGGAGTTGGGTTTGTTGGTAGGATCTAGGAATTCATCTAAGTGATGGAACACTTTAGGTTGTAGAGATGATCGATTTATTTATGACAGTGATTGTTATAATATATTTTTGGGATGTCAGCAGAGGAGAGGTTGAGACTCCTTCTTTATTCCAAGGAAGACCTTCCTTTCTGGTATCCAAGATCAATTATGACAATGGATCTGATAAAGATGATACATACAGTCTTCATTTTCCAAAGTTTATTTAGGATGCTTAGGTGGGGTTGCATGGAAGAGAGGTATTTTGAGGATTTTGTGCATCTTATGATTTCTTGGCTCATCAAGGGAGTTCCACGTATTCTTGTGTTAGCACTTGGAATATTGGTTCTATGATTAGAATGTCTCATGTCCTAAATGATAGTGTGGTAACCTGGTGACTTTACCATTTATGGGTATCTTCGAGATAAGTTCACGGGTCTACCGAGTATGCATACAAGGTATGATAGCCAGATGGTTATGATCAGAGTGGAAGAGCATCAGCATGATGGTCCCTTTTTGAGATTATCTTGGGACCCTGGGATTTTAGAGTTATATATTTCAGTAGTTTCCATAGTGGCAAGGGCCAATTTATTCTTTCATAAGAAATCCATTGAGGAGTTGAGCAAGGTTGTTGTAGGATCAAGATGATCTACTTATCAGCAACATTATGTAGTATTTGTATGTCAATATCTTGTCATACCATGTACCGAGAGAATGATGATTCACCTCTTCCCAATTGGTTTGGAAACCTGGTATAATTTCCAATTTCAGTCATGTTCATTCAAGGGGTCATCAAATTGTGGAGGCATTTCTTGAGGACGAGAAACTTTTTGGGAAGGGACGACGATTATGTCCCCTTACATGAGATAGGATGACAAGATGATTGGTATCCTATATGTCTATAGGATATAGTCACTGAATACAAGGGGTTATTACTATTGTCACTTGGATTAGAAAATATGTCTTACTTTTCAAAAATGACTAATAGTGTTTAGACGGTATTGGATGTGCCACGGTATTTCCCATGGTATGGAATTCTAAAAGAAGATAAATGAAGTAGAGCACATCACTTATGGATATGTTGATTTGACTTGATATCTTGTGTTATCCTAGTGAACCAAGGTTTTCATTAGGGTTTGGAAAAACCATTCTATCCTTTGTGGTTTAGTTTCGATGGTGAGACATCCACCCTTTCTAGACAATATCGAGGATCCATCTAGGTTATTTACTTGACCTTCATCTTTTTATTTGGAATCTGCTTGGAGAGGGTTGGAGATTAGGAGTTAACCCTTCTTCAATTTGTAGGAGGAAGCTCCATCTATTGAGGTGGTCTTGGCATCACTTCTAAGTTCATTTGTTGTTGAGTGTTATTAGTACTTGTAGTTGTTGTAGAATCCATTAGTTACTTGAGATTGGGTTCCATCCATAGTAAAATGCCATGGTGACTTTCTATCTCATCTATAGTACTTGGAATATATGCAATATGTTCGACTAAGTTTGCTAATGGAATGAATGAAAATTGTTTGTAAAAAGTTGTCAATGATTTTATAGCATAAGAACACTTATTACAGAGAAAAAACATCGATATCCTTCCTATCCCTATTGGTAATATTACACAACAATTCTAGTACAATATAATATAAGCATCGGTATGTTTGCACTAAAATATACTCATCGGTTCTTTGTCAATTAATGTACGCATTAATGCATATATAGACAGCACACCGATGTTGTTAGAATATAATATAAACATCAGTATGCCTGCATTAAAATATATGTAGTAGTGCATTGACAATGAATCTACGCACTTATGTGTGTGTGTATAATGCATCGGTCTTGTTACAATATTATATAAGAATTGGTATGTCTGCATTAAAATATATGCATCATTGCATTGACAATGAGTATATGCACTAGTGCATATTATTTATACAATATGCACCGGTGCGCATTATAAAATTATAGAGAACCAAAAAAAATAGTTATAGGGAATATCCATTATCACCTCCGCCAAAACCTCTAGTACTAGAAACAAAAGTTGTAGCTGAGATTATTTTTACAATAAACTTCACTATAACCTTTGCTACATAGTGTTTTCCTTATAGTTGCATTGTTACTTCCATTGCTACTCCCACACTTAATACTAGTAAAGTCACGGGTGGTAGAAATACCCCTACTTATCGTAACAAGTAGGGGAAAAGTAACATCTAGGAAACCAGAGTATTCCTGGGGGTAACCATATTCAAGAGGGTTTTACAAGCCTGGGGGGGAGATATTTTCATGAAGGAATTTCCTTCAACAACCCAAGTTCTTGTACTTATCCATATTCTCTAATTTTGGCAACCTTAGACTTGCTAGATATATCATGTTTGACAAATTACTCGATTCACCACCAATCCACATGACCAACCATCATGATGAAGTTCTAATCGTGTATTCCTAAGTTTGATTATTGATATGGTGAGGATACATAGACACCTGTTATTATATTCCATATTAGGTGCTTGTTTAACTCATTGGTGGATGGTAGCATTCATTTGTCCTTATTCGAAAGGAACTTGACAGGAAGCACTATTAAATAGTATATCGAATTCCCTTCCACTTATTTCTCTATTTTTTCATCCTTGTCCATGGCCTTTTGATGCATTTTAAGTTACCTATTTTTTATGAAACAAAGATGTAACTTTTAACCTCGCTTCGACAGTCCACTTCCATTCACATATATAATCATATTCATGAGTGGAGATGAAGACGTCAACTTATTCAAGTTGATTTCCTTAACCAATTATTGGCAATTTTGTTTGTGAAATATTTATTGCCAAACATTTTGAAGGATGTAGCAATGTTAGGGGTTCTTATAAAAGAGAAAATTATCTTATATATGCAGCAACCAGATTTGATTTATTCTCAATCTAGTACACCATATGAAGGCTTATTCCCCATGCACCTCAATATTTGTATGATATTTTAAAACAAGTGCTAGGACAATATATTGATGGTGTGATTGTTTTTGTTATTCATGTTATGGTTAATAAGTTGATAAGCTAGATAGAACAAGTGTCCATTCACCAACATATGCCTATAATTGTTAAAACTACCCACAATGTTTATCCCCTAGTTCAAACCTCTGAATTTTGTTGTGTTCAATACATCGCTCAAAAGAACAACTAGCAACCTAGAGGTAAGTAAAAGAATATTTCTAGCGTTGGGGATGCATTAACTCAAAGATCATTTTTTATTGGATGCCCTGTGTTTTATAACTTTTTTGTGAGATCTATGTATAGTCATGCGAATTTTCTTTTTCATATTGTGAAGTGTCTTCAAGTTAACATTTGTAGGATTTAAGTATAAAAATTCTATGTATTATTATTAATTATGTTTTAATAAAGATATCTACTTATTCATCGTGTAAACTCAATACAATTTACTTAATAAATGAATTATCGTTTCTTGTCTACAAAATATATCTTGTGTTGTATTTAAAACCAGCGTAGATCCAAATCCTAGGCTCTATCAAGCGCCGAGAGGGATCAAATCTCTCTAGGTGCAAACCTATTCTTAGGTATTAGACTCAATGAGCTATCAACTTTGGTGTGTCCTATATATACCATTGATTTGATTCAAACCAAAAGACACATCTTTTTATTTAAGGTCAACATATAATATATTTATTATGAATACTTAATATTATTTATGCCCAACATATAATATTTAATGTTATTTTTTATTTTGTTATGAACGAACATTACAACATCTCCCCATAAATGGTTTTAAAACCATATGCAAGGCCCTCCTAAAACCATGGGTTGTTTAGGAGGCCTTGTACATGGTCTTAAAACCATTTGCAAGGCCCTCCTAAACCATGTAGAATGAAACCATGGTTTTTTTTAGCAGGCCTTGCACATGGATTTAAAACCATGTTCTAGTCCTCCTAAACCATATACAATAAAACCATGGGTTGTTTAAAAGGCCAACATTTTTTTGCCAATAATTCAATTTTTATTTTTTTATTATTTTGTTAGGTAGGAACATTACAATATCTCCCCCATATTGTGTTTTTTTTATGATCCACATTTTTTTTTGGAATAATTAAATTTTTACTTTTTTATTGTTTTGTTATTTTTTACTTTTTTATTGTTTTGTTAGGTAGGAAGATTACAACATCTCCCCCATATTAGGTTGTTTTTCTTCCCGACATTTATTTTGTTTTATAATGAAAAAATCTAATTTTTTATTAATAAAAATAACGTTACGTAACGTTACGTAACGTTAACGTTACAAGATCTCCCCCATACTGGGCTGTAGAGAGCCTCTCGGCTCAATCATTTAGGATAGTCTAACCATATACTGGCTCTCTAGTTATTCTTGGTGTAGTCCTCAATCACATCATAACGAAAGAATAATAGAAAAGAATGTATATTTTTTATATTAAATCTTAAGGAAAGATGAAAATAAAGGTTATTATTGTATGGCTCTATTATTGTTTTTTACAATATAATCAAGTTCTTTACATCTATGTAGAAAACATGTGATAAAATATAAAATGAATTTCCAAAAGAACATTAACCTATATAGTTTTTTTCTTATTTCTAGTAATGTAAACACACTTGAATTGCATAGTTAAACTAGGATTACATAGTTACCTCCTTTTAAAATGTAACATATTAAGGAAATAAAATAGCGCTCACTTATTTGTAAATTCCTCTAAAAATTGTACTGGGTAGATCCACATTCCACCCGACCATAGGAAATCCTTAAGCAACTTGATTGTGATGCCTCTGGATCTACCCCCAAGATAATCCATGATATTACTAGGGAAATGACTTAGGATTTACATGTAGTCTAGCATATTTCGCTAAGTTTTCCAAAATATTTCTCACAATTAGAACCACTCAAAATACTTGTTCACCTAACACAAACAAGTGCTCTTCAAGGTGAGCATATAGAGCATTTGGTACTGATTAGATCCTACCCAATATCTTTTACCAGCCCTAACAACTTCCTTCACTCCCAATTCCTGCTTCATACAACATCAACATCTGCTCTTTAGTATGAACATAGAGAGTTTCCTTTTCAGTTGTGGCTAGAAATTTTATGCAAGCAAGTATCCATTTGTCAAGTCCCCAATTAGATCATTTTTAAATAAACAGTTAAGTTGGCCTATCCAATTCCTAAGGGTTATGTGGAAAAACCAAACTATTAATATTAAACCCCAAGGCATATAGTTTCACATGTAAATTTGAAGTCATATTTGTGGAAGTTGTAAAATGGGTCAATAAATGATGGAATAAAGATTAAATGCTCCAAAATGAAGTGGAAATGGGTCCTAGTTGGACATGGGGGTGCATAAGTGGATGTGTGGGGTCCACATGAGGGAATATTCATCAATTACACATGGCATCATCCTAGAATTCGAATTTGGAGGAAGGAGTTACTTCCAAAGTGGTGAATGAAGAGTAATATGCTAAATTTAGGCAATCACGGTATTCTATGACAACTATGACATTCATTATGACATGTATGAAAACTTTATGACACTTATGACATGTTCTCTTACAACTATGACATATTATATGACATGTAAGAGATAAAAATAATGTAATATTTAACATGAAGTGTATGTGGGGCCCAAGGAAGCTTCATGAATGGTTCCAAGTCGAATTTCATGAAGGGAGAAGAAGTAAAGTCAAGACAAGTGTCACTTGTGTTAATGTAATGACCTAGATCAACACTAACTCAAGTTAATGAACCAATGGGAAGGTAATTCAAGTTTATTGGAGGGAAATGAGGCTAAGTAGGTTATTAAAAGAGGAGAAAGACAAAATTGGGAAGCTTTTGATCATTTGTTAATTGTCCTTTGGCATTTTGGAGAGCTTTTGCTTGTCCATTGCACTGTGGGTATTTACTCTCCATGCTTGAACCAATTTTGAGGGAGTTGGATTTCTTTCCAAGTTGGTTGATGGAGAGTACATTCATACCTCTCAATGGAGCTTATTTATGGTTTTTAGTTGCAGGTTGAAGGTCCATACCACTCAAGTTCTCATCTATCTCTATATTATCTCATCCATTCTTCTCCATTCCCCCATACTCTCATGTAATGGCGCACTTTTTGGAGTGGTGCTTGCGCTTTTGTTGGTCCCAGGATAGAAGGAAAAAATTCAAATAGAATTCTGCCTAAGAAAGGAAAGAGGAGTGCAAGGAAGAAGAGGAAGGACCTACAACAAGGTAGATAGCATCGAAGAAGAAGAGAAGGATGTTGCAACATAAGAGGGAAGATAAGGAGAAAGCTAAAGAGAAGGAACAAGATAAGGAATTTGCGCCAGTTTTTTAAGTTATGATGAAAGTACAAAGCAAGAGATGTGATGACATGGCAGAATATTCACGAAAGCAGGCATGCAAATAAGGTAAATCCCAGAAAGTGACAGTAAGGCATGATTCCAAGGAAGCAGAAGCCCTTAGCGATCATGGGTACGAGCTTGGTTGGACCCATCAAAAACCACACGCGTAAATGAATTTTTGTAAGTCATGTCGATAGTGCTTATTTGGTCATATATTAATAGAATAGGAAAGACAACCTGTGGGTTCAGGATAGTAAGTCGGCTGGGATAGCGACTAAAGTTGAGTCTGTTAGAGTATGTATCGGGTCATTATTGAGTCTGTAACAAGCATGTATGTGAATATATCAAGTTTTTAATAAGGCTATAAGAGGAGAAACACAAGTTGTAAATGGTTTAGTTGGTCAATCAGTTAGCCTATTAGCTAGTTCTTGGTTAGACGCTTTTTGAGCTGAGTAGAGGATACAACATTTTTGAGTAGGTAACTCTGGATCGATGAGTGCATCAGAGTAGTGGATCTGTAGCTAAGTGCACATAAAGGTAGAGAAGGTCAATTCGATCAAGGGTGTGTGTGGATCGCTGAGTAGGAGTAGAGTAGAGTGATAGAGATAGAGAAGAATAGAGAGCATGAGAGGGAGAAGAAGTATGTAGAGATAAAATAAAATATATTGGATGGAGTTTGTATCTTTATGTACAGACAAAATGTGCATCTATTTCCTCATGCGAATTTCAGATGAAGATAACCATGTGGTTTTTTCCGGGATGGGTTTCCACATTACATGTTGTGTATATATGTGAGTGTTGAATAGCTTAGATAAGTGCATGGTTACTATATTTAATGATTGATTGGTTATTGTGCTTATGGGAATAACTGTATGAATGATGTATGTTGAGTAATGAATATGTCTGCATTGTATGTCCACTACACATTTACGTAATATTTCATAAGAAGGGCACGTGATATCCTGTGTTGACAGAGAACGTGCAAACCACCAACCCACTTCCCAGTATTCGTTGGAAAAACTTGCCACAGATCCAAGGGCGTAAATACCCTCTCACACAAACTATGGAAACATGGTTTTGGCAGTTACCCATAATAATTGAGATATCTAAGGTGAGACGACATCTGTGTCATAGGTGCTGTCAAATGGGCTCTTCTCCCTCGGCCTATATCTTGGGCTTTGTCGTGCTAACCAAAGAGATGGGGATGAACCTGGGTCATAGGGGGGAAAATGCCAACAAATGGTTCCATTTTCAGGACTCTAAAGTGTGTGTTGAGGGACATGTTCTGATATCCTATGAAACCATAGATCCTAATTTGCATGGGCACAAAAGAGCTAGAGTTTGCACATAAATAAAGTGAAGGATCTCGGTGGACGTTGACGAAGTGGTTATAATGATACATATATTTAGAAATATAGGATATTTTATTTGCATAGTTCCCCATTTTGTTGTATGAATTTTTTTCTATGTTTCCAACCCAAAAAAATAATTTTCAAGGAGGAGAACCGACAGAGTGGACTCCGTTTTTTATCCAGCAGCTAAAAAGAATCAACAATCCTCTATAAAGAGTTGTGGACTTCTGGGTAGACAGTATCATAGATATTTATATCACTGATTACTCTTATTATACAATAATTTAATGTCCCTTTTTGAAGAATTTTATTAAATGACCAATTTTTCACTTTTTCCCTATTTCGACCTTTGACTAGTTTTGATGTCTAGGTCTCCAAATTGACCCAATGCTCCCAAATCTTCTGAGAAGGTATATGACTGATATTAATACTTGAATATGATTTTCAGTCATGATTTATTACCCTCCAAATACTTCTGCAAACTTGTTTAATATTCTGACCAAGGTAAGAATTTTCACTAGCAAATTGGGGTTCCAATTCCCCCAGGGTAAATGTTGAAAATGGCTTTCCAAATGCTCCAAAACCCACTCAAATTTCTGAAAAGAGGTAGAGGATTTTTAAGATACATTATTAATTCCTCATTTGCATCATTATTCAGTTTATAAATTTTGTTATAACCCTCTCTCAAACAACTGCAAAATAACTAGTTCAACCCTTGGGGAAATGGCACCAAATCTTCTTCAAATGCAAATAAAATGAGTAAGATGACTTAAAATGCTTAAGTGTTGGATATGAAACTTGTAATACTCATAAATGGAATTCTATTCATCATAAATATATCATATAAACATTCTTTAATGCGAAATCATCAGCATTACAATGACATATATCAATATAGTGGGGAAATGGTCATTGTTTGCTCATTAATAATCACTTTTACGTACAACCATTTGGTATTTAGACCTGATACTTTATGAATATGAATAAATTATTATATCAATATTATTAAAATAATAAATGTACCATGATAATGTCTCCCAAATAGTACAATATCTCACCCAAAGCGCAATCCCTCAATGAGCAAGAATATGGAATAAAGACTCGAAATGGTTGAGAGAATGTGTTGCACTAGAATAAACCACAATTTTACCTGTATCCTACACCTGAAAATACAAACTCCATTAAATATCCATGAAATACCTGAATTTCCTCTCCAAACACCAACTTGGATGGGAATCTTTCACCCTTGAAATTGGCTAAGGCAAGAAACTAGTCATCCACTAGCTCTCTCTCTTCACAAATGAAAATTTCTCAAATTATCAAAAGCCCTTCTCTTGGTTTATCCATGTATTTTATAAACATACTTAGCTTTATAAGGTTACCAATCCTTCCACAAACTCAATCCAATTAGAATTAGGGTGTGTGCTCAATATTTTCCATGTGTCCTCCCTTACCTAACCTTCCATCTTCCTCCAATTCGAGTAGGGACCCATTGGGCTTCCCCAACTCACATGAGTGCCTTATTGGATGCTGTATTTCGGCCTAACATGTCATAATTGTTAAATTCCAGCCTTCAGATCTACAATATGTCATAAATGTCATAGAATCTTCATCATTGGTGTCATAGATGTTAGGGAATCTAGCCCAAGTGTCCAAGAAGCTCTCTTTTGACTCTTCCTCTCCCATGTAAGTTAAATTTCCTTCCAAATTCAACCTATTATGAATATATCCAAGTGTATTATCCTTCTAACTCCTTCAAAAAACATTATTCTTCCCATGGATTCAAAATTGCAAGAGGAGGATTCCATGTGGCACAAAAATTCTAGCTTTTGTGGGCCCCATAATCTCCATGTGTCTCCATGCTCCATTTCCACTCCAATTTTATCTTGTATTTATTTAATTAGCTCCATTATCAAATATTTATTCCCTTCTAATTTCTTAACATCATTTATTATCTCCCTTATTAAAATTCCAAATGTATCCATCCAACCTAGGTAACTAGTAGGATTGATGGAATTGTCCTGCTACGCAATTATTTGAATGGGGAAATTACAGTCCTCCCCACCCAAGATTGCTTGTCCTCAAGAAATTTCAGATTTGGATGCTGCAAAATCTTCTCCTATTCCCATGTGGCATCTTCACTTGGTAGATCCTTCCATTGTCCTAAGTACTCTCTTATGGTTTTCCTCATTGATTTTCTTTAGCTATAACTTGAGTAGTGTCACTCATGTACTGTAATTTTGTGTTCCCAGATATAAAGAGATGTGGATTATGCATATTGATATATCATGTAACATCACCACTGACGCCAAAAGGATTATTCAAATCCATAAAAACCAAATTTGTGCAAATAATCTTTACCTCCATATTTTGGAAACCTTTTATGAACTTTCACCCCTTTTGCTTCTGTATAATTCTTTGAAGTTGGTGCTGAGTTATCAAACTTTGAGTTTCTTAATATTCCAAGAAAATTTCAGAGAGGAAACACCATGCTTGTTTCTGCACTGCTTTGGTTACAATCGTCTTCTTGAGTGGTGAATAAATCTCCAATGCTTCTTGTTGCCCCCACAATTGAAACCAATGAGACCAAAAATGATCACAGGGTCTCATATTATTCTAATACATGCATGGTATGAAATGTCTATGATGGAATTCCATGAAAACAAAGCATGTGAAAATTGAATCCATCTCTCAAAAGGTCTCCCACATAGGAAATTGGAACATTGATCTGCAAAGAGGAACTCAAATAACTGAAGGTTGGTTTGCTTTCTCAAACCAACAACTAAACTGCTACTCCAAGTGAGATGAAACCAAGCAATTCCAGGATCCCATTGCTGGTATTGCACCCTTCCAAATATCATGAGTACAAAATATATATCATGAAATTACATAACAACATCATACATATGTACATCAAGAAGGTACCTCATCAAAGAATCATGAAAGTGCTTATACATCCAAGAAAGTAGATCACCATGTGTCCCATACACACAAGCATCAAGTATTATATCAGATTTGCCCCAATGACATAGGCGAGGATCCCATGTCCCATAATTCTGCTCCAAAAATATATAATGTGCATCAATATAATCAGCCATGTGTTCTTTCATCCAAGAAGTGAATGAAGAACCTCCACCAAAATCTGAACCAAATAAGGAGTAAAGAAAACATGAAGACTTCAAGTGGATCAAATAAGTCTCATCACTACACCCATGAATATGTATATCATCATGAGATAATAGAGGATGTTGCTGCCAAAAATAATTTTATTCAATCATATATCTCTTCACCCAATTGTGGGATGAATTTCCTTCAACATCAAATACACTAGGAAAGGAGCAAGGAAAATCATGAGTCCCCAAGTGACTCAAGTGAACATCATAGGTGCACCCATGTATATGTGTATCATCATAATGTAACAAAGGATGCTGCTGCAAATGTAAATAATATTGTTCTCTAATCATGTCATCATCAAAAGGAGGGATATAAATTCCATACTCTTGATGTGTCACTATAAAAAAGAAGCCTGTCATGCATACTTCATTTGGATGAACGCTGCAAAATTTGGAAGTGTAGGATGTAGGAGAAAGAACCAACTCACCCAAATGATCAGAAAGTGAAAAAAAACCATCATATGAAAGCTCCATAGAGGTAGGATTATTCACCTCCCTTAAAAATTCAAAATTTTCCTCGTGAGTTGGTTCCAAGGTGGTGGAATCATGCACTTCTTCAAAAAGTGTGTAGCCATTCTCAAGAGGAAAATAAAGTTCCTCTTCCACCACAACAAGTGATTGGATCTAATCAAGATAATATTTAAATACATCAAGAAAATTCAATTGTTCATGTTTCTCATGATCCATCATGTCATGAGAATCCTCCAAGCAATATACCATCAATTTTTCCCCTTAGTCTTCTAGACCTCTCTTCCTTTCTAAGCTCCTTTTCTCCTATCATCTTAGTCTCCGTCCTACCTAAGATCCCCTTCTCCCCTTTGCTCTCGTTTCCTTCTCTATCTCAAGCCTTCTTTTCGTCCTACCTTGCTTTGTTTTCTCCTTAGCCTATCTTCTACCTTAGTTTCATTTCTTTCCCTTACCACCTTTCGTTTGCCTCCCTTTATTACCCCTATTTCCTCCTTAAAACTATTAAAAAAATCATAAAAAGAATTGTCTTTGCTTAGCTAGATCTCAATCACATTCTAGTTTATGTTTTAGCTTGTTAGCTTGCATTCTAGTTGGTCAGTTTGCATATAGTAGATCTCATTTTAGGCTTTGCATCTAGATCTCATTGTAAAAGTTGCTAAAGGGTGCTTGTAGTGTGATTTGCATTGTGTTATAGGTTTGAGCAAAAGCAAACTCAAGAAGGGGACTTGAAGAAGAAGAAGAAGAGATCATCAAAGAGAAGAATAAGATTACAAAACCAAGAGGATATTTGAAACCAAGATCAAAACCATAAGACTTAAACACTCTCCTTTTTTGTAAAGCTCTTAAGAGCCCATTTAAAAGTCACTTCTACTATCTTCATTTCTCATTCCAAGGTTGAAAATCCTCAAAAGTTGTATTTAATTAATAAAATAAGGCTGAGTGGGATAAAGCCTCCCATAGTTTGTGTTTCTTCCCCATTTGGGGAAGAGTTTCTTGTGTGTTATTATATTAGATTTGCTTCAAGTACCTAGATTAGTTTCATTTTTTGCTTAGAACACTAATTGCTAGATTAGTTTCTAATTTATTTGAGCTATCATTTGGTTTATTTTCTTACAATCGGTTTGTCTTTAAAAAGAACCAAGACTCTTGAACTTGTCATAAGGCAAGTCAAGAGCACTCTCTGTCGGAGAGCGCTAGTTTTTCATTTTTACTACATCATAGTATATATATTAGTTAAAAGTCTCTTGAACCTCTGTTGGAAGACAAATCAAGAGAACTCTCTTTCAGAGAGGTTCACCTATGTTCTCTAATTAAAATTCACAATTCATCACTCCCTTTTAAATTAAAATTCAAATTTATCTCATTGTTTCCTTTCCATAGTATGCTCTGACCGACCTAAAAATTGGATTACTCAGAAATGGCATTGGACTGTTAATATTACAAGATTCAACATAATAAAACTTTCAACCCCATAGCCAATGCACTGGTGTTATCTAGATAACTACTCAGGTAGTGGGAAAATTCCAAGTGTGGGCGTCGGGCTACCCAATCTGGACATTCGCTGGTTAAATTCTCTGAACACCTAGCTTGTAATTCCATACCAGTCCATCATGTCTTCGAACGAAGCCACTGAAAGTATTTTCGGTTAGGTTTCCTAGACACCTAAAACAAGATTACATAAAATTTACAATAAAATAAACCAAGAACAATTGCAAAACGATCTCACAAATGTGACTACTTTGAACTCTTGCATCAAGCAACCCAAGCACTTAAGACTACCTTTGACTCTATAAGGCACTGGTCCTTGTCATCAATTTTCATTTTCTTTTTATATATCTAGAGCATTTATATTATCATGGTTTTCTTGCTTTAAATTATCAAGTGGTTGTTTTCTCATTCTTGTGATCTTGCATTTATCTTGTGATTATTTTATTTCATCATTATAAAATTGTAATCATTCAAAAACTCCTATAAAATTCCCATCCACATCATTCAACACCAAAAACACTAAAAATCATAAGAGCCATAGAAAAACTCTTTGTTAGGGACACCCTCCTTGGCTTTGTTAGGAGTTTGCCTAGACGGAGGAGCTGGGATTTAGGTGACAGTACCTGGCTCATTTCTTGCCCCCAAGGCCACACCTTCCCCACTTCTAGTGAGGGAACAGCTTTCAAAATATTTATGCTGCCGGTGTGCATCTCGATGGACAACATCTTTGGCGTCATTGTTGGGGACAAATCTTTTTGTTCCTAGACGACTTTTAACCTTGGTTCTGTTTTCTTAGTTTTCTACCTTTTTGATAGATTTTTAGTCCAATCAACTCTCTGAAATTAGACTTGAATCCATCTGGAGACTCCACTATCAAATAACTTACCAAGGTATTCAACTAGAAGAAACTCTGAAGGCTTACTCAATTTCATCCCTGATCCTGAACAAGTTTATCGAAGGAGATTGAATAAGCTAGTTTTTTGTAGGATCCTTGAGAATCTTGGATCTGAGTTTGTTTTATACATCCACACTTTATTTGAAGAAAATAATAACCAAAATTGTATTTCTGACATAATGGGTGAGTACTTTAATCAACTCAATTTTTCTTAGATAGCAGGTCAACACCATCGTCTTCCAAACAAAGCTGTCGAGAAACTCCCAATGTATATTGGAACTGATGCCACAACTTCCATCGTGCATCTCAGAATTTTCTCCATGTGTTAATGCCTTCATCAGTGATCATGCACAACAACATGATGATGTTTACATGAAACTTTTTTCTCTTTCCTTAGATGGAAGGGCTGGTGATTGGTACAACAATTTACTAGACAACGCTTTCGCTCACGGGGTCTTCACTTAGTGAAACCATGCCATAGCACGTTCATTTGTGGCATATGAAACAATACCCCTATTTTCAAAAAATATTGGAAAATACCTCCCAAAATCATTTTTTAAACCCCCTCCCAATATGCCTTCCCGATTTTAAAAAACCCCTATTTTCACTATATATTGCATGTATCCATTTTTTCATTTACATTATTTATACCCCTTTATATTTATACCTAGTATATTGACATGATACCCCACATACATTCTACAATGCACCTTGCTTCTTTCAATGTATATTGTGGATGCACATTACTTCACCCACAATGATCAACATCATAGAGATCACATTCATTTCCTAAATTAACAGTAGTTTGTCACTCTTCCTTTGACCCTTTTCCTCTCAACAATGGATAGTCACATCAAGGTTCTACATGATGTCTAAAACATGGCTAAACACTCACTACTTGACACTACTTGATTATTTTTCAAAATCAAGAGAAAAAACACCGAAGGCTTGATAAAAATCATAGTATATCTACACAAATATTGTTAAATTCAATTGACAAATAGAGATATGTTTTTACCTTTTTCCTCTCAACAATGGATAGTCACATAAAGGTTCTACATGATGTCCAAAACAAGTTCAAGTACAAGTTCAGAAAACCAAATAACTAACTACATTTTCTAACCATTTGTCTCACATTTTTAACCAAATAACTAACTACATTTCTAACCATTTGAAAACCAAGTTCAAGATATTTGTTTAAGCCTACATCATTTGCAATTTTGTTTATTATTTTATGGGAATTTCATGTTACATAACGTTACACAACAAAACACTTTCAACATCTCCCCATGCTGGGTTGTAAGCACCTCCCTACTCTCAGTGCAATAAATAGGTTTAGTCAAATATTAATACAAAATAAACTAGTAAAAGGGTAAAGTATTACTGTTAACTACTAACAAGAAGATTATACCTCAGTATGAAGTTCATGAGGAAAAATTGCAAGTATTGAAGCACTATCCATATCAACAGGTTTTCCTTGAAAGAGATGAGCCTGAAGCAATCTCTGTGCTCGTTGTTGTGCAAGGACCTCTGCTTATATATCTGGAGGAAGGGCAGCAAGGAATTCTGGATCAATCTCCTCAGTAGCTGGTGGTTGATTATTTGTACGTTGTGCTGCCTGATTCTGCTGAGAAGCAAGAACCCCTGTTCTTAACTCTTCAGGAAGAGCCTCTAGGAATGTAGGATCAATAGAATTAGATCCCGCCACCACAGTATTTTGTTGCTGCTCACTGGGAGTATGAGCAGGCACATTTTGACTGCTCTCCCTGGCAATTTCTGGCTGGGCTTGTTCTCTATTACTATTTTCATCTTGCAAACCTTCCATATTTCCTGATGCATCAATCTGTCCGAGGTTTCTAGTTCCATCGGCACTTCCAATTTCTACTTCCAAGCTATGAATGCTTTCACCTAATGTAGCACCACTACCACTACTATCTTGGCTCACAGCTTCAACATCACACATGACTCGCTCATTGCACTCATCTTGCATCTCAAGGTCATGGTGAACAGCACCTATAGTCTAAGTTCCTTGCTCCAAAGAAGCATGTTGCAAAGGTTGAGTTGAAATAGTGTTGGTATTATTGGCACTATTATATTCAATATGGGATTTCCCATGTTCCTCGGTTCTCTATATATCATTTTCCTATTATTGTAGATTTTTTGTCATTCCAGTACCATCTTCTGCAGCTTGTGAAGCAGTAGATTCACCTTTTTCCTGTGATCTGGTGGTATCATGGGCCTAATCTGATGGATTATCATCAACTAGCTGAGCTCTCTGTAACTGAGAAACAAACTGCTCCTCAATCCCCAATGCTATGGTAGTGCCACTCATTCCTCTAATCTGTTGACTATCATTAGCCCAGCTACTCAAATGATTTCCTAGCCATCCACTTCGAAGTGTTCGAAAAATCGAATCCAGATGGGATGGAGCTGAAGTACTTTCAATATTAATCTCAGTGAAAACCCTATCATTCTCTGCAATTATAGTCTCCATGATTGATAGCTCTCTCCCATAGCTTGTAAAGGTATAAGAATGGCATGTTGGCTCACAAAGATGTCAAGAGTGCAATTTATATGCTACATAGTTGCTTACAAGTTATTTCTTCTTTAGTCATTTTCTGTATTTCTTTTTGTAAATATTTTTCTGAGAATATAGGATGTATTTTTCAAAAAAATAAGGTAGGGAATGTTAATTTGCATTTGCAGCCTGTTCCATTACATTCAGAGGCAGAACAGGAAAACGCCAAGGTGTTGATGACAGAGAGAGTAAACGAAATCTAGATGGTATTCCAAATGGAAGATCTCACACATACATTTCATTCCTCAATTGCTCACATTTACTCGAGTATTTCTACAAAAGTTAGTCTTTTAGATATTGCATTTGAGCTAATCTTTCAGCTTATCCACAATTAGTGCCAAAGCTCATGAATTATGTATACTTGACATGATTGTCTCATAAATTCTATCTTATCTCAACTTCTAAGGATTATATCTAATATTTTCCTTGAATATGAAGGTAACATAGATTACAACTTGAAAAAGGTTGAAGTTCCTCTACTGCAATTCTGCTCCTTAAGGTTGAAGTACTGGAACTTCCTATGCTACAAGACACTAATCATCTACCCTACTAGAAAATGCAAGATACAAATTGGAAACATTGAGGCTTTGTGCTAAGATAGCTTGATAATGGCCTTATTTGCATCTAGGTTTGTTGAGATCATTATGTGAGCAGCTCATTTTTGTGATGTTTTATGTTTGTGTTCACCTTTAGTCCTCCTTGAGGCCTACCTGTACTATAGGACCTATTCTTAGAATGAAAATTGAAAACAAATATAATCCAGAATTTGATCAAAGATGTTGGGTTTTTAGGACCTCGTTTCTATAGTTGAATAACTCAGCTATAAAATTTCCTAGTTCATTTCGGTTTTCATGGGATAGCCTAGAGAATTTTAAACGCAAATTCTTTTGTATTTCTTTCTGGTGGGTTCAGGGCTATATAGGATGAAATGTTTTCCATCCTCTATGGCTTGAGTTATGCAAATTGTCCCTGGGCAGTTTTCCTTGGGGTAATCTAACCTTTGAATTGTATTTTCATTTGGAATCTAGGGTGCTCAAAGTCTACAGTTTGCTTTTGTCCTTTTATAGTTATAGGCACTGTAAAATGTTACTGTTTCATGCAAGTTTCTGCGTACAAATTTTCTGTAAAATAGAATTATGAACTAGTTTTATAGCTGCTTACAATATAGATAAGCAAGATTATTTGGAGTAAATGGGAGGTATAACAAGGCCAAAGGGATTACTCCAATCCCCAAAAACTAATAATTGAACACTTCAGTAACCAACTAGCTCTTAGACTAATATAAGCTCCAAACTGATTTCTCATATTCCCCCTTTTATATCAGAATTCTCAATAGTTATCAACTGGGTTGAAATGCATATGAGGTGACCTTTGCAGTTGTTGGAAATGGTTTATTCACACAATGGACCCTAGAGGAGAGATGAATCAGTCCAAAAAAAGAAATCGGGGTCTTACCAATGGTGAATACCTTGAAAGGGATGAATAGTCTATATATTGACTATGCAGGAACACTCCTTACATTGGGCCTACTTCACCCTGATAAAGTAATTAGAGATGATGGTAGCAGAGTGACTCTCATGAAATACTCTAATGCATATACTGAGGCTTGGGAAATTCTAAAGCTATTTAAAAATGGTTACATGCTATTGTTATTTCCTGCATGTTGGGCTAGTAATTTCTTTATAACTTACCAATTCAATAATGTGAATGGACTTTTATTCAATGTTAGAACTGAAGGTCTAAACAATGCATTGTATTGGCTGGCCCAGATAGTGGGCTCTACAAGTATTGGCTATGTTTTAGATTTCAGTTGCAAGAGTACAAGGAAGAGGGGATTTTTGGGTCTCAGCATAGTGGAATTGTTGGGAACAGCCATTTGGGGAAGAGGCCTTGAAAAACAGCTAAGGTATTCTTCGGATAAACCATTAAAGGAGTTGGATTTCAAAATTTCTAGCTCTACCTATGCAGGACCAATGATACTGTACTTCTGCTATGGATTGATGGATGCTATGTTTCATACCCTTTTCTATTGGACCATTGGAGCTTTGGAAAAGGATTCACAGACTCTGAGTAGATACAGTGGTTTCTACAAAGGTGTACAGAGCGCAGGAGCAGCTGTGGCTTGGCAGATTGATTCTCAAAAGGTTTCATTGTTGGCACAGGTGCTCATCAATTGGGGCCTGACTACTATAGCTTACCCTCTGTTTTTTATTGTTATTTCCTTGTCAGTAAAGGATGAGAATTCCATTCCTGTACCTGATTAAGATAATGGCTCGAATCAAAGTGTGAACCCTAATTTTACTGCCACCCAGATGAGCTCAACCAAATCTCATGAGGATAATGCAGATAGATTTGTAAGTGCCAGTCCAATTGGATACCTTTGAACTAATTCTCCTAGTATGTGGCATTTCTTTCATTAATTAGGTATTACATTGATTGTCACTAAAAATTAGACAGAATTTTGTTGTCCAGAATTATACTGATTCTTGTTCTTAAAGCCTATAAATGGCTTGATTCCAGTGTATGAGTTTCCCATTCAAAAGGTTAATATATACTTATTAAAACTTAATTTCTGTTACAGAAATCTTGTACCATACTCCAATATTCTCATTTCTCCCAAACAAGGATCAAGAGCTAGTGAAGACCCTCACGTTTGGAAAATTTCAAAAAACTCAGAAGAAACTATGGAATATAATGAGAAACATATAGGGTCCAATTTAAAATTTGAGCTCTCCATTAGAAATATCAGAGGTGAAGAACCAGTGAAGAACATACCTCTTTCAATCTATGTCCACTCTCCATGGTTTGGCTTCTTAGGACCTTGACACATTTTTGTTTGAATTTGATGTCTTATGTCGTAGTTATGATTTTTTTCTGATGCACAGAAGTTGAATTTGCTTCTTGCCACATTGAAGAATGCAAGCAACAACACTGAGATGGCTCATGGGACTTGGAGGTCAAACCATTCATACATGGAAATATTTTAAACAAGATTGTCAAGAAGAAATGATTTTCTACATAATTTCAACATTAGAATATTGATTCATTACTGGAAGAGAATGAAATGACTACAGGAAACAAGATTTGGTACTACTGAAATCAAAGAGACATAACTACAGGAACTCAAAGTTTTGCTAATCACATAATGGGGACAAGACTCACTCTAACTACCAAAATATGCTACTCAGTGATGCCTTTGCAATATCTGTCCGACTAACACTAGGATTATAACCAAGGCCTAGACCATGCCAAGAACCAATATAGTTTGTATGTGGACCTGTTAGTTTCAATGTGAGCCAAGATCACTCAAACACCATTCCTATAATCCATAAACTCGGCACTTTGACCAAACTTTGACTAGAGGCTAGCACTTGAGCGGTGACACTTGGAGATGATCCAATGGATGAGATCCATGGGTACACAAAACTAACATGCCTGATTTCCAACAAGAGGCACACAACTATGTTAATGTATGAGGATGAGTATTGAAACTGAATAGGGGTACCAGAACTGCTCTGCTTCAATCTTAAACAGGAACTCCCTAACCAAACACCTTTCAAACTACCATGAGGCATGATGAACCTGTCAAACTCTTCACACCGACTATCCAGCTTTATTAACCATCACACCTTGATCATACGATTGGTGTCATACTACACAAACAACTTGTCATCAATGACACTATGTCAAACAATCTTCCGTTACGAGGTTGACATCAATGACACTATGTCAAACAATCTTCCATTATGAGGTTGACATCAATGACACCATAAATTTATCCATGTCCCACAAGTCACCACAAACAAATCAATGGGACTGCTAAGTGTTAATTTTTCTAATACCGTCCACCTAGATAATTATTTCCTAGTGATTTCCTTCAAGAATTAAATCGCAACTAATTAAATAATTTAAACTGACTAGAATTTGTTAACATATATAAACAGCGGAAGCAAAATGGAAAATAGACCTTCTCAATAACACATACAAGTTTTTTATTGACATAATATACAAGCATGTAAGGGCTCCCTTACTGGGAAAATGGCCCAATGAAGAAAATACAATCTACAACAAATCTAGCAAATTTGTCCCCTTGAGAAAATCTTCTTGCTGCAAATCTGCCCCAAAAAGAACCCTTGCACCTGCTGCTGCCCTGTACGGCCTACAAAAAATGGCCTAAGGCTTGTTGTATGACCAGCCTTGTACGACTTTCCCTACAAGTCTGAAACCTCCACCAAGTTGGCACAGCCTCCTGTAACTGTTTCCTAGTCGTTGTACTCTTCTTCCTACCAAATCCAGTTATTAAAAGTCCTTCTCTACTCTCAGGAATGAATCACTTTTGAGGACCTATCCAAGGTTGGGGTTTCCCATTTCAATGGTCTCTATAAGGAACATAATAAAGCTACAATAGTAGAAATTGTAAAATGTCAACTCTATTCCCTAGCTTTGTCTCTGAGGAGGACATTGTAACTTTGTTGGAGAAGGTGACAAAAGATGAGCTTCTAGATATTTTTCATTCTTTAAAAAAGACAAAAACCCTAGCCTAGATGGATGGCCAATATAGTTTTTCTAATATTTTATGAGGTGTTGGTAGGAAAATCTCTTAAGGGTTCTCAAGGAATCTGGGGTTTCTTGTAAGATGCTGACAGCTTTCATGTCCACTTCTCTATCCCTCGTCCCTAAGTTTGATAATCCTATTAGTTCTGAAGAATTCAAGCCAATTTCATTGTGTAAATGTATCTATAAAATTAGTTCAAAGTAATTGCTAAATGGATAAAGGCTCTGCCATCTAGGTCCATTCTCCAAGAACAATTTAAATAGTTCACTGGATGGTATATTCATAAGGTTGTAGGGGTGGCTCAAGAATATTTTCATTCAATTGAGGTAGCAGAAGGGATTAACAAAGCTCTTTTAGAGGCCAAAAATTTGGGGGCTTTTAGAGGTATAAAGGTGGGAACCAAATTATTTTTGTCTCATCTTTTGTTTGTGGATGATATTCTTCTGTTTTGCGATGGTTTGCACAAAGATGCTAAAAATTTAAGAGAAGTACTGGACCTATATTGTCTGGCTAATGGAATGCAGATCAATGTAGGAAAGTCCTTTATGGGGGTTGGAAAAGAAAACAAAGTTATATTTATGCATTTTTTTCCTTTTCTCAAGTTGAATTTCATGAGGGCATTAAATATTAGGGGTTCTCCTAGTGCATAATTAAGGTTGTAAAAGGTGATCAGCCCAAGTGGCAGGCTTCCCAGTTTCCACAATTGTCTGTCCTTGTTCTAAGATAAAAAGCATCACAGTCATTTTTCGACAAAACCAAATGCTAATGTCACTTCATTGCAGAAACCACAAATAAAGCACCAGGAAACCAAAAGCAAAATGTCAATGTATACTTATCAGGTTTTTCCATTTATGATAGATACTTGTCATGTCCTGCTTTTTCCATTCTTGCAAGTCAAATATATTCATGCCATATGCCCACGTACCGGAATTTGGGTCAAAGTCCCTCACAATAAGAGGATTTGAGAAATTCAAAGAAATTCAGAGCATTTGGAAAATGAACTGTCCTTCCCTGACCACATCACATGACCAAGGTCTGCTACCCAGACAGTATAAAGAGTGAAGAGATTTTCCCCTCAAACATTTTGTATCCCAATATATCTAGAGTTAAAATGATCTAGAATCACAAATAACATTACCTTATTAGAGATTAGAATACAGATACCCACTTGCAGAATGCCCATTTGAAGGGAATCCTTATAACATTTGCATGAAGAGCTTCTTGAACATCAACCCTGTTTAAATATTCATTTGCATATACTTTAATACATGGGTCATATCCACCATAAAAGACCCTCATTGTTCTCCTTGAGACCTGCAAGTACTTTTCAAGAAAATTATAAAGTAAAAGGAAAAGAGAATTATAAAGTAAGCTTCCTATACTTTTCAAGAAAACCAATACTTTTCAATAAAACCAAACAAACATAATTTTCATCTCTTTCAACTTAATGCTCCATTATTCACTGCGTTAAAGTTAGTCCTCAAGAATCATCAAATTCCATGTATAGTAACAACATGATAAGGTAATGTACAGTAGATATCAACAGTAAACAATCATAACCAATATTTGAATCAAGCATATACTCAGATTTTTCAGATTTGATCTTGTCACCGAAGGGACAAGTCAATATAGAAAAACAATTTATGTACCTTGTGAGAGATCCAGAGAGGGTTAAAGCATAAGCATACAGACAACATACTGACCCATAATTCTTAGTCAACAAGCAGATTCATACCCAGTACAATCAATCTGTCAACACAGTCATGCTGGGTAAGGATGCAGTCACATACTGCAGAGACACACAAGCATACTTTGCACAGTCATGCTTGAAAAAACACTATCCACCCATAAAGTGAAACTCAATGTCACACTAGGGAAGACCCCACAGTCCACACAAGAAAACAGGCTCATGGTCACCTCATGGTCACGCTAGGGAAGGACCCACAGTCCACTCGAGAAAACAGATCATGGTCATGCTGGAGAAGGACACATAGTCCACCAAGAAAATAGATCACGGTCACATTGGGGAAGGACCCACAGTCCACTCAAGAAAACAGATCACAGTCATGCTAGTGAAGCACCCACAGTCCACCAAGAAACAGAACACTTTCACACTAGTGAATGACCCAAATTCCACCCAATAAAAAAAATCATATTCATGTTGGAGAAGGACCTCTCAAGGTATCACTAAGGAACAGGTTTTTTGGCCTTGTTGAAGGACCCACAGTCCACCAAGAAAGTGCAAAGAAACAAATCACGGTCACACTGGTGAAGGAGCCACATTCCACCAAGAAACAGACTCACGGTTACACTGTGGAAGAACCCACAGTTCACCCAAGAAACAGGCCACGGTCATGCTGGGGGAGGACCCAAAATCCAACATATTCATGGTCACGCTGGTGCAAAGTGACCACATGGAAGGTGTAACAAGGAAAGCCCAGTCACGGGGATGGTGCAGCAAGATATCACATGGAGCATCAACAAAGATCGTGCAAAGATCACGCAGAGGGAGAGAGTTTAGTAACGCTCCTTAAGGTAAGGTATCAAAACATTAATAAACATCCCCTATGTAAAAAGTAAGATAAAGGATCATGAGGTGATCATGAGTCAACCCAGGTGGCCACAACAAAATAAACAACAAACCCAAAAGGTCAAGGTGAACCATGTAAGGTGGACATGCAACTCCTTTATAGGACCAGCAAGATCAATAATATGCTCTCTCTCAAGGTACATTGCTTTATATATTTTTGTCATCACTATATAAGATTCATTGGTTATAGAAAGTAGAACCAATCATACCCACTCCATACCACAACAGGTGCACAACAATGAGTTTTATAACAAGAGATTTCCACACCATAGGCATCTTTCGAATCAACAACAATCACAATTTTCTAATGAGTTAATATGCAATCCACACAAACATGATGAAATTAAAGAACATGATATGCCATTTAAGAAAACATTTAGAAAACACATTTCAAGAAACACACATTAAGTAATATTCCATTTAAGTATTGAAGTAGCAGCATGGGCATGGGCACCAAAATTTGACAAACAAAAACTAGTTTCATCCTTTTGAAAGTAATATTAAACATAATTGTTGAACTAGCGAACAATTCAGCAACCCTCAAGAACCATGCTTCAAGAACGCATAGAGAAATATTTGACAATCAATAACTTCACATAGAGTTATCCCAACCATTCGGCATCCGAACCATTCACCACACCTGAAGGTAAGATAAATTAAAATGAGTATGAAATTTATACAAATGAATCAACAATAATACAAAAAATACTACTTCATAAATAAGTTATAAGATAGTAGTACAAAAGATCAGATAAATTAGAATGGTTTGAAAACTTCACCCTATTTAAATTTTTAATGAAATCCTCAAACATTATGTGGTCGCTTTCTTCTAACTTTTATGTGTCTTTCTTGATATTGTATGATAGGTTTGTCGTTGCTATAACAGATTCAAGTTGTATGAATAGATGATCTGTTCAATCATACGTGTACATGCATTGCCCCTTTATTCTATTGTACCAACAACATTGAAGCTCAACACCTTCAAGCCTATCCAAAAGATCAATGTCATTATGGTAATCAAACACCCTATTACCATCCTTCTTTCTTATTCTTTGAACTCTTCCAATGTTCCAAGTCCCATAAGAAACGTCGTGCTTTGTACTTTGAGATACACCTTTTCTTGTAGTACATTCAGGTATAGATATAGACTCGCTCTCAAACAACAACGCACAATCTGATCCAATTCCAAAACCAATCGCAACACCCTTTTTGGGGGCCCTCTCATCTCTCCTGAAGTATACTCCATTCCTCACTTTAGTCAATCTATCTTTCTATAATGTCAGGTTTCCATTCAATTGACTAACCAAACAAGATTTGCACATGTCCTTTCCATCGAGATCCACCACTGGTTTGGTAGATATGTTTACATTTTCATCAACGGAATCTAAAATTCCATCCAACTCGTGCCTCCACTCACTTTCCATCATTTGCAATTCACTATCATTGAGTACCATAAAAGACGAAGATTGGAATATGGATGTCGAATGACCCGGTGGAGAATTATCAACTACTTCATCCACATCTTCAAATGTTGGAACATTGTGATCCTCTATCCATGGTTTAAACCACCAAGAATCTTCTGTGTGTCTTTTTGGTTGCATGCCAAGACCTTGTGAAATTCCCTGTGCATCCTCCAATCCTATCTTGAGAGCTTCTATAATTTTATTATCGGTGGAAATTAAATCATATTGTGACAAGACATCACCTTCCTCTATTGTTTGTTGTTGCAATTTGTTCCAGATACTCATTTGTTTCTTATGAGATTTATTGAAACGAATCCCTTTGGGATTCGATTCTTCTTCGGCAACTCTATTAAGGGTTCCAATAGCATGAAGTAAGTCAGCAAAATCATATGCCCTCTCTACTCCAACCATGCCACCGACTTTGCTAAAGAATTTCTCACATACATCTAACCCAGTCAGCTGCAATGCACATGGTAAGTTAGAGTATTGATCATGAAATAATCTCATCAACAAAACCGCAAAGTGGCAAGAAATTTTCACATCTTGATATGCCTCTCTACTAATGAAATTAATGTTGACATTAGTATTTTCCTGTTCTCTAACCCAACATAGCCATAAGGGGAAGAAATGATGGACTCTTGAAGAATTTCGCTCTCTTTCCCAAAGAGTTAAACTAGGAGACAAAAAAATATCAATATAGTCAGCAACGACTGCTAGATAGGTCTCTGTACCCGATATCCTCTTCGTCCTGCCACCTCTACATCTCATTTCCTTCAAGCACCTCTAGACATGCCTTGAAGCAATGCGTTGTGCTGAACCCCAATTTTGGTAATCAATCCTCTCTATATCCTCAATTTTAAGCTTGTGGTCATCCACTTTAAAATTGTTATAAACCATTCTTACACGGTTAAAACTAATCAACTATTTTCCAACAATCAGATCTCGTCGACCACTAAACAAAGGATTCACTAGCTTTTTGCCATTGTGGATGTAATTCTGGTCATGAAGTCCTGTTACTTTAAAGCCATCATACAACCTAGATAGTCTCCACCCTTCCCAAGGAATTTGATATCTCATGCCTGTCGTTGAGTAATAATCCTTCAGCATAAGCATTCTTCTCCTACTATCCCCATCTGAGGAATGACCAATAATAGGTCCTAAAAAATATTCCACATATTTCTTCCATAGGTCTTCTACTTTTTCCCATTGTCGATGGATAAAATTTTCATCAAACCTGTTTCACGTTGGATGAACAACCACAACCAAATGAGGAATATTCTCATGTAAAGGGTTTGCAATAATAACACGTGCATAATGGCCAATCACACAATTCTTGAAGGCATCTATAATAATCTCATAGCTTGCAGCGCCCTCACCAACTGTCACCAAGAAATGTGATTGGCACTTATGTTCTTCTTTATTACCACAAAAACCCACCAATGTATCACTTTTTGCTACCCACTTTACATATTTTTTCACAACAGTTTCATCTTCAGCAAGGCATACGGGAATTGGGCCCTTTATACCATGTTTGGATTTATAGGAAGCTTAAACTTTTCCAATTGTCTAAAAAATTTACTCTTGCTCCCCTGGGATATATGCCAATGATTTTCTAACTTGCCTTAAAGTCGTAGATATCGAAGGGCCATCCAGATTCAAGCTAATAAAGCTATGTAATCTAGGACCTCCCCATAACTTAATCATCTCATAAATGGATTGAGTGGATGCACTATACCTTCTACCCGACTTTGAACGAAATAGGTTGTGAAATATATCTTGAACGAATTCCCAAACTGCATCTTTACCTTGTAATTTTCCTTGCTTATGAGCCTCACACACATCCTTGCAAAACCTGAACACATCCTTCCTTCCTGCAGATTCAAACAACTTTTCCCTTAGAGACCTTGTTCTTATAGACAGTGTAGCAACCTTTGTCCTCTCCCATGAAAGAGATTGCATTGTTAACCTATGTGTAGCATTTGATTCTCTTGCAACAATTTTGAGTTTAGTTTGAGTCAAATGGTCCAACCTTCTCCCTTTCCCTGTATCTCTCCCATGTCTTTTCATGTTGCTCCTTGATTCATGATATAATCGCATTCGAAAGTCATCACAATTAAGTATAATCTTACAAAAATTGCATGTCAATGAATCAAAAGGTATTCCTGTTTCAGAAACCCTCTTGCAATGAATATTTTTGTATGTACCATTAATACTGCATTCAATACCATGATAATTTAGTGTTCTCCTGGTATGTTTCTCTATGGCCCACATTTTTCCACCATGTTGGTCATCCATTAGAACCTTTGTGTCCAATCTCTCCCCTCTTCTCTCAAGATAGGGATCCCAATACCCCCAACATAATAATATTGAGGCAGGTATTTGTCCTAGAACAAGATCATAAAAAACACATTCGTTAATGATCTACTAACTGCTACTAACAAGTAATAATAAATAAAGTAATGTGCATATTCAAATTCCAATTAAATTAAAACTTGGGTAATTTCCACACCTGAAGTAGAAGGATGTGGGCATGTAGAAGCCCCATGTAATGGTGATGGTTGTGATGGGATCAAGAACTTAGACAAACTTTGTTGGGACTTTTCATTGGTAGGCTTCTTCGGTCTCCCAACTGTTCCACTCCTCAACACAACTGTATCATGTGAAGCCTCAACTGTAGTATTAGTAGTGTGCTTCTTTGATTTCATGTGTTCATTTAGAGAACTGACAATATTACCACTTTCTGGCACCAAAGAGAACCATCTATTGCATTGTGTACATTCCACTCTTACTTTTTTCTTGTCCTCGTAGTTTTGCAAGTGTTGCCTCCACCACCTTGAACAAATTAGGCTCTTGCGTTTGGTTGAAATCATGTAGAAGTGTGATTTCTTGATCAATATCAAGTTGATCTCTAACCAATGTTGTCTACTTTTCTTTGTTACCCGAAGGAATTTCACACATTTCATTAATTCCCAACATTGAAATTTGACGTTGATGGGAACTTGTTTTCGTATGATTGTTTTTGAAGTTACGAATTGTTCGCGCTGCCAAGGATACTTCCCCCATTCCATAATAAATACCACAAATTTCACAACGGATCTTTATATTAGGTTTTCCATTTTCTAAATATACCTTTAGTGTTAGCTTCTCCTTGACAAACTCTTCCATTAAACTATTCACTTTATGTTGCCAAGATGCCAATACATTAGGATCAACCACAACTTGTTCCACTGACTCAGACACATTACCAATTCTTGGTTGTTTATGCATAGGTTCCTCCACATTCCCTTCAATGTTTTCAGAGATTGGCGTTCCCTCCATTACATTTGATTCCAATGTATCAGCAACCATCGTGCATACTTTCCTCTTAATGCCTACATTTGTTGTTGTGGGTTTCCTTCTTTCCTCTTGCAATGCATTTAAAGGACATCTAGTTGAGCCAATAATAAATTCAAAAGGATATTGAATGACTTCATCATTCATAATTTCAGAACGGATATCAGCATATGTACAACCTTTTTACACTGGATTGTGCCAACATGACAATTCTCTTCACCAATAAAAATTCCAAAGTCCACAACATCACTTGGATCCATCTGCATTTACATCCATGTGTACCTTTTAGTTGGGTAAGAAATGAATAAAATTATAACATTTTTTCCAAAATTTTGGATATAATAAGGCTACGAAATGAGGTGAGTGCATCTATAAATAAATGAAAAACAAAAAGTAATTCAAATTTACACATGCATATTAGTTCATTAATAAAACAAAGAGCTAGGAAGCAAAGTATGCACTTTTAATTCAAATATCTAAAGAGGATGAAGAAATATTACTATCGAGATGAAACACCTTGAAGCAAAATGTATTGTTAGTGGCTTATTCAAATATCCCTCCCCAAACTGAAGAGTCAGCTTCAACGTACCTGCAGAAGATCAAAAGGTGATCAAAACAAGAGATGAAAAAACATAGAGGTGATCAAAGGTCTTTGTTCTTTTTGGAATTTAGTCTTGTTCTTTTTGGAATTTAGTCTTGTTCTTTTTGATGGAAATGCCCCAAGCATTACAATCCACTCTAGGAAATGATAAAAACATATTAATTGACTAATATTCCCAACCTGCAAGCCTAAGCCCTATTCTACATGGTGTTTGGCCTTGGGGTAAGAAAAAAAACTTAGTAATAAGTGAACTCGCCTAATAAATGAAGAATGGTCCAAGGAGAGATAAATTTGTTCAATAGTCACTCGCAAAGCTCAAGTAAACCATTTTGGAAACTTCCTACATAAATGCAACAACTCTTAAATTCACTCCCTAGATCTTTGAGATCAATTTTGCATCCAAATGGTGAAGATTACATAGATGGTAGAGCTTCCACAGCTCAACAACACAACGAAATTGCAGCCATAACACTTTAAGTGACCTAAATCTCTCACATTAGTGTGAATAGGTATTTTAGCTCTAATGACAGGTAACAAAGAGAAATCGGCAAGATTTTGGAAGGGAGGCATTTAATTTCACATCATAATCTTAATATGCATACTCCTTTTATCATCAACATTGTAGACCTAGTCAAAATGATGTAGATAGTGTTGGAATTACTCTTACACAAGTTTTTAGCTATGTAGAAGATATGTGATGACACATCCTTTGTTAACATAACATTGGACTGGTCACCTTTTGGTAAACAAGGCACATATACTATAGAAGGCATAACATGTTTTATAAATGTTATATAATTTGAAAAAAATGAATTATCAAACTTCATGTAATGACAATTAGTATTAAATATAGTTCTCAAATTACTCTTATTCTATTAAATAATTTAGCTATGTAGAAGATATGCTATGAAATATTCTCTGTCAACATTGGATTGGTCACCTTTTAGGTTGTAAGCAAGGGGCATATAATAGGATGCATAAAATGTGTTTTTAAGGTTATAATATGCCAAAAATGAATTATCAAAATTCATATAAAGACATCTAGTTCATAGACTCTTCCAGATAGCTACATTGAGAGGTCAGATAACCAACTTCACCACCAAGATCAAAATACCAAGGAATACATCCCATCTCCATCCTAACTTCAAAAGATGTCTACAAGGGAATAAAAGAAGAACCCAATCATGGCTTATCTAGGGAGGCACTTATGGACCTGCCAAGAAAATGATACAACAGGCGATCAACATCTGCCTCAGACATCCAAAGGATGTAAAAAATCTAAATTATGTCACTCTTGAAAAAATAAACATCAAAGATGTCAAAGAGAGTAGGTCAAGCTCAAATTAAAAGAGCTTCATCGATCCATTCCCCACTATTTCACCTTCACATATTTCAGTGAACTGTAAGAGGCCAGATGCCATAGAGAGTGCTTCATTGGATAAGCCATCTACCTTGTTGTATTCTCTGTAGACATGAGCAAAATCAAGGGAAAGAAAGGATGATTCAAGATTCCTAATATTTTGACACCATACATATTCCAGATTCTTGAGAAGAGTTATTATTGTCACCAAAGCAACTACTCCCCTCACTTTGAGTTTAATCCAACACATGGAGGGCTTACTTTGGGTTTAATCCAACACATGGAAATGAATTTTTGATGGTTGTCCCCTTTGAAGGAACAGATTCAGCAGAGGTGCTCTTCTTTACTTCACTAGAACAAACTTGTCATACTTTATTTGCATTTTTATCATCTTATATCACAAATTTATTTAAATCAAGTATTCTTAAAAAAAGGATATCATTTCTAGAGGCAAACTATAGTCTCCATGATTGACAGCTCTCTCCCACAGCTTGTAAAGGTATAAGAATGGCATGTTGGCTCACAAATATGTCAAGAGTGCAATTTATATGCTACATAGTTGCTTACAAGTTATTTCTTCTTTAGTCATTTTCTGCGTTTCTTTTTGTAAATGTTTTTCTTAGAATATAGGGTGTATTTTTCAAAAAAATAAGGTAGAGAATGTTAATTTGCATTTGTAGCCTGTTCCATTACATTCAGAGGCAGAACATGGAACACACCAAGGTGTTGATGACAGAGATAGTAAGTGAAATCTAAATGGTATTCCAAATGGAAGATCTCACACATACATTTCATTCCTCAATTGCTCACATTTACTCGAGTATTTCTACAAAAGTTAGTCTTTCAGATATTGCATTTGAGCTAATCTTTCAGCTTATCCACAATTAGTGCCAAAGCTCATGAATTATGTATACATGACATGATTGTCTTATAATTTCTATCTTATCTCAACTTCTAAGAATTATATCTAATAGTTTCCTTGAATATGAAGGTATGGTTAGATATTGTTGGAATACTTCTGGACTAAGGTTAGTGACTTCTCAAAGTATGAGGTTTACCTCATTAGATTGGATGGCCTTACAGTACTCCTTTTCTCCATGGAAGAAATCTTTAAGCAACTCCTGCACTTTGGGTATTCCTGTAGAACTTCCCACTAAGACAATTTTGTGATTCTGGGTTTTATAATTTGTCATTATCAATGGATTTTTGAAACAGATAAAATGTTTATTGTTCATTTGCCCACTCTCCTAATTTTTTAATGTTGGTCCTGGTTTTCATAGAGACAAGGGCAGGCAACACTCTCTTATCCGTCTTGCATGAACTCTGAAGTCCCTTTGGGATATGTTGAGTTTTTATTTTTGCCCATTATGTAATGGAGATGATTTCCTGTCAAACCCATATAAAAGGTTCACTCAATATTTTTAAGACATCCAACCCTATTAATTTCCCAACAGTTTTGGTGGTCCTTTGAGAATCATTGTAATAAAGCAGGATGGCTAATAACAACTTTAATAATTTGACAGCTTGTGAGCTATTATTGCCAATTGGGTGGCACTGATATTTTAGATAAGCAAGGCAAAGGCTTTAATTCCTCACAGTGCAGGGTGGAGGTTTGGAGGGTTTTGAACTATGCTAATTTTCCTCTGTATGAAGAGATCTAGAATTTGGGTCCTGTAGCACCAACCACATAATCGTTGGTTATGGGAGAGAGGATGCAAATGAGTTGAGGTGCATAACCTCTGGTCAATATAAGTAAGAGTTGATTGTAACATCTAAGCAATATAACTGAGACTTGACTAGTAATCTCTTTTTTTTTTTTATTAACAGCTTTGGCAAATTGCCTGTGCCAAAGTTGCAGAGACTGACTACTGACTGTATGAATTTATTTTGGGATAATATATCAAGATTTATGTTTCTGTCATTTATATTTAAAGTTTACTTCCATGGTCTCAGGTAAATACTTGTAATAATGTTTATCTACTTCTCTATGGTAACAGGATTATCGTTTGAGTTATGCCTGAGTACATCCCCATGCCTGCCTTGTTTTCACTCTAACAATGTACATTTAATCCATTCATCTCTCTATCCATGTCTATGCTTTTGTTGTTTATATTAAAAAATTGGTCCCTTTGTTGTTTATATTAAAAAATTGGTCCCAATTGGTCATATAAATTACTTTTGGCTTGGCTAGATCCAAATATACATATAAGTAGAGGGTAACTGACAGATCTTGCCTACCATTATGTCAAGCTATACTAAAGGCATTCTGACAGGATACACCAGCTTGGATTGAATATGGAATGCCAGAAACAACAATGTGATCAAAACAAAACTTAAATCTAACTACTTTTTAAACAGAACAGACTCAAAATTTTGATAAGCTTTGTTTTTAACTATTGCCATCTACTAGTCAAGAAATGATTTCATTGACATGCGTTGGAAAATAGGAAATGATTTCTATTTTTAAGCTCTATTTTAGCATGAGATTTAAGAAGATTTTCTTCATCTTGTGTCTCAGTACCATCCATATTTTCTTCACCCAGGATTTTTTTTCTGCGGCCTGAACCATTATTGGACTGATCCTTACTTCCCTGCTTTCTCTTGGAAGATCTTTTGGTTGGCTGACTACTTCCATCTTTCAATGTCTCCCACTGCCTGTCTGCCTTACTCTCTCCTGAGAATTCAGAAGCCTGAGATTCACTTAACTCTTTGTTGGTTTTATTAGATTTTTTCACTAATTTTGAAGGAGTACTCTCCACACTTCTGGCAGAGAGCAGTGGGCACTGTGGATTTGATTCTTCAATTCCCACATTCTGATGAGTTCAAAATAAAATTATCAAAATCATGCTTGAAGTTGCATCCTCCTTTACCAAATATCACTAGAGAAGCATGTCAAGGCTCAAAACCAATTTGACAAAGAATTCAAGAAACGTGAGAAATATTTTCTGATGTTAGAGGTAAGCATTTCATTTATGTTTATAACAATATATAGGTCATGATATATGAAATCTGATAACTATAGATGATAGATATGAAACTTCAATGAAAAGAGGGTAACTTCCCCGGTTACTACTAGTAATTAGATAATACTTTATACTAATTACTAAAACAATTTGCAGATGCTTTTTTCCTTCCATTTGCAAACAGGCATAGTATAGTAACTAGTATTTCTAACTAAGTTGCCAAGGGCAGATAAAAAATTTCTGATTATTCAACCTTAAGAGATTAATAGATTGATATATTTAGGGGCCAATTTCATCATGCACAGACCTAATTCTAAAACAGAAGAAGAAGAATGAATTCAAACAAGACACTAAAAAACCATTACTCAATTGACAAACGGTACCAGGGGTTATAAAAGATTAAAATCATATGAATATTTATTTCAGGTTGGGTATTGAATAGTCCTTTTCAATACTCACACTTGAAGGGAACCAAGGTAGAGGAACATGCTGCAAAACAGGGGACATTTGTGTGAGATCGATGAAAATCACTTATCAATGACCTATAGGAGCCAAAAGTAATTCCCAACCAACATCTTGTTCTAGGGATGCAAAGGAAGCCTCATAAGATAACAACACAAAAAAATGCAAACTTGGGAGAAATCCAAGTAAATATATGTGACTTTAACACATTTCTAAATTACAATCTAAATTTATCATAAACATAACTCTCTTATTGAAAACCATAATGGGAGATTCTAACATGTTCTTTCAAGATACTAGACAATCCATATATAAGACTTTAGTGTAGAATTTAAATTCAAGACTAGCTTGGAAAACAATAATGATCCTGCACCAGACATGTGATTTTTCTCCCACTCTAACAAACAACAAACCAAATCCATATAAGGTAAGATGATCATCATGTCTAAGGACATAATCCATAAATTAGTTTTATTCCGCTCTCTATCGAAGCTTTGCAAAAGAGTCCAAGGCATTTTAGTGAAAAAAATACTTAATATTAGAACAATTGAAAATATTTATTGTTGTAGACCATGAGTTTCTACATTAAATAGAAAATTAACATTGAAAAACATGGAAACAACACAATACGTGATGGTACCAGGAAAACAGAGGAATAATGCCTACTTCATGAATATTTTTTTGTTTAGTAGCTACTCCAAGGTCACTGCATGCTTACATCAATGGATCCAACTTCTCCACTGAGTCAACTTGAAATGTGAAAAAAATATATTCTTAGGAATATATATTTTCAAATTAACATTAAGAGAAAAAAAAAGCAACAGAAAACAATGATGATGTCCCAAATCATTGCAATTTGACTCATTTTCTAAAAATCTATTGTGTGTTAATATTAGAACTTAATAAGTTTCTCACAGGTTTGAGCATAAGAAGAAGCATTTTGAGGTAAATGTAATGTGAATAACAATCAAAAGGACCTGTCCCATAATGTATAAGTTCTAGGCATGACTTATTAGCATTTTGGGCACATTCCAAGTAAATTTGTGCAATCTTAGCAAGTAAACATCCATAAGTCGTTATTTGGTTCCTGCATATGGGTAGGATTACCCTCCTCACAATCAATGCGAAGTAGTTCTGGTCATAGTATGAGTAATTATGAGAATGCAATAAGCAATTATGGGAACTTTTCAATGTTAAAGGAGGACAAAAGAGAATTATGTTCAAAATAACAACCCCAAATCATGAATTCTAGGCACATATTGGAATGCAACAATGGTCCTTTTCAATTTCTCAAAAAGGGGGGTGATGGCTCAGAATCGCAATAGCAATTCATTGTTAAGGAGTTCCAAGACCATAACTCAGTCTTTAAATATTTGAAAAACTAAAACTGTTTAGTTTCACTAAGGTCGATTTGAGTAGTTTTAACATATCAATTTGACAAAATTCTGCAAGGAGACTTTCTTAGTTTACCTCCCCGTTGTCCTATGGCATTTGCAAGATGTGTGCCTGCATGGTTAAACGTTGGATATGCCCTTTGTGTGACTGCGTGGTTAAAAGTCGGATATTCCCATTGTTTCTAAGACTATCAAAACTCCTGATATGCTCATTGTTTCTAAGACTCTCCTTCAGGTATGTTCTCTCATATATAT